>JABYQK010000062.1:0-236928 GCA_022606075.1 Fomitopsis betulina
CGTCGACTCTCGGAGGCACACGCGAGGACTCGCGCAATGCATCATTCATCCGGGTAAGCATCGTTCTCCTATATGTTGTATATCTCCACTGATGTAATCTCTTACTTTATCTTGAACAATTGGCAGTACAAAAGCTTGGTTGACCGGAACGCAGCATATCCACGCAGACCTACCATCCTCGAATTACGCACATTCTACGGCGAGCTCCAAGATATCTTCGTAGTCAAAGTACCTGCCACACCGACACTGAAGTTGACAGCACCGGCGCACCTTGTACTTGCCGGTATCCGGACATGCACCCTCGACAATCGTACAGCACCGGGAGGTCTCGACATCCACTATTACACAAACACAGGACGCTATGAGGTTGTGGATATGCTGAATATACAGTGTCTTGTCGGCTGGATCCTAGATCGTGGCCAGTGGGCGATAGTTGATCGGAGTGGTAGTCTTGCATGAGCAATGTACATCGAGCATGATAACTAGAAGTTGTAATTTGTTGAGTTGCCGAGTCCTGATATGCAATGGCATGAGCAATTCAGATCTGGCAAACATGCACGAACATGAATGCAAACGCACATACTATCGCAGGCCAAGCTTCGCGTGCAATACTTCAAGCTTCACCACTCAGATGAGTGATCATGGTCGAAAGAATGTCATTCGAACTTCACCTTGCCGAGTCAACCAGTTCAATAGTGATTCCGCGGTTTGTGATTTTCACCGCTCGAGTCACTACATACATCATATCACTAATTAGTAACTAGGTTATTGGGTGAATGCGCAACATCACTCGACGCCTCAGTGAAAGTCCCTACCCAAGTCCGCCACAGTGGATGTCAATCCACACCAACATGATGTCTTTCCCTCTCGACGCTGACTTCCTCGCCGACTTGTCGTCCTGTTCCCGGGATCAGTGCAACTAGTCCCAGCTGCTACATGACCTTTCAATGCGTTCTGCGACAACCTCAACATCGTTCAAAGGTATGAGACATTCCGATCCGATTACATCTTCGATAGTCCCCGGGCACATTCTTTTTTTTTTTTTTCATTCTGATTGTTTAAGCTCCGTACTCGAAGTACATGCAGAGACCATAACTACAAGGAAAATCAGTCAGGACCTATACTGCGCCTTGTGGCTCCCTGCTCCGGCATCCACCCGCTGTTCACTTGAGGCCCAATGGGCGAACTAGGCTTCCTCCTTCGTAGGTATGGACACTCCTGGTCCAGGTCCTCGTTTTCGACTCATAGGCCCCCCTCGGGGACCGGTGGGGTGAGGGGCTTATCCCGTAGGAAATGAATGTCGTAGGAATAGTGAATATGTATCGTCCTCCTTGTCGTATCATCCAGGCCACTTCTGGCACTTCTCTTCTTCGTCTGTTGTTTCTCCACTACCAGAATGAAAAGCAGGGGGCAAACCTATGGGTGGTGCATAGCACCTTCCAGCAAGAGGGTGCTGGTGTTGTTCGCGTTAGGTTCCCCACCTCCACAGTTGGACCCGAGCCTCCCTCCACATGCAACACCTCCACTTCCACCTCCCTACAGTGCCTCACAGAATACGGATTTATCCCAGGGGCCAAAGGCGCCCCGGAGCTTGCTTCCCGACTTCGTGCATCGGACTCACACGAGGGAGTCTCCCGTGCGTTTCGCCACCGGGGTCTAGGGCACGTTACTGCGACAGGCAAGAGGGGGAAGGAAAGGCGAGGCCATGGAGCCTAAAGTGGGACGTGGGAGGTCGACGGTTGCGATCGATGGCACTTGGTTGGCGAGAGTGAGGAGGGGTGTTTTATGGTCCTCAAACCCAGGGGAAAGAGGGATTATGTCGCGGTGTCGAGTTGGTCGACAATAGTGAATGTGGGGGCCGAGTTGGACGGCCTTGACGCGAGGAAACGAGGGTGAATTAGAGGGGGGAGGGTAAATAGATGGGCTCCGATAAGCGGGCGCCTACCGGAGATGGTGGTGGTTCGAGGTCAAGGAGCGGATGTCCCCGGGCACATTCGATAGACGCTTTTCGACCCCTTCATAGGCGACATCCATGCAGACTATTCTAACAGTCTATATCTCTCTCGTATACTTTTAGGAAACCCAACTTGCTGTACCAGCCAAATGGCACCCCTCTCTGCTCGGAGAAAACTCTGGGCAATCAGGTGGCGGATGATGAGGCACTGCGCGTTTTGCGAATGAAAATATACTCTGCGGCGCGGGCCGATGGCGACAGATATGAACGCACCTCGTCCCGACCTAGGTCTAGAGTTATGGGGTATATGGGGCATGCGGATATGCGACTCCTCTGACCGGGAATGATACTAATTGTCTCGCAGTAGTGGTAGTGTAAGTTTGCTATATAATGTGATCATTATGGCCCTACAATCGAGTTGTTACTCAGATAACAAAGGTGTAAGTAATAGTAAGCAATCATCTGTGATAAGACGCCCATCCATCAGCATTTGAGCGCTTAAGGAATGCCCTCTGCGACCTCCCTCCTTCCTGGCACCGAACATGAACGTGCGTAAGAGCTTGCTCTCGTTGCAATTTGACGGCCTACCTCGAAGATATCTGATCTAAACCACACATAGCCTCCATAACCATCCGGAAGTCCTCAACTAGCCCCTCTGGCAGGACCACTTACGCCACACGCCGCCACTTGCTCGTCCGCGACTCGGTACTCTCTACAGCTCGTTTTTCTGGGAAAGTCTAGCCTGAAATTAGCTGTTAGAATGTGCGGTGCTATGGTATGTTTTCCCTTTACGAGTATGACTACTGGCTGACAAAAACTGCAGCCCTGTGTCGAAGTGGCTCACAGTGCCACAGTTATTCCTTCGACGGCTACCCCCAGCGTAGCTATCAGCACTCGTAAGATCTCTCAGCGCGAAGTCCGGACGCAGTCAAGGTCAAGGGATCCAGTATGTAGTCAACAACGGCAAGTGCCGTTTCTGTGCTACAGTGCCGAACATGAAGCTATGCCACTCGCCCACAACGCCTCCTCCCGATCCGGGTGGTCGGAGGAAGCATCTCGAGGCCAAGAGGCCCGACCCATGTTGCAACGCGGACCATTTTCCTGCCTGCCGGAACCTGACCCCAACAGCACCACGCCGCGAAAAGCGGGTCTACTAGAGCTGGAGATGATAGCGGTCGACGCGCTGACGCATTTGCGAGCGCACGGTACTACCAGCAACCCACCACACCATCCTGATTCCTCCCTCGTGCTCCATCGACGGGTGGCCTGGACTCGTACAACCTCGTCTTCATCCTCTGCGACCTTCATCTCAGCTCCGGATTCGTGCCCGTCAGGAGGCTTCAGCTCTGACGAAGACATCTCCTCGGAAGAGTCACCCTGCCGTACTCCACTTCCATCCTCGCTCGCGTCACGAAGACAAGTCGACCTTTACAACGGCGACAGTGAAATTGACGAGGATATACCTGGTCTCGACGGCGAGAAGGACGATGAAGAAAGCGCGGAAGATAGATACCAAGACGACGTAAAAGCGGTAGAAGACGGAGATCTAGGTTCTACCCGAAGAGACGGACTCGGTGAACAGAGTAACCAGACACTCGGCAGCTCCGGCCTCGCGGGTGACCTTACCGACGAAAGCGCCAGCGACAGCGACACGGGGTCCACATACAGCGACGTTAAACGTAGAGCAAACACATCTCGCCGGCAATCGCGCCGCCCCCTCAAGCGCCGACGTGCGCAGATCCAAAGGGAAGACTCACAATCCTCTACCTCCTCGGTTTTCCGAGAACAAGCCCGCGCCCGCTTCAAGCGGCGCCCCCAGGCAATGCCCGAGGTCCACAACGCAAAGGCGCGGAGATATGCGTGCAGGGTCCCAGGGTGTACATGGGCTTTCGCGCGCAGCCCCGAGCGGTCGCGCCACGAAGCGACACACAACGAGCGGGAGACATGGAAGTGCGGGCACTGCGGGCTGCTATTATCACGGAAAGACTCGGCCTTGCGACATCACTACACGCAGCATCTGGGCGAGGAGGTGCAGATCGTTCGCACGACGGCCGCACCATGAGCCTTCGAATATATGTATGTATTGATCATATGCTCATCATTATGTGGATACTTTCACCGGCGTGATTCGAAGTTGTGAGCGTTATCGGTGAACCAAGCGAGCGGCGTTCGCAATCAAGGTCTCGGGTACTGTCATTGCCACTCAGATGATTGTCTGCTACAGCATTATGCGTCATGGCTGCGCCTGTCCCTTCAAATGCACTGGGGGAATATCGTGCAGCACGTTCGACCTATCAATGCTCCAGATTGCGACGCATGCTAGCATCAACCTGGTACATCACGCAGACCCAAAGTGTACGTAAACGACGACTCGCTTTCGCCTAGTCATTCTGAAAAGGCACGACATTTGAGGAGCTCCACCCGGAACTCTGTTCAACCCTATTAACCTTCTCAAGACCCACAACACTAGGTCATCATATCATCGAGATGTCGGACCCAGAATCGATGCCGAGACATGTAAGCAACCCTCTTGGTGTCAGTCGTCATAGCTCTCTAAATCAATTCGCAGCCTCCTTTTCTGCTGAGAGTCGCCACTCAAGGCGTTCGTCTCCTTGTCGACCATCTCATACCCCTGGAGTTCACTCCATTGACTTCGCCCGAAGCAGCCACACTAGCACACAATTGCCACGGCCCCGTGGAGAGCAGCCAGCACGAGCTGGCATTCATATGCCACGAGGCTGATGGGTCGGGAAGCTTGTTTACTCTCGTTGTCTCCGTACATTGTCAAGCTATCAACACTGAAGAGAAGCTCGATCCGGAAGAGAAACGAGGGCACGGAGGACAGCCGGAGCCTGCAGAAGAGCTTTCTTGCCACTGCGAGGCTGGAAAAGCAGATGCCGAGAACACAGCCCCAGAGATGCCCACGGTGCAAGAAGACGAGATCCTGGCCACGGAGGGGTTGCGTTTGCGGAGGTGCACAAGTCGCGATTTCGAACGCCGCGTCGCGTACACCTCCTATACGCAAGAGCCCGAATCGCTGACATCATCCTCGCGACACTCTGCCAGGGATTGGGAGTCCGGGGAGGCGCTGAGGCACTCGTCTGCTTCCCCCGCGACAACTCTGACCAGGGACGTTGATAACTGCAACAGCGACAGCGACGGACTCGCTGCCCTCTCAAACGACGACGAGACAAACAACGAGTATGACAGTCCCGGAGGCACACTTGGAATGGATCGGGTACACAAAGCTGTACCCGTAGTGTCCATCAACGGGACCTTGGGGCACAACACGGGTACTGCAGAACCTCCTGCGAGCTGTTCGGCGGCCAATCCATCTACACGCTTGAGCCTTCGTACTCGCATTCGCGCTTTGACACCGACAGTTGCGGGCTCCATTTCCAGTGCACCTCGGAGTCGACGGACGCAGACGGCTGCGCCGAAGCAACAGGTCGCCCAGCACAAGAAGATGACACGCTCATCGTCTGCTGACAGCCGGTTCAAGTGCGAGTATTGCGCCATGACCTTCACGAAATTGAATGATTGTCGACGCCACGAGGAGAGGCATACCGGAGTCCGCTGGAGGTGTGATGTATGTGGGAAGCACCTTTCGCGGGAAGACGCGGCTCTGCGGCACCTCCACCTAGTGCATAGCCGTCGGGACCGGGCGTATAAGCGGGTCGAGCTTGCTCATACCAATGAGAAACAGGGGCACGAAGGGGGAAGAGAGGAAGAGGGAGAGGTTGAAGAGGGACGAGAGGAGTAGACAGGTCCACATGTCGGCGGACGAGAAGTCCCGATGGACACCTTGAGGACAACTTTGTGCCTTTTGATTCGATAAAATAAACTGATCGTGGTGACCCTGAAGCCTAAGGCTGCGCGAGAGCTGTACGTCACCTGGCCTTGAATAGCGACAGATGTGCGGTTCCTGCGGCTGGGATCGGGTAGAACAGTTCTTCTCCATAGGTATAATCATTCAGCTCCTAAACCGATCTGTCCTCGCGCTATTGATGAGCTCAATCCTATCCCCTTGTCCAGGAGTAAACGCCTCCCAGACGCCGCTGCCCGACCACCTCATACGCAGCCGATCAAGACACTCCGTCACAGCCTCCACTGCAGAAACCGACACCACAGTCAGCGAACCATACGAGGGGACATCAAGCGACAAGTTACGCACCGATTGTGCCCGCCGTAGGGGAGGAGGGCTCCTCGCCGCGCTGTGTCATATAATACACGGGCACACCAGCCAAGATGAAGCCCACCGCAGCTAAAGCCTGTACCGGCGCCGCCTTGATGGCCATCGACAGCAAGAATATGCACACCTAGAACACGGAGCCGTCAGATCCCACCGAGAAACGGGATGACATGTTCGACATACCCCACAGAAAATGAGGGGTGTCGTGATCCAGGTCCTATACGGTCTGCAGAACCCAATTAGCACAAGACGGTCCCTAGAGAAATGACTTCACGCACCGTTCCAACGTCGGTTCTGTCACTCGCAGCACAAGCACGCCCAAGACCTAGCCAGCACCTCCGTCAAACACCCTTATAGCAAGAACTGTCGCGACGCACCGTCAGGAAGTAGAACGTCCACGCGGCGACGACGGAGAAGTTGATCAGCGAACGGAACCCGCCCCCCACGACGATGAACGTGATCGTGAGGCTCGCCTGAAGGCACATCGCGTTAAGCGGTGTCTGCAGGCGACGGTGGAGCCGCCCAAAGAGTGCAGGCAGCCATCCCTCCTTGCCCGCCGCGTAGATGAGGCGCGACGACGTGAACGCCGACCCTGGACGCGCGTACACATGAACGGGGGTGTCTCGGTACGTGGAGGGAAGGAGACGCACCGTTGAGCGCGCCAAAGCACGAGATGGCGACCATCAGCGCAAAGGCGACCCCGCCCACTGGCCCGAAGAGTGCACGGCCAAAGTCGAGTGCGACGGTGTTGCTGCGCGCAAGGGTGGCCTGCGATATGCGTCTGTGAGTGCGCCACTTGGCCCCGGATCGATGCGCACCTTCTCCAGGACGACGAAATACGAGAGATTCGCAAGGAAGAACAGGATCTGTGCCGGTGCTCAGCAGACATGACATGAGAGGGGGAGGGCTCACGATGACGGCGCCCATGCTGCAGTGGATGGCGCGGGGGATGTTCCGCTGTGCGTCGCGCATCTCGCCACCGACGTAGTTCGCCTGGTTCCAGCCGTCGAAGGCCCACAGTCCGGAGTAGAGCGCGCGCGCGACCTCGGACGGCCCCGCCTGCGCGAGCGCGCCCGCAGCCCCTGAGAGAGGGTTCGCGAAGAGGGACTCGGAGGTAAGCGCGGAGGAGGCGTGCCCGCGCGCGAGCTGGACGAGGCCGAGGACGGTGATGGAGAACTGCGAGTGTTCAACAGCAGGTCGCGGCATCTAACCAACCGAAAACATACCAAGGCTGCGACCTAGCAGAACGTCATCACAGGCATTTGACGGAGCAGCGAAACGAGCTTACCTTCACTGTTGTGAACATGACTGCCATGCGGGGCGCCGCATTCGGGGTAGCGGCGCAGATGCCGAAGACGCCGAGGATCGCACAGACGGCGGTGAGCTTGATCGCCCACTGGGGTATGTTGTCTGGCGAGGCAGTGTGCCAGAACAGCCTGTTCAGGTACTCTGCAAACACCAGGCTGATCACGGCATTCCCGACTGTACGCCGCTGCTATTCAGCGCTCAGGCAATATGCGGGGAGGGAGGAGGACGCACCCGGGCTGAGGACGATGATGGCGGTCCATGCAAAGAGGTAGGAGACAAGCGGGCCGTAGGCGTAGTTGAGATATGCTTGGGCGCCGCCGTTCACGGGGAGGGACGAGCCTAGCTCGGCGAAGCTGCTCGCGCCGGTCCAAGCGAGGAGTCCTGCGAAGAGCCAGATGCCGAGGCTCGCGCCGACGGAATGCATATTTGCGATGACGACACCAGGAGACGAGCTGCGAAGGATTAGCACATGGCGAGAGACGGAGAAAAGCACAACAAGGTCCATCACTGCTTCGAGCTCCAGACATCCTGATCGCACTTGTTCCCTCTGAGCAGGGCCTGATATGTAACTCACAATATCCCTGAACCAATCTGCAGACCAACAATGAGAGCGATCCCTGTCACGCCTTGTCAATTGTGCGTCACAAATGCAATGTAAGCGATACTACCATTAAGAAGGCCGAGAGTCTTTGACTGAGGCTGAGGAGCAGCCGCTGCAACGGTGGCGAAGCCTTCGCTGTTCAGGCCGGCTGTGAGCTGGAGGAGATCATGTTCAAAGTCGAGAGGCGTGAGCGGGAACGTCTTAGCGCGCGCACTGGCGGGCGCGTCGATGAGGAGGACGTTCTCCAGGTCGCGAAGGGCAGAGTCATCGGAGTCAAGGGAGGCGCGGGGAGAGACCGCTCGCGTGTATCCGGGGCTGGACGGGTTAGTGGCGGGAGACTTGAGAGCATCAAAGAGCGACATGGTGTACCAACAGACAGAAGAATATCCGCCAGCGGACGGGCTGAGAGAAAAGGAAAGGGAGTGGGTAGGAGGAGGCGGTATCCATGGCTTGCAGAGGCATTTATGTCATCAAGAACATACATCCCAATGCCAAGGCAAGAACCAAGCCGCGCCACCCACTCAGCAACGCGTGGCGCGTCAGTCACGTGTGTCGCATCGTGATTGGCCCGTCGTTGCTTCTTCCTTATGTTTTCAATCACGACATTTCTCCCAACAATAAAATGAACTCGGTCCCTCCGCCGCAGCGCACTCCTCTCCGACGCGTCTCCCAAGGCTCCCTCCGCCGCCTCTCCCGCTCCGGCGTATACCCCGATGCTCCCCACGGCCTTGGCTTCCTCGAACCCGCGCTCGGAGAACTGCTCGACGACATTGAGTCCCTCAACACCAACATCCAAGGCCTGCGCAGCCTCGGCGATGCACTGAGCACCTTCAACGAGAGCTTCGCCAGCTGGCTATACGTCATGAACATGAACGCCCTTACCGTCGATTGGCCGCAGGTATGTGCTGCGTTCCCAGAGTCCGCATCGCAACCCACCATGCCAGGCCCCCACCCCCGCATCCTTTGTCCTCGCAGCACGTCGAGCAGAAGCAGACGCATCCACTGCCCAAGCCGCCCTGCGCGCCGCCGAGGAAGCCGCCGCGCGGCCACCCACCCCGCCGTCCGTCGCCCCGCCAGACGACCCCGCCAACGACACCATGCTCGCAAACTCCTCCGCAGCCTCCGGCCCCGCAAAGGCTGCCGTGAAGAAAAAGGCGCCGAAGCCGAAGCTGAGCACGAAAGAGAAGAAGGAACGCGGCCTGCTCCTCGAGCGCGTCGCGAACGCGCTCCCGCTCGAGTTCCGCGGGGGCGACCTCAACCTGCGGCGGCATGTCGAGCAGGTCTCCGAGGGCTTCCTCGACCATCCGGGGCGCGGCGTCGGCAGTGCGTCCCTTCCCCTCTCCTTTCTCTGTGTCCCGTGCTGACGGCGGTACAGTTCTCGAGCTTGTGAAGCCGCCGGACCTCAACCAGGCCCGCGTCAACAAGTGCCTCATCGCGCTCGTCAACAGGAAGATCGTGCGGAAGGATAACAGCACGGTGCGTGCCCCCGATCTGCCCAGAAGCGAGTGACTGAACCTGCAGCAGGGTGCTGTTCTATACCATTGGCATGGACTGCCAAGCTAAGGATATACCCATGTGTAGCATAGGCTGTCGCGCAAATGAGAGTCGCCTTCCACCTCACGGCACCCAGCTATATATTCGCAACGCGTGCAGTGGACCTTCAATGAACGGACATGTCGACCATCTTGTCACCACGTCAGCCTTGAGCCTCTCCGCGCATCCATTCGTTCCCGACTGACACAGATGCCGTAGCTCGCTTCTCATTCATCGATCACCCTCAGGCTACTTCTAGCCTACCGGAATGCGCGGCGCTCCATCCATGTCTACTTGGTTCATTACTGGGTACGTCTCCCGAACCATTTGGATCGGTGTCAGTTGTGGGGGTCCATCCGTCGAGCTCCAGGGACAGCACCGCGTACACAACACAAAATCTTGTCATTGTATTAAACACACCAGATATCTTTCCCTTACCATTAAAAGACGAGTCCGGCGTTTCTGATTCTGCCAGTGGATCAGATCCTACTTCACGTTGATCCTTGTCATCTTTGAGCGACATCCTGCCCTTGAAATGCGCTCGATCCGTCGGCATTTTGTTAAATGGACCGGGCCGACAATCTACTTTCCGGGCGTGATGCTACCAACCACCAACCCGATGGTTCGGCCAAATGTAACATCCCAGATTCATGGAGGACTCACTGTGAGCGCTGCTGGGTCCGCATACGCCTTACTACATCTTGGACATTTGAAGGGGTTAGTCATAGTGTCGCGCTGGACTACCGTTCTATAACCATCGCTTGCAAAGCAGATTTTTCGACCCGTCGGAAAGGAGTGTACTTGTGCCTATGAGCAGTACCAAAGATCGTTAGTATGACTTCCCCCCGGCGCGCACCCCACTGCCAGTTTCTTGCGCGTTCTATACTTCTCGGCAGGCGGTGGCTGAATGGGTACTACCTCCGAGAGGATACCTCCTCGCGGGCTGTTTAATGAGAATTCTCTGGATAGACATGCGGCTGTCACATCCGCAGCCTCGCCCATGGTCAAGCTATTCTCACGGGATGCACGTCTGCGCCATTGCTGTGTACCAAACCCGTTCTACAGTGTCCTTGCTGCAAGGGTGCGAGTGCGCAACCCTCCTGCCATAAGATACAGAGTATCTAGTACTACGGCTAGCTAAGATAAGTTGGTTTCTAACTCTTCAATGAGTATTGACACAGTACTTGGTTGACGACATGTTTGGGTGGCTCTTGCTTGGGTACTTGACAATCATGTATCGTTTCAAATATTCATCCCTATGCCATGGCCACGTGACCGTGACACAGGCGCGTTCGCGCGCATGTAGTCCTCCGCCCTTGCAATTACTCTATCTTCTCCTTCCCCTCTCCCCTCCTGCTCCTCCTCTCGCACTCCAACCATTCTATTATCAACAACTTCTACGCCTTGCGCAGTGCTGCCATCTGACTTGAAACGGTCTACCCAGTTTCCTTAGTTCCAGGGCCACCCTAGGAACATGCCGTTGTTACGGATAGAAGTATGCGACTTCAAGTCTTACAGGTAGCCCCAAGTCTCGAAAGCAAATTATATATACTGACCCCTCGAAGAGGGCACCAGACCATTGGCCCCTTCACCAATTTTACCTCAGTCATTGGGCCTAATGGCGCAGGAAAGTCTAACCTCATGGACGCCATCTCCTTCGTCCTTGGAGTCAAGAGTGCACAGCTACGTAGTAGCCAGCTGAAAGACCTTGTGTACCGCGGTAGGCGTCTTGCTCGCAGTGAGGAAGGGGAAGAGGACCAACCGGAGGACGACGAGGACGAAGAGGAAGGAGAGGGCACGGCGAAGAAGGCATGGGTGCTTGCCGTCTTCCAGGACGAGAACAATAAAGAGTGGCGTTTTCAGCGAACGTAAGTCCCTATCATCATTATCATCATTCTCATCCACATCTTCGCGTAGCATCACGACAACGGGCGCATCCGAGTACAAGCTCAATAATCAAGTAGTGACGTACTCTGCGTACAATGCGGCGCTCGTCTCGCACAACATCCTTGTCAAGGCGAAGAATTTCCTCGTATTTCAGGGAGATGTGGAGGCTGTCGCATCGCAGTCACCCAAGGAACTCGCGCGGCTCATCGACCAGATCAGTGGCTCGCTCGAGCTCGCAGGCGAATACGAGAAGGCGAAGGACGCGCAGGAGCGCGCGACGGAGAACGCGACGTTCAACTTCACGAAGCGCCGCGGCATTGCGGGTGAGATTAAGCAGTACAGAGAGCAGAAGACAGAGGCAGAGCGTTTCGAGGCGCTCTGCCAAGAAAAGGTGCGTCGCGGGAGTCTCAATGTCAAGCTCTCGCTGATGGCGGCCTCAGGACGAACTCGTGCTTCGTCGCATCCTCCTCAAGCTATACCACATTGAGCAAGAACTTCAGGAAAATGTAGAGGCGATCCGCAACCAGAACCGAACGCTTGCAGGTCTCCGCGATGAGCAACGCAAACACGAACAGGAGCTTCAGGCAGCTCGCGCAGAGCAGGCCCGCGCTCGCTCGGGCGTGATGCAGAAGGAGAAGAGGATAAAGAAAGCCGAGAAGACGCTAGAAGGCAAGGTCGGTGCTTCCCCCTGTCAGTAGGTGGACCATACGCTGACAACGACTGTTAGAAACCCGATCTTGTACAGGTTGAAGCGCAAATACAGCACTCCCAGCGAAGGCGCGACAACGCGGTCAAGGAGAGGGAGAAGGCGGAGCAGGCAGCGGAGAAGCAACGAGAGCAATTACGAGTACTACGGGCTGACCTTGAGAGGGTCAAAAAGGCCGCAGATGATGCCATGGGTAGGATTCGTCAGCATACAAACCCGCCATAGTGCTGACTTATCATCGACAGAGGCGCAGCGAAGAGCGACACAACACAACCTTTCACTGAGCGAGGAGAGCCTCGAGGAATACCGCAGTCTGTGAGTTGACGCAACTCATATCTGTGTACATGGTCTGATGCCTGCAATAGGAAAGCACAAGCAGCTGTACTCGCTGTGGAGGAGCGTCAGTCGTACGAGACACTCAAACGGGACGAACGGACCTCCGCCCGGACCCTCGCACAGCTCAAGGAGAGACTTGAAGCACAACAGGAGAAGGCGCAGAAACTGCGGTCGGACCGTGATGTACAGACTGAGAAGCGTCAGGAGGTACGGGCAGCAGCCGCTAGGAGCGTCCGTTCCACTGATTATGTGTCATATAGCTGGAGGAGAAGATCAACGAGCTCAAGGATGGGCTGGAACTTGCCAAAGCCGAGTTGGAGAAGCAGCAGTCTGAGCGTACGAGGATCGCGTAAGTATCGCACATGCACTAATTGTCACGTTATTGCTGACGGTGTACTAGGAACCTCGAGAAGGAGATCAACGAGAAACTCGTAGATGTCCATAACAAGCTGCTTCAGGCTGGGGTGGACCAGAAAGAGTCCGAGCGCGAGGCGAAGATGAAGGAGACGCTCTCGAACTTGCAGCGCATCTTCCCAGGTACTGCTGCATTTACAGACATACGACTAGTCTAACACTCGTGACAGGTGTTCGCGGGAGAGTCGTCGACCTGTGCAAGCCCACGCAACGGAAGTATGAGACGGCAGTGTCGGTCGTGCTCGGACGCAACATCGACGCTGTGGTTGTGGACGAAGAGAAGACGGCTATCGAGTGTATCGAGGTGATTACTGTACGCAAAATATCAATTCATGCGAGGCTCACGACCAATAGTACATGCGCATACAACGTGCTGGGCAAGCGACGTTCATCCCACTTGACACCATCCAAGTGAAGCCTACAAACGACAAGTTTCGCTCATTCGCAAAGGGTGCACGCCTCGCCATCGACGTAATCCAGTTCGACCCCGCCGTTGAGCGCGCGATGCATCACGCCTGCGGGAATGCGCTTGTGTGCGATACGTATGACATCGCGGCGTACGTGTGTTACGAGAAGAAGCAAGACGTCAAAGGTGAGGGTAGTGTATTTGGCGATGAGCAGCAGGCTGATGGTGAATGTAGCCGTGACTCTTGAGGGGACGATCATCCACAAGACTGGTATGATCACCGGGGGTCGGAGTACCCATGCAAACGGCCGGAAGTGGGAAGAGAAGGACGTGCAGGGTCTGTTGCCACCTACATTGAGAAGTGCACAGGACTGACGTAGCGCAGGCTTACAGCGCGTCCGCGACAACCTTCTCGGTGAGCTCCGGGAACTCAACAAGTCAAAGCCTCGCGGCAAGGCAGACGACAACATAGAAACGGAGATCAACAGGCTTGAGTCAGCGCTCACTGTTGCTAGGGATGACCTCAACGCGTGCATTCTGCGCTTGGACGGCATCAAAGACGAGTTAAAGCACGTTGAGCGCGAGATCCGACGTATCGAGCCCGAGCTGCGCAAGGTGCGTTTTGCTTGTGACGCAGCTTCCCAAATATACTGCTCACATGCGCTATGTAGGCGCAGAAAGACTACGATAAGCTGAAGGAGAAGATCGACGAGCTCGCCTCCGTGATCAACGAAGCAGAAGACGAGATCTTTGCCGACTTCTGTCAGAGCATCGGTGTAGAGAACATACGAGAATACGAGGAGCGTCAGCTGAAGGTCGCCACGGCCGAGAGCGAGGCGAGATTGCAGTATGAGAAGCAGATCGCACGTCTTAGCCATCAGTGCGTCTTCCATCGCTTGCAACATGCCAACATCCTACTGAGACAGAGCCTTCCTTACAGGTCGAAGTTCATTGAGGAGCAATTGCAAACGACTGAACAGCGCGTCCAGACTATTGACAACATGATCACGACGGAGGCAGACAACATCGCGCGATACAACGCATCACAGGAAACGATCCAGAACGAGATCAGAGAAGCGGAAGAGGCCATCAATGAGTTGCAGGACGAGTTGAAAGAGCTGAGCGAGGACTTAGAAGAGAAGACGAAGGTTGTTGAGCAGGTCAAGCGCACCACCCTGAAGTCGTCAAAGGCTCTTGATCAGGCTCTGAAGGAGATTGCCACGAGGGTAAGCGCATACACTAATGCAGGGAGTTCAGGTTCTCATTTCTGCATATCAGAATGACGAAATCGAGAAGCTTGGTCTCGAACGCTCGTCGATCTACCGAAAGTGCAGGCTAGATGAAATCCGGCTACCACTCTTCGAAGGCAACCTGAAGAATGTCCCGATGGAGGAGGTGAGGTGCCCGCTACTTGTGCTATTGGCTTCTTAACATCATCCATAGAATTTGCGCGATGAGGTGGCCATGGACGTCGACGAAGATGAGGAAGGTAGTCAGAGTGTCAAGCGGATCCCTGACTATGGCATTGAGGTCAACTTCGACGGTCTCGAAAACGAAGACAAAGAGGTACGTGTTACGTATCATCCACGAGGTGTTGTGACCGGAACACGAGTACAGGATGGCTCTGCAGAAGCCTTAGCAGAGATTGACTCACAAATCTCGAAAGTCAACTCGGAGATCGAACACTTGGCGCCCAACATGAAAGCGATGGACAGGTACGGATGAGCACCTCTGCCGCGCCCAGTTTTGTCACGCTCGTTCCACAGGCTAGACGATGTTGAGGCGAAACTCATGGAGACAGAAAAGGACGCAGAGAAGGCCAGGAAAGATTCTAAGAGTGCTCGTGACCACTTCAACGACGTGAAGCGCCGTCGGTGAGACATGATGTTTTGTCCCTGATACAAAGTTGCTCACGGACGCTGTATTATAGCTGTGACCTGTTCAACAAGGCGTACAACCATATTTCCGAACATATTGACCAGGTGTATAAGGATCTCACCAAAGGCAAGGCGGCCCCTATGGGCGGCGTGGCGTACCTCAGCTTGGAAGACAGCGAGGTTCGTGTCAAACTATTGCGCCAGTGATACTTCGTGGGTTGACAACTCAATCAAGGAACCATACAATGCTGGTATCAAGTACCATGCGATGCCCCCTATGAAGCGGTTTCGAGACATGGATCAATTGTCAGGAGGCGAGAAGACCATTGCAGCCTTGGCTCTACTCTTCGCCATCCACAGGTAAGCCGACCCTATTAGCACAAGGCAGTCAACTTATGGTGTCTCGCAGTTACCA
Source organism: Fomitopsis betulina (assembly GCA_022606075.1). Taxonomy (NCBI): domain Eukaryota; kingdom Fungi; phylum Basidiomycota; class Agaricomycetes; order Polyporales; family Fomitopsidaceae; genus Fomitopsis; species Fomitopsis betulina. The sequence goes on from JABYQK010000062.1 coordinate 15,630, forward strand.
GCCTTCTCCCTTCTTCGTTTTAGATGAGGTTGATGCGGCGCTGGACAACACCAATGTAGCCAAGATTGCTAACTACATCCGCTCACATGCATCGGAGACCTTCCAGTTCATCGTGATCAGTCTCAAAGGGTCACTGTACGAACGCAGCAACTCCTTGGTCGGCATCTATCGAGACCAGGATGTCAATAGCTCTCGCACACTGACGCTCGACGTAAGCCGGATCTGTACAACGCGCCGCGCCCAGCCCACTGATCTATGTTTTCTCACAGCTAACTCAATATGATGAGTAGACATTCGCTGCCTCCTGCTGTCGTCATTTTTATGCTTTCTTGCACTTGTCCATATGTTGTTGTCCTAGTACTGTGATGTGATGCGCTGTACTGTAATCCGCGAGACTGTAGCAATAGCATAACCATATACATAACAATATAGCGAACCGAACGGGAAAGCAGAAACGTAGGGAACGGACACACGTCAATGAAAGCTCTACATTATATTACCACTCGAGACCATCGTGAGAGGGTGGACGAGCGAGGATAGGATATGGGGAACGAAGGGACATGCATGTGCAAACTTCATAGAGCCTGTCCGATTTCACTCTGTCCTCCAAATGTAGTAGTGCTAGCCTCACGAACAAGGACCGCCCCAGGGCGTGATGAAGAAAGGAAGCCATTGTCCTGTTGAGAATAGCGGGAATGGTCAAAGTAGGAATTGAGCACAGAGAGCTGGTCAGGGGAGATATCTGTCGGAGGTACCGGGAAATCGGAAAGGCCAGACATCCTGGATGCCTCCGTACCAGACGTGAGGAAGCTTGCACGAGCTACGTTGTAAGAGGCGGGGCGAAGACTGGAGTAGCCGGAGTGCACGCGCGGGGCGGCAATGTCCTGTTCTCCGTGCTCTTCTGCCCGCTCCCGGGTTTCACGCAAATAGTGCACGAAGGATAACTGGGTAGAAGAACGCCGAGGGCTGGAGACCACAGCTGGCGTCGTCAGGGCACCAATGCTACCGACTCGCATGCGGCCCGCTACGACGAGAATCAGCCAACGCGATAGAAGCCGCAGCAATCAGGGGGCTCACCATCTGGCGAGTCTTGCGGAGAGTACTCAAATATAGACGATGCCCGTGAAGACTCCGCAACATCCTCCGGCACGTTGATCGTCGGTTGGGCCAGAGACATCGTCTCGTCAAGTGAAAAGCGCAGGGGAGGCGATGAGGCTTCAGGAGGCGTGCCCACTCCCAACGAAGGGCCGTCGGATAGCCCTATGTTTGGGCCGGTATTTGCATCCTCTGGACGGGGTACACGCAAGCCACCAACACGCCTCCCATACATGGGCGACTCCTCAATCTCGTCCATAGAGTCAGCCGAGAAATGGCGGATGTCTTCGAGATCCTCAGCGAGCTGACGAGCGAGGGTCGTCAGGCCGCTGACGCTCCGTGTGCTCACGCTACTACTGGGCTGTCGCGAGGCCACGGGGCGACGGAAGGCGCTGTTGCTGCCGTCCTCAGGCGTCAGTGCGCGGGGCGGCGGCTGGTAGAACAGATCCCGGAACCGCTCGAGGTCGTCATTCGCATTGAGCGAGCGAGGGGAGAGCGGCGGCGAAGAGTCGTGCGAGATCACGCCAGGCGAGGAGCCACACGAGTGCCCGATCATCGTACGGAATGAGGGAGGGTTCATGAACTCCATCGGGGACGATGCCAGAGTGTGGTTGGAGGTAGAGCGCGCTGTCTCGCGACGGCTTATACGAAGGTACGACCTCTCAGATGAGTCTTCAATCGGGACGGGTGGTAGCTCTGACTCCTGTGGGGGCGGGGCGCCCGTAGTCGCCGTGTCCCGCAAATGCTCCAAGCTCTCGCTGGTACCCAGCCCGCTGTCCATGCTCCCGCGCCCCCGCAGCGTCTCCGTGAGAGCGTCGGCGAAACCCCATTGACTCGTGCGCTTTGACTGGGGACCATACGGGTGCGCGCCCACGTGTGGACCGAGCGTGTCCGCCTTCAGCCGTTTCTTTTGCTCTACGGGGTGGACCATGATGAAGGGCGAGTAACGCAGCTGCTCGGGCTGGATCTCCCGGATGTGGCCCGGGGTTATCTCCGCATACATGCTGCTCGTCATATCTGCCGGGACCTCGATCTCCTGGCCGTCCTCGTCTGTAGCGGCGTCAACGTGGACCACCGGCTGCACGGGTGTCTGGTGCGGCTCCGGCTTGGCCCAAATCGTCGGAACAGATGCGTATGGATGGCTCGTCTGTGAGAAGGGCGCATATGGGTGTACGAGCACGGGCTGCCGGTGTCGTTCCAGGGACTCCTTCCGGCCTGTGTCGTCGTGCTGCGGGTCCGACGGAGGAGTCGAAGGTCTGCCTCGTTCGGACGAAGGCGGGTGGACGGGGAAGGTCGCACCTTGGGCGTACGGGTGCGCGGGGATCCTCAGGCGCTCACGACCTTCATACTGCTGTCTCGCGAGCTGGTCCGAGGGCGTCGGAGTCGATATCGCGATCCCTACCTCGCCTGAGCTCGACTTCGCAGACGACGGAGCCGGAGACAGACCCCCAGCCCCGATCACTACCGTCTGAGCACCCCCTTGCTCGGGCGGCGTGACAACGACGACGTTCTCATGCCCAAAGTCCCCCTCGTGCCGCACCTGATCCTGTAGCCTGAGTACGCGCGTATCCTGCCGCCGCATCGCGCTCTCAAATGCGACCGCCTTCTCCTCCGCGGGCGTGCCCACCTTCTCCCTCCCTCCCTCAAAGACGCGTTCCGCGCTTGAAAACCCGCAGAAGCCCGCCGCAGATGACGCAGTGTGGCGCACGAGCCGCAGCGCGTTCTTGCTCAGCGAGTTTGAGCGCTGGTGGCGCCCGCGGCCGTGGCCAGCGCCGGATCCACCCCACATGAACGACTCCTCCGTGCGCCCCTGCGAGGATGTCGCGGTTCCAACAGAGTTTGAGTGTGCGTGCGACTGTGTGCGTCCATGCGATTGCGATGTCAACGTGCCCACACCCGCACCCGTCCCATCATCCGACGAGCCCTGCAACTGGGACTTGGACGGCCGTAGCCTGACGTGCACCGTCGGCGGGCGCGACTGATTCCCGAGCAGCGAGCGCTCAGCGAGAACACCGAATGCGGACTCCCGCGCAGGGTGCTGTGCATGCGCCGCGGCACTGAGCGTCTTCGCGCGGGCGCGGGAGACGGACCGGACACGCTTATTCTGGAAGGAGCGCGTCGCCTGGGACTGCCATGCCTTGCGGTCGGCCTCGAGCTGCCTTCCCTCCTCGAGAACCCTATCGAAGGATATATGAATACACGTCCGCCGACAAATAAGAGATGACGAGGCAAACGGAATGAATGCCAGCGTGGCAGGCATGGGAGGAAGGCGTTTTTAAAGAGAGCGAGGAGAGGACGACGTACTTGGTCAGTGAAGGTACTGGGCTGGGCAGCGCCAGATCGTCCAGTGCGAAGCTCTTTGGTCTTGGCGGTTTGAGACTCGTCGGTGCAATATTTATAGCCGTCCCGTGTCTATCGCCGCTGCTATCCACCTCTACCACCTCTCTCGGCTGCTGCGTCTCTACGGTGACATGCGACGGGCCTGCGACGGGCTGCACGACGGGGGGCTGCACGACGGGGGGCTGCACGACGGGGGGCTGCACGACGGGGGGCTGTACGACGGTGGGTTGCACTAGCGAGCTCGCCCGCGCCCGCGACTCCTGCGCTGGCAACAATGGTTCGTGGCTATCAGCAGTCATACCAGTATCAAACGCATAGGATGAACCTGTGGTAGGCTCCCTCACCGCGCGAGACTGATAATACGTGACTGTATTCGGAAGCACGGGGCTCCCTGGCGGGCTCACGATCCGCCCGCTGCTTCCTCCGGGGTCGACACGGATGGCGAAGCGCGGCCGGGGAAGGATGAGCGCGTCGCACCACGTCTCGGGCGAGAGCCAGCGGTGTTTCCCTTTGGGAACAGGTGGGGGTGCAGCTGACCCGGCCCCAGCGCGCAGTTGAGAGTGAGAGGGTAGGTGGCGCAGGTTCGGGGTAGAGATGGAGCCGCGGATGCCCAAGCGGTTCTGGGGCGTGGGCTCCAGGAAGGGGGGTGGGGGAAGCGTCCGCGATGGCTGGGGTGTCGCTCTGCGTCTCGCCGGGGAGAGGGGTGAGGAGGCAGGCGGAGGGGTGTTGATGCGGGGTGGTGTGGGGGCCGTGGCGGAGGTGGAGTAGGGGAAGGCGTACGGATGGCGGCGCGGGAGCGGCGTGCTCTCTGTCTGCGCCGGCGGGTAGTGGTGGTCCGTGCTCGCCGACGTCTTGCGTGACAGCTGGCCCGCGGAGGAAGAGTGCCGCACGCTCAGTCCGCGCCGGGTGCCCAAGCTGAGGATGCTCGCCAGGCTGTGTCGCACCGTCGCATGCTTTGGGAGTGCCTCCTGTGCCTCCCGCGTCGGCACCGGGGCCTCGCCTACGCCGCCCGCCTGGTCCAGGTGAATGATCGAGTTGACGTTCGCACGAGGCAAGCTGCGTGTGGCAGAGAACGCACGATTGCGCGAGGTAGACGGGGCATGGGCGAGAGTAGCGGCGTCTGACTTTGCGCGATCGCGGTTCATGCGTGCGTACCGGTCCTCCGTCTTCGCCAGCGGGTCCTCTGCCAACCACCCACTCACAAGATTCCCCCAACTGTCGCGCTCGACTGCACCCTCAGGCATGGCGCGTGGGGGCTCGTACGGTCCGCTGTAGGGTATGTACCAGTCTTCCTGAGGAGGCGGGTCGGCGTCGGGCTCGCGGGCGAGAGGAGAAGAAGGGCGGCTGCGGATGAGGCGGGAGATGCGGGAGAAAGGAGAGTGGTGGTTTTGAGTCTTCGCCGCCATGCATGGGTGCTCGAGAGCGAGGGTTCGCAGGAAGGAATGACAGATGGAAAGAGCGGTGAATGATGATCCGTGCCCTGCGCCTCTGCGAGTTGTCAGTCTCACGGACGACAAGGCTTGGTGTGCGGCGCACCTCTCGCCGACGATGGCTCAGTGCTGGCTCAGCGCACAACAGCCGAGGCGAAGTTGGCGAACACAACCAAGTCCAGAAGAGGCAACCAGCGACCGGCTAATCAGAGACAACCGCAGAGTCAGTAACAAGCAGTTGGCGGCCTAGAGTGACCTGGATTTGAAGGAGACGACCCGTCTTTCGCGACGGCACCCACAAGCAGCTTGAGACGGAGGAGGACGGCCAGAAGGAATCCCGTTTGAAGCCCTTTTTCGGTTGATCGTTTGCGGCCAAAATCAGACAAACAAGCACGTGACCAACTGGCATAGCAATATCCCCTGTCCAGAAACGTAGTCGCAGACTAGTCATACTTTAGCATGTCTGCGAGGGGGGACGATTACAGAAAAGGGAGGCAGCCACAACGACACCGCCGGCAGTGAGTGTTGCATGTATATGATGTACAGCTGTCTGTAGTGGACGCGGGGCCACAAACTCCGTGCTACAAATACTACGCTGGAATACGTGACTGCATGGCCGGGCTGATACTTGTTAGGTTACGGTGCGTTTTCTATGCAGTCAAGGCTTACTGTTGAATGGGAATCAGTCAACGTCCGGTGTGTCATGATAGCCAAATAGTCCACAATAGGCGGCATTTTGGATGCCACTTAGAATTTTTCCGCAGTTGACACTACCATCCCACAAGTTTGATCCTGCATCAAGAGAACTGGGCGGGGTCAGTCGAGCAATAGGCTCGCTTCTTCCGTGGGACTCAGCTAGTCCGATTCTTCGTGTACTACCGAGGCAAAACAAGTGAGTCCAGTCTTTATCTTGCGTCCACACAACGTAATTTTCAGATCAAGTACGCCGCTTCTTAGATCATAATTCTCCAGAGTCTGGATGCTCCATGTTGGTGGGCTTTGTGTCCGTCTTTCTTCCATGTTCGGAGAGGTACGCTCAATATATCTTACCGGCCATGACTAACCATTTCGGATCCATAATTTTCTGGTGAGTTGCCATGATATGGACTGTCCAGGCGATGCGCATTTCTGAGGATATGATGTGCAATGCATCAGGAATCGCGGTCCCCTTGAATATATGCAAGGGGTCTCACCAATATGTAGTCGTGAGATCATCGTCTCACGCGAGAGCAATCGAGAGGTCGTGGGATCATGTATGAGGTCGTAGGTTCACAGGTGCTCAAATTTGAGGACACATCTCATGTCATGAGATGCTATCTCACGCCATATATTTGGTGCATATTGCTGCTCACCCGAGACCATTTGTGAGTTGACAGCCTGCATCGCTGCCACTAGCGCATCCACAACTCAGCACGAGCACCGCAGTGTGAAGTCCTTGTATCAGAATAATTGAACTATAAGATGAAGTAGTACATTAGTAATTCACTTCCATTTGCTGCTGCACCACTGCAGACACCAGCCCTTTATGTTATTCTGCCGCTGTTCACCGTAATGTTTACCACCATTTATATTGGACTCTGATGTGTTCGTCACCTAATACTACTCGAACTTACCTATAAGTGTCTCGCTCGCATCAGGATTCATGAAGAACAGCCACGACAAGCACCACCGGTGCGATGTGGCACTAGCTTCAACTCCGCCACAGTCCCATACGAACAAGAGGCTCTTGTCTGAGATGTCAGTCTACCAATCAATGACCCATGAGGCTGGCGTCTCACTGTTGCTCATTTTCGAGTTACGCGTCTCACCAAGGCTCATCCCTGAGACATTGTGATCCAATCACAGATCAAGTCTCATAAGTGACCCTCGTGCTCACTGAAGGTGCCCTATGAGCTCTTTGTCGGGGTCCGGTTTTCCTGATGTGGAGTCTTCGGCCACGCATGTTCCACAGGTTCCTCGATCCTCGAAACGAGGTATTTTTGCCATGAACATGAACTCTCCACATCGGTGGGCATCGTTGTCCTCCATAAAAAGTCAGATATCAAGGGTTGTATGTCTCTATTTCTAATATTCTGTCATATCTCATTGGTCGTTGATGGTGTTTTTTTCACGTTCATTATGATGTGTGTGGTCACGGCAGAGACTCCTCGTTGTGTACGTGGTCAGTCTTCCAAATGTATGGCTTTGATGCCTGCATATGTCCATGCCTGGGTGATATCCGAAATCCTCATACCGGTGAGGTTTTCTTTCCATTGTCCACACCCGCGCGTATCATGTTTGTGGTATATTCAGCTCCTCTGCGAGCTATCTATCATTCAAAGTTGACCATTGCTTATCTGGCTCTATTCGTGTTCCTTTGCGCGGTGTATCGTGGTGACGGCGCCGCATCATTGCCGAAGTTTAGCTACTAGGGTATAGATGAATGGTGCGTGTTCGACATTCAGCCAGCTGCTGTCCTCCCATGCTGGGAATTTCTTTGTCAGGAAGGAAGTCTGTGGTGCAGACTAGGTGGGTGCATCGAGGGGTGTGCGCTCCGTATTAAGAGAACGATTTCGTCGCTATGTCTGTGTGTCTACCCCGTTTCAAGCAACCCAGCTTCTCCACTCCCCACCCCACCACCGAGTGCGAGACCAGGCAAGTCGTACACCAAGTGACCATATCCTTTGCGGAAGCCCGAGGCACTGTTCTATCAGGGTGAAGAATACCACATAGTACTAGATTCCTCCGAGCCCGCAACGCGGAGTTCCTTCTTCGCCTGAACATGTGACACCCAGTACGCCCCATGACCCTCTTCCAGCACGCTATAATATCATGCTTGCCTATCAGGCGGCTCTCTTCGCATCTTCATTGTAGCCATAAGCCATGGCCCGCGTCCACCTGCAAGATGAAATTGCCAAGAATCCAGAACGCGTCACCGTCCACACGCAATTCGGCGCTGTGAGGGGCGGACGCGCGGCGAATGGAGCGAGTGTGTTTCTAGGTAGGCACACTACTTGAGTCTATAATCTATGGGCGATCTACTGTGTATCGTCGATCGCCAGCAACCTCACGACATCATCTGTACCAGAGATTCCCTATGCGCTATCGCCAGGCAGGTTCGAAAACCCAAAGCCCTTGCCTACGGGATATCAGTATGAGAACAAGGAGTACATATATGAGAGCAAATGTAAGCACCCGATCACGATGCGCTGCATGTATCTAATAACATACTGTCACAAGATGCGGCGCAGCCAACGAACGATGGCCAAGGAGCTGGTGTGTGCTCTTATATACTGCGCCACCGGTTCTTGTCGTGACTCGTATTATGCAGGCACCTCCAAAGCAGATAGGCTTGGCTTGGGGGAGCCTAGCGAGGATCCGTATGTACACCCAACGACCATGGGCAGCACATGCTCACAGGCTACCAATAGTCTCTTTGTCGATATCGTAGCACCACGCAATATCTCGGCGACCTCCAAGTACCCTGTCAAAGTCTACATTCATGGCGGGTACGTGCTCTTGCGTCCCCTGCGCTTAATACACGCATCCCACATCTTCACTGCAGGTTCCTGCAGTTCGGCTCGCCGCACGGATTGAGCGCACAGGCGCAGTACGTCGCCGTAGAGCGGTCGGAGGTGTGGGTCAACATCGGCTACCGGCTCTCGGTGTTTGGTTTCCTCGCGTCAGACGTCCCGAAAGTCGAGGGTAACTTCGGGTTCAAGGATCAGTGGATTGCACTACTGTGGATCCGGGACAACATTGCCAAGTTCGGTGGTGAGACTCCTTGCTTCCAGGTGCATGCGCATGTCTGAGCGCGTTGTGTTAGGCGACCCTACAAATATACAACTCACGGGGCTGTCCGCGGGGGCACACTCTGTCCACCAGATCCTCCACCACGTCTCTCGTCTGCCGGAGGGCGAGACATCTCCCTTCCAGTCGGCTATGCTCCAATCCAACGCAATCTTGTGCGTATCGCTTCCAGCGTAATGACAGACTCGAACTGACATCATGCAGGACGACCCCCAAGACGCCTTCCGAGCTCCGTCCCCAAATCGTAGCACTGTGCAAAGCCCTCGACCTCGACCCTGCGACACCTACCGTCCTCGCCCGCCTGCGCGCCCTCCCTTGGCGCGCGCTCACGCACGTCATCGAGACCGACGCAGTCGGGCCCGCCTTCGGCTCCTTCCGCGGTGCACTCGACGGCGCGTGGCTCGCAGGGACACCAGACCCAATGACCTGGCAGCGCTCGGGCGCGCTCGCTCGGGGCCTCCGCGCGCGGGGCGTGCGCAGCGTCGTACTCGGCGACCTCACGGAGGAGTGGTACCTCTACAGCATCGCGCACCTCGTGCGCGCGCCGCAGGACGTGCGCGACAACGTGCGCCGGTACTACCCCGACCACATTGCGGACAAGATGCTCGCGTGCTACTCGCCGCTGAGGGAGGGCGCGCATGTGGAGGAGATGGAGCGGTATATGGGCGAGGTCCTTGCGGATGGCCAGGTCCACTTCCCCGTGAGGCTGCTGGCGCGGGACCTGCAGAATGCGGGGTTTCCGGTGCTCCGGTATGAGATACGTTGGACGCCGGAGCAGGTCCGACCATTCGGTGAGTGCAGAGACCACTCTTCAGTTCTTCATACGAACATATGTGTGCAAGGCTATGTGACCCACGGCACAGACCGGTTCCTCTGGACCCTGCGCTTGCCGGCGCTGAAGGGTGCGCAGATCATTGCTGCACGCACGTGGCTCGACGTGATCGACGCGGAGACAAAGGCACTCGAGGCGGGGTTGAACGCAAACGCGCGGGACCCGAGAAAGGTGCTGGCGCTGCGGGAGGATAGGGCCGTCGCATGGCAAGAGGACGAGAAATGGGACCACCTCATGCGCTTGCGGGTAGCAATCCCGACGGAGAACGAGCCCGTGGCTGGTAAACTGTAGTGATCTTTGGTTGCATTGGTTGGTGTATAGTAGGCCGTCGAATGGCTCCGTGCTCCGTAGTATATCTTGCCACTTGTATCACATCTTAGGGCAATAATTCAGGTCATAAGGATCGACCATAACTTGACCCAACATTTTGAAAACATCCCGAGATATCAGGTTAAGATTGATTCCTCTTCCTCCTCTTCCTCAGACTTTCTAGAAACGCATAGGTTGCCCAGGGAGTGCCACGCCACCTCCAGCGTAGAGTTTCGATGGGAGCAGGTCAGTTGTAACGAGCTGTCTAGGCCGAATGATAAGCTGTGGGTAACGGAGCCAATCTACGGGCTACACGATACAGGGGTATTGTCAAGGAAGAGAGATATACAGTAAGCAAGTCCGAGAGCAAGTCCGGTAGTGTTTTACAGATTATGCGGGATGGGGTACTGGCGATGAGGAGAACTCTATGCGCTCGACGAGGAAGGCCGCAGTCATCAGCGACGACAAGACAAGCATGAGTGAACTGGCGGTGAGGACGGTGTAGCGAGCGGAGGAGACGCCGGTGAGGAGGGAAACGACGACAAAAATATTGAGCGGCACGCGGAACAAGGACGAGAGCTATCCCCATTCAGCATGCGAGATGAATCCAGGATGGAGAAGAGGCTTACCGTAGCACGATGCTCATTGGAGATCAGCGACCCACGCAGCATGCCCTGGATCGGGTAATACATGCCCACACACGCCTCGAACGTGCAGAATGCCCAGAAACGCACGCGCTCGTCCGTGCTCTCCACGCTCACCGCGAACGCGACCGCGCTCACCGCGCACACGAGCGAGCTGAGCTTCGCGTGCAGCGTCAGCGGCGCGTCGAGCGGATCGTGCTCCCCGCGCGAGAATAGCGACACGAGGGATGTGTACAAGAGCGAACCGATCATCATGCTGACCATGAACGCGGAGAAGATGTATCCGAGCGGCAGGACGGTGTCCGGGCGCGCGGCCTCCTGTAGCGCAGGGACCCAGTTGAAGACGAAGAGGTACATGGAGCCCTCGAAGCATGTTTGTGTCAGGCCAATGACGAGTAGCGGTGGTTCTGGCAGATCGTCTGAGTACGAGATACTGCGCTATGAGATCATGGTGTAGACACACCATTGCAAACGATTTTGAACGCTTGGCGGAGGCGCCTCAGCTGTAGTGGATCTGCACTCACAGCCGCTCCACCCCCACTGCCGTAATTCTCAGTCCAAGACCCTCGGATGACAACCCATGCGATGAGGAGTAGAACGCCGCTAGCGACAAATGGCGACGCAAACGAGCCCGTTGAGCCGACCAGCTGGTTACTAGCAACCCCGGCGCCGGCGGCAACAAAACCGTTGACTAGAGATGCACGACCCATGACTGTGGAGAGGTCTTGAGCCGGCAGGGCGAGCGAGTTTGACGCCGAGATGAGCCAAGACTCGAAGACAGAGAACAAGATGGAGGTAGAGACACCGCCGAGGAAGCGGCCGAGGATGAGTACGGGAAAGTAGGGTAGTTGTAACAGAGCACAGGCGAGCGCATATGTTATGCAGAACGTTAGGCAGAGCTTGCGCCGACCGCTGCATACATCGCTCACCACACGATCACAGCCAATGCAACATGTCATACGCACTATTGATCCGCCCATACGCCAACCAAGGGCGCGGCTAGTCCGGCTGTCATGAATCCAGTGACGAAGAGCAGGGCAACGAGGCGTTCCGGGAAGGCATATTGTTCCTTGTACAGGGAGTAGATATACGGTCCCTGCAGCCAGTCCGCGCCTGCATGTCATTCAAACTATTAGGCACAACTCACACACGACTGCGAGCTGATAAACGTACCCATGACTATCGCGTAGACCGTGAGGTACTGCTTTGAGAGCTTGCGCAGTGCCGGAGTCGGCGCATGCTCGTCATGCAAGTGCACACCTTGTTTTCTTCTCGGCGACAACCAGCGTTCGACAACGATGGAGAAGAAGCATAACGCGACGAGGCACACGAGTTGAAACCCGTAGAAAGTGAGCGCCATCCTAGATGAAGCTGCCACTGATGACTGCTGTTACAGGTGCCGGACCTACAGAAACTAGATCACCGACAAGAGAGTATGATTTAAAGGAGCGAGATGGTATGCCTAAGGTTGGTGGGACGGTTGCAAGTCGGATGGCGATACTTCCGGCTTGCAGTAAGTTAGTCGCACAGGCTTTGCTCCACTCCGAAGCGCCCTCATTTCCGGGTACGTTCCGCGTATCGGCTGTTGTGTGAAGAATTTGCAGCGCATTGCACCATGTAGCCATGGATGGCCCGCATGAGAGGGGACGAGAAGGATACACCCGCACGCCTCCGTAAGTAACGACTTTGTTTACACTGCTTATCAGTAGCATACTACTTTACTAAACGAGTACTAAGTCTGGTAACGACGTTGCCGCGGCTGCATGCACTAACGTGACAGTACGCTCCTCTTCAGCGGGGTCACGTCCATGACTCGGTACAGTTCAATTTCCTCCATATGGTTTCTGGCGAGATGATGATACTGGGATCTTGGCACTATGTACTTAGAAAGTTGCCATAGCCTCCAGACCTTGCCGTTGAGACGGCTCACTTAGTCTTCGGCTGCCTGCCGACGGTACCCCGACCAACGAAACCCCACTCAATCTGATGCGACTGTGTCACCGTCACCCCGAGCTCTTCCGCGAACGCCCACACCGTACCGGGGTTCTTCTGGAACTGCCGCCCCACAAACACGACGTCCGCAGCGCCCTCGTCGAGCACACCCTGTGCAAGTGTGCCGGTCGTGATTGAGCCCACTGTGCTCACGAGGATCTTGTCCCCATGCGCCTTGCGCACTGCCGCAGATAACGGGACTTGCATCGGCTTGTTGGGTGAGAGCACCTGGAACTTCTGTGCCGGGTGGACCCCGCCGGAGGAGACATCGATTAGATCGACGCCGTGCCGAGGACCTCGGTGAGCTTGACGGTGGGGTCGAGATCCCAGCGCTCATTCGGGTGCGTCTCGTCTAGCCAGTCGGTCGCAGAGACACTGGAGACGAGTCAAATGCATTCACCTGGCCAGGGATCAGTGAGAGACATACCGGACGAAGAGGGGCATCGTAGGCGGAATTGCAGCGCGAATGCCATCTACAACCTCCACGAGCAAGCAGATGCGGTTCTCGAAGCTCCCTCCGTACTCGTCTGTCCGGTGGTTGGCCACCGGCGCGAGGAACTCACTGATGAGGTACCCATGGGCAGCATGGATCTCTATCACGTCAAAGCCTGCACGCAAGCTCCTCTTCACCGCGTTGACAAACGCGGTCCTCACACGCTCGATGCCCTCCTTCGTCAGCTCCTTGGGCACCGGGAACTGCTCGCTGAACGGGATCGGCGACGGGCCCCAGACGTCTTCCGGCCAGCCGCCATCGGCGACTGGTGCAGAGAGCCCGGTGTGAAGCCACGGCGCGACCCCCGACGCCTTTCGCCCCGCGTGCCCCAGCTGGATGCCAATCTTCTGGTTCTGCGCGTGCGCGAACTGCACGATCTCGCGCCATGCTTCCGTCTGCTCGTCATTCCAGATGCCTGCATCTTGTGGGTTGCCAAGCTCGCTTGTATAGTGATTGTCGCGGGATCGATAGTGCGCCATGGTTATGGTTGTGTGCCGCGAACCGGATAGCATGAGCTTGGCAATTATTCATGCCCAGCAACTTCTCTGGATATGTCAGCGGCCCAAAGGATTGTGTTACTCAGCGAAATTCGCGAGGGTGGCACCCGCACTTCTACCTGGGAGACCATACGACTCTCCCTGTATTCGTCCTACAATTCACAGGGGAGGCGATGGATGCCGTCAGAACCACGAGAAGTCGCCGTCGACTCGATGGGCGAGCACGCGGATAGAAGCCTGGAATGTTGAGATGAGTGCAGAAATGACGCCAGGGTCAAGTCCGGTTGTCCCATCATTATTATCCCCTCCTGGGATCGAGATCACTGAAAATCAGTCCCTCGCCGAACATGGCCAACAACCTTGGTTAGGAGGATGAGGAGAAGTTGGGTCCAGGTAGCACAATCTTTGAGCAAAAGGTGACAAAACTAAACTCTAGCCCACCGCGAGGGTTGAACTTGCAGCCTTCAGATATGATTGGAATAAGAGTCTGACACTCTATCCGATTGAGCTAGGCAGGCTATGTGAGTTGTCGGAATATTGACAGCTGACCATTGATAAGAAATCGCCCTGCCAATTGACCATGGCCGTGTACGGTGGGCATCATCCAGCCATTTCCACCACACTGAAAGTTCTCTGACGACAGCCCTCCCTTTCAGCGTGCCAGTACCACCGGGCCGGCAAAACCCTTGACGACGGCTTCCCAATGATACAGTGAGCCTTCTGCAATCAGCCAGTCCGTGTTCTACCAGTGCGTGCTAGGAATCAAACTGAGTCTTGACAAGTATTGCTCTGCCCAACCGTTGTGAAGTCCGTATACGCACTTTGGGGGGCAATGCAATGCGAAGGCGCGTGATCTACCAATATACAGGTTGGGTTACTTGACATACCCGCAACGTGGTGCTATGTGGAGGGAAGATGTCACTCTGCACGGCTAAGGCGTCCAGGTTGCCAGTCGAGAAGGTACGATTGATGTTGCAATTGCCTGCCGTGCACTATCTACCGTATGGTTGCAATTATCCACTGGCATCAGCCTGCCACTGTGAGCGGTTGTCGACTTCTTTGCGCGATCCACGTCGACGTCTTCGGATGACCAGTCACTTCGCAAATGGTTCGAAGCGATTATAAAGTGTGTAGTTCCCGGATAGACCAGCTCGTCTTTCCTTTGCCTACCAGCCGTCTCTCTGACCATGTCGCACAACACACGCGCCAGTGAGCACGCAGCTACTAGCCCCAAGGGGAAAGGGAAAGCAGTGCATACAAGACTTGTGCGCTTCCAGGTCGACATTGACGATAATCAGACGAGGAACACCGACTCGTACGACCTCCCGGGTGGTGAGTAGACGCACGATAGGGTATTCGTGCATGGCCTGACTTGCTCGACTCTGATACCCAAGCATCCGAGTTCGCGCTAGACCAACCCATCGACTCGGACCACGAAGCCGCGTTCGATTCATTGCCAGACCTTGTGGCGCGTGTCGCTCATCTCCGAGCGCAGGTAAACCATCTCTCCCGAGCGCAAACCACGACCAAAGTCCTACCTCCGCAGGACCTACGCAGCGCGAAGGACGCGTTACGGTCCGCTTTGCAGGGCGTGCAGAGCGTGGAGGAGGTAACGGCGCGCATGAAAGGCAACGACGCGAGGATATCAAGGATGGAGAAGAAGTTGCTCGCGATGAAGCAGAGGCGATAGGATGGTCGCGGTGGACATAGAAAGAGGCAATATAAATGTGCACGGACTGCTTGAACCACAGATTTCAGGTTTGCATGGCTTTGAATGTGCACGGCGCATTGTTGCAAGTATGTGCTCCGTAAATGCCAAGCAGCCCATACCTTCATGAACGATACTTGCGCTCGTACCAAGCCATGGGCATACCTTAACTTTGCCGACAACCAACGGACACATCAAGCAACCGTATTCCGACATTCTATGGATGGCATTACTTTTGTTGGACGTATAACATACGAGTCGTGAAGCGTGTACAACATGGAAGGGCGAACGTGTAGAAGCGTAAAAGTCGAAGTAGGAGATGCAGAGGGTACGTGAAGCAGGCCAGTCAATGCGCGCAAGCTAACAATCGTAGCAGGAGATGGGTGTCGAGGGTAACGCGGGCACACAGGGTATAGTTTAAGACTCCAACGGATATGAAGGATGACACCAATTCCTAGCAACGACAGGCAACCTGCGGTAACGACCTACATCTATGCAGCCTGGCGCGACGGGTTGCGCGCGAGCGTCGCACCCGCACGCTGGGCCTGAATGCTGCTGAAGCGCTGCAGTTCCTCTGGCTTCATCGAGATCTTCTGCCCGAACCCAACCTTGCGCGCGGCACGGCGGATGAACGACACACGGTTCTTGTAGAGCGACTCGTGCACAGACGCGGCGCGGGACTGCGTGCGCGTCATCGGGACACCGGATGACTGGGCGATGGTGTTCTGGGCCATTTCGCGGTTATGGCGCTCGCGGAGCCTCTTGATGATAGTCGCCTTCATCGCGAACTTGATCCAGTCGAGCGGGACGAACCAGATGATGTCCTGCGCGCAAGATATCAGCGAGTGCGTGCACTGCGATGTAGAAGGGAACACGTACCCAAACCCAGACGATACCAACCCAACCACCCGAGATACCGTGAATATCAGTGAAGCCCCAGTTGGCGTACACGGCGATGATCGACGAGACGAGCTGAGCAAGGCAGAACGCGGAGAAGAGGGCCACCGACGGACGCTCCATGAAAAAGAATCCGTGCGAACGCGTGACGAAGATGAGGGCCTGCGAGATGATGGCAACCTGGAGGTAGACGATCGAATGAAGACAGCGGTCGTTGTGGTTCGTCGCCTGGATCGCGCCGTTCTCGAAGACGACACCGAACTTGTCGTAGAAGAAAGTCGTCTTGATGCAGATGGCGACGAGGGCGATCGTGGAGAGAGTGAGGTACAGACCGTATGCGACAGCATATGAGAAGATTTCTGCCAGATCCCAGCTGTCTGGAGTGCTCGACGGCAGGACACGGTCAACGGAGAGCGTCATGATGGTACCGTCGTTGAGCAGGGCAATGATCAGGACCATGAACGGCGGGAAGTCAAACTTGAACGCGAAGGCCAGGATAGCGAAGCAGACGACGATACGGATGGTGACAGCGCAAGCGTAGATGGAGTAGTTGCGCATACGTTGGAAGATCACACGGGACCCGCGGATAGCGTGGACGATGGTCGACAAACCGGGCTCCGTCAAGACGATATCGGCAGCACCACGGGCGGCATCAGTGGCACCTTCGACGGCAATACCGACGTTGGCACGGGAGAGAGCAGGCGCGTCGTTGGCACCGTCACCAGTCATGGCGACCAAGTGACCGAGGCCTTGGAGGCGCTTGACGATCTCGTACTTGTGCTCGGGGAACACACCGGCGAAACCGTCTGCGTCGAGGATCATCTCGTCGAGGGAAGCGTGCTTGCCACCAACCTCAGGTCCGTCCTTGAGCACCTTAGCGGGGTACATGTGGTCGCCAAGACCGAGACGACGGCCAGTCTCCTTCGCAATAGCGAGCTGGTCACCGGTAACCATCTTGACCTTCACACCGAGAAGCATGGCATCGTCAATGGTCTGTTTGGTGTCGGTACGGGGAGGGTCGAAGATGGGGAGGAGACCGATGAGCTCGAAGCCGTTGCCCTCGCCCTCATAGTCGTCGCCGTCAAGCTCCTCATAGGCCACAGCGAGCGCACGCAGACCACGCATAGCGAACTCCTCAACGTCAGCCTCGAGCTTGTTCTCCTGCTCCTCTGTCTTGTTGCGCGTACAAAGCTCGATGATGATACCGGTCATGCCCTTCGTAACACGCTTGAGACGTCCAGTAGACTCCTCGCGGTAGGTGATCTCCGTGCGCTTGTCGACGGGGTTGAACGGCTTAAAGTCAAGAAGCTTGACACCGGCGCGAGCACGGGTAGTGTCGCCAAGGGCGCCAACAACACAAGCGTCGATCGCGTCTTGGTTCTCGGTACGCGACGCATAGGCCGCCAAGAGGATGACATCCTCCGCGGAGAAGGGGCCGTAGGTACGGATCGTCTCACGATCGATCGTAAGCTTGTTCGTGGTAAGCGTGCCGGTCTTGTCGGAGCAGAGGATAGTGACGGCGGCGAGCTCTTCAATCGCCGTGATACGAGTGACGATGGCCTTGTACTTGGCGAGCTGCTGAGCACCGACAGCGAGGGTGACGGACAGGACAGTGGGCATAGCAATGGGAATACCACCGATCAGGAGCACGAGGATGTCGTTGAGACCACGACGGTAGTTGTAGCGGAAACCGGCGTACAAACAGAAGATCTCAGCGATGACGAAGATACCGATAGAGATGAGGCAGAATGAACCGATCTGAGCAAGGATCTTCTGCAAGTGACCGGTGGTATCGTCGTCCTGACCAACGAGCGAAGCAGCACGACCGAAGAACGTGTTGGGACCGGTAGAAATGACGACGCCTTCAGCTTCACCTTGCTTGCAAGTGGAACCACTGTGCGCATACAGTCAGTTCAGCGGCACGAGATACGAGGAGACAACCACTTACGAGAAGCACTGGTCGCCAGCTTTCTTGCTCTGGGGCAGAGATTCACCGGTGAGGGCAGCCTGGTCGATCGACACATTGATGGCCTCCGTCAAACGGCAGTCAGCGGGGACGATATCACCAATCTTGAAGGAAACCATGTCGCCGGGCACGAGCCCAGAAGACTCGATCTCCTTCCACTGTCCAGCACGCCTAACCTTAGCCTTGGGAGCGAGGGAATCCATGAGCGCCTTGACAGCGTTACCAGCGTTACGCTCTTCGTAGAAACCGATGCCAGAGTTGACGAAGAGAAGAAGGACGATACCAACAAAGTCCTCCCAGTCTGGAGGCTGATGCTCGCCGTTGGACAGGACGATGGCCACAAGCGCGGCACCTTCCATGACCCAGGAAAGCGGGTTCCACATGAACGAGAGGAACTGATGCTATTGTGAGAATGGAACGGGAAACAACACGGACAAGTACAAACCTGGAGGAATGCATTCTGTTCCTCACTCTCGAGCTTGTTGGGGCCGAACAACTCCAGACGCCGTAGGGCCTCTTCCTCAGTCAGACCAGCATCGTCGCACTGGAGGAGCTTGAAGACGTCCTCCACGACGATAGTCTCTAGGTCAACCTTTTCTTTGTCGTAGAGATCCTCCGCACGCAATTGAATTTGCGACATGTCCACCTTGGCGTCTGCGTGGTGGCGTCCGACTTAAACCATGACATGCAGCACGACGGAAGCCCAGTACTCACGCGTAGCCTCTTCCACATCGTGTCCGAAATCCTTGTACTCTCTCTTGCGCTTCTCGGGCTCCGCGGTAGGAGTGTCCGGTTGGCTGGTATCTTTGACCGGCTCTGTCGAGCCAGCCACCTTCTCATTTGGATCCGACATGAGGAAGGGTAGACGGTGGGTGGGGAGGAGGGTGGACGAGTAGGGAAGACCCCAACGATGTCGAGCGAGTTCGCTAGAGCGAAAGCGGAGAGACGAACGGCACTGCTGAAGCGAGGATGGATGGGAGGGAGGATAGAGCGGCACCTCGCATCCGCCGGCGTCTTATAATGGTTCGAGCCAACGGCCATGAACGAGGTCAACAGCGGCAAACACGCTGTCAGCCCTCCCCGTCATCTCGTGCGGACTCAATTGCGTCGCGAAGCGCTGCCCTGCCGAGCGCCGTCAATTTGTCCCAATTGCACCGCCGGTCTGCACAATTGGCACGATTCCAGCCAGATTCCACCCAATCAGCCCGTCTGCGGGAATTCTGCTGCCCTGCCAGTCGCTCCTGCCGCTCCCCCTCGGACGGCGACGGGTCTTCGTCCGCATGCCCTCCCTCCGCAACCGTCGGGAGGTGGGCTGCCTCATTCAGGGGTCTGCTCGCCGTGGAAGAATGCGTCGGACAACCTCGGTCCGTTTCATCCTCCAGTGCCCATCAATCCCCCGAGGTACACCCATCTGGCACGGACGAGCACTCCTGAGCGTTGCCCCATTACCAGGTCAGCCCATGCCAACAGCCAAGGCTCCGTCAGAGTCACGTAAGTCATCGTGCAGACCATCCTTCACAGATGCTCGCGCGAGGCTGTAACCGGCCCGCCACTGTTCCTCGTCTGCTCCGTCCAATCCCTCTCCTTACATCATGATACGAGCCGCGCTACGGCGGGACAGTGATGATCAGCTTCCTCGGACAAGCCATCCGACTCAAGCATCACCCTGAGAATGTGCCAATTATGACTTCAAGACGCCCAGGGGAGTGGACGACAGATAGATACGCCCGCACTGCACTGGCTTCTCATGTCGGCCTTCCGTCTCGGTGGGTTCTATGCGGCGCCGCTCTGTGGCTCTATATTCCTGTCCGCGCGCAGAAGATAATTCAGCCATATCTGTTTACATAGGTCATCTATCCAAAGAACTCGGCCCCCAGGGATGCAGGTATGTCGATGGTCATCTATCCTCAACATCTTTCACGCCGCGCCTTAACCGGTGTCCGCTGGTGTCCGTCTGTCCGAATGGCCGCCGCGAAGCCCAGCACCGCCTACGCATGGTGATATCATTGGTCTGTAGCGCTCATTTCTTCGCTTCATACATGTATTGGTGCCGGTATGATGCTCGTCTTCGTGTCTGGACTTCAGCCTAACCAGCTGCTCCGGGGAGTCCTTTCCGCGGAGCCCCCGCACGAGCCGCAAGCTGAGTATGTCCCTTACTTACTCTTCCAGGGAACGTCCTATGCCAGACATCAGTGTGTTCCTCGCTCACTGCCATAATCATGCCATAATCGGTATGTTTCTTATCCTCCCACCGCCCTCATGCCATCACACGACCTCGTGTGTAGATATCTTCAGTAGTTTACGAGACACTTCCACATCCCCACGTCTCCGCCTCGCTCTCAGACGACGTCTCATGGTGGTCCTACACTAACTTCTCCCCTCCCGGTCGCCCGAGCGGCGCCGCTCGCGACAGCGCCCCGCTGCCCAATCGGACGCGTGTCATATGCAACCCTCACAGATTTCGCATTTTCTCCCTTTCCCGGCTCCAAAATAAGATCGTGCCCTGTAATCGGCATCAGATCGGGCGAAAGCTAAATATAGCATTTGACACTCGCGCCGGGCACCGGCCTGCTCCGGCGTTCTGACCAAAATTTACGCTCGGCGCGCCGTTCTGCCGCCGCGCGAGCTCTAACGCCGCATGTGTCGGGCCCGACAGCGGTGTTGTGGTCTATAGCGAAGATCGCACAGTGCCTACGTGGCGAGCTATGAAAGTGTGTGTCCATTTTCATTTTAAGTGTCTGCTTAAATGAGGTACGGTTCAAAATTAGGTAGGCTCGCTCCGCAATTACATCTGTGTATGCCGAAATCGACAACGCCGCAGGCCCGTATTGCCTCGAGGAAACTGGCACTCACACGCGGAGAACATAGTGCTGTATCATCTAAGTACCGTCGACGGCGAACGTTCTACCTACGCCTGCTCCATAGCCCTTCACGCATCACAAATGCCGCCCTATGCCGCCTAATTACAACGCGGACGCGACGGCGCAGCGTACTTATACGTTTTCGCGCTTGACGGAAATAGGTGGGGAGTTGCGACCGGATTGTTCAGATCGGCGTGCCTGCGCGCATGCCGAGGCAAAAATAGGGGAGCGGGACATATCAGACGCTAGCTCGATGGATGACATACTAGATTCGGGGCGCTGCCTGCGCTCTTCACAAAACGTGGTGGGGCTCTCGAGGGGCGAGCCAGGCATCAGAAAGACGGGCAGGAGAGTGGTAGTGTGGTATTCGAGCAGCATGGTATCCAGAGGAAGGTGGGGCGCGGAATGGAGGACCGCGGTGAACTGTCCGGTTGCCTGCCCCTTGGAAGCCACTATCGAAGACTCGAAGACATAACATACGGACGTACCATCATCGTGCCCATGACGCAAGGTGTGTAGCCTAGTCAACCAGCTCGACGGGGTAGAGGTATCCATGCATCCCTCTCAAGGTCGGGCCCGAGTACACTGTACAAGTCGCGCTCGGGTCCGCCAACTGCAGGCGCCGCCTTTATACTCGGAGCCCAGTCGTGGACGATCGGGGCAGATCTTCTTCCTGTTTCTTCATCTATGATTTACAGGAAGTAGACGCATAAGTGGCGTGCGTTTCGCTATTTGTCGCCCGACGTTGGTGTGTGTCAATCCAGTGTCGGTGGTAGCTAACCACGCTGCACAAGGATGGTATCCCCGAGACGATCGGGATAGCTGCGAAGTTAGCAGTGGTTCAAAGGATGCGCAATTGGAAGACGGTTGATCGGGATCATGAAAGGCTGCGTCGTGGACTGCGGAATGAGGCAATGTTGCCTCCTCGAGTCCAACGCAGGTCAGTTCCGCATGCAGGGTGCTCATTCTGCATTGGTTCCTCTACTAGGTATCGCATCTCCTTTCCTCCTAGCAGCCTGTTCAAACGAGGTGTACGACGGGCTGCGCGCATAACGGAAGGAGCTTCCTTGAGGTGCATGTATTGCATGCGCATGATGAGGGTGGTTTCGTCCATTAGAGCAGCTGAACGGATGGCTATCAGGGTCCCCTCTGCGACAATTGATGAAAATGCACGAGTCGGCCCGAGTTGAGATACTCTTCCAAGCTACGTCCTTCAGTAATAAAGCCTGTTATCCAGGAATGCGTATGTCATGGGGCCGTACGGCGTCAGTGGTACCCTGAGGCCTGAGGGCCGGTGGGGCACGGGCAGAATGCGAACGAGCTGATCCTCGGGAGAACCAAGCAAGTAGCCCCAGCTGCAATATCGCAGTGGGCGCTGTGACCCCAATGCTCTGCGCCCACTCTACTCTGGGAAGTAAGGTAGGAGAGTCAGAGCAGGCTCTAGAGCAGCGCCGATCAATTGAATGCACGACTGTACTAAGTGTACATTCACCTTTGCCAGTGTGCGAAATGTCCGCGTCATTAGTGTCCGAGAAGAAACGACGATGCGATGATCCTCCGCAGATCCCGTACCCAATGCTCCAATGCGATTCCTCCGTCCCAGCCTTGAGAGCCCTAGAAACTGCATCGATACGTCTACGATGCTGTTAGTTTCACCATAAGTTCGTCATGACGTACCCACCCTCGTCAAATTGATAGTAAGTACTAGTGTTGAGTCATAGCGACAGCACTTCTAGACCTTGCTGCGTAGGTGCGCATTCTTTTACATAAGGCTCGATGTTACGTGGGTAGCGGTGCCCCAAGCACGATCAAACAAGGCCGCCGGAGGGATCTCAGATCTTTGCGAAGTTGATCGCCGGGGATCGGGGAGCGCGGCATCGGAGGACCCCTGACAATTGGTAGGGATGCCTGATCCTCATCCGGACAAAAATGGCACGGACGGAGGCCTCAGGCCTCATCCAATCCGGACAAAAGTAGGGGTGGGCCAGGCAGAGGCTTGATGCATGTCCGGACGTTGCGGAGCAGGCGATGTGCGTCCAGCCGCCCAGCTTGGTCGCGGAGCGCTTCAGAGGGTGTATGCTGTGAGGCCTCACCCCAGTCCGGACATCCGGCAGCACGTCCATGGTCAGAGGCCTGCTGCCATCCGGACACCGCGGGGGCTAGCGCGTCCGGACAAAAAGTCGAGCTCGGGATCAGGCCTCCCCACCAATTGTCAGGGGTCCTCATCGGGGCATCGGCCAACGTCCCACAGAGCCCGACCCGCGCGTCTCGTAATGTGCTGACGCGCCGTGCCTTTTCCTGCTCTCTCATGTCGAAGTGGTCTATGCTCGACTTGCGAACTCTTCAAGTCGTATTTGGACAGGCTATCAACATACTTGACCGTCTGCGGGTGTCATCTAGGCCAAGGATCTATCTGAACAGCTATGGCTACAGTCACGTTTCGTCAGCACAGTACATACCTCTATTCGCTGCGAGTACTAAACGCCCCCAAAACCTCATGCGATGTAACGTCCGAGGTCGGCCAACGCGATCTGCAAAGCGAACTTTCTATGTGATGACAATACGCTGACAGCAAACCGACCGGCACGGACACGGCCACGGCACGAGTGCCAACACTATACTATTGGTCTTCCAGAATACCAGGCAGTAATACAGCCCGAGGTACCCAGGGTAAGTCATACATGTGTGCCGCCCATGAGATGAAGTCAAATTGAACTGAATAGTACTCTATACATATTCAAGTTATTTCAAGTGCTCCTTCGGCTTCGAGGGCGCGTGAATATGCGAAGATCGACCTCATAGTAGGGACTATTCGCGGCCCTTTAAAATGAGGACTGGACGTCTCTAGAATGATGTACGTTTGTACCCCCGTGGTACGAATCCCCGCCTTACACTCCCAGTAGACTTATCTGGTCGCACTTTACAGCTGTCAATATGGCCTGCTCCCAGATTGTACTCTCATCTATGACTGGGATCCTGAATGGGTCTTGTTTCTTTTTTCTCGCTGCTGTCATTCCACCCCACTAGACTTCACGCTCCTAGCTGATGTAGTTCAAAGAACTAGCACACTTCCCACAGGATCCGTCCACGGGTTTCCAAATTTGCACTAGGATTTGCAGCGTGGGTGATCGTACTCTTGGCTGCATCTTGCCACCCTTCTACTCACACAAGAGATCTTCAGGGCGTCGTGGATTCCAACTCTGCCCTTCCAGCTCTTTCTCCTGTCGCGGAGTAAGAGCGGCGTTGAGGGAGGTTCGCTATATACCACATTACATCGTTCTCGGGAGCAACGAACGCCGGACTCGTAGACCAGGACGAAACGCCACCGATTTGCTGATGTAGAAAGACACACAAGCAAGCGCCATCGCAGTGCCTACATGCGCCATCCAAATCAGCATGGACTTCGGAGCTTGCAAGGAGCACAGGCTCCCGGTAGCTCTCGTGCTAAGCACGAAGGCTCTAGCCCCGTGTGTGCGCCCTCGTGCCGTCGAAGTGTACGAGATGGGAACGTACTGGAACACGCTCGGGCGACGGAGATGTGCTGTGCTATGTGGAAGACTGCGACTGCATCCGGAGACGTTTCTCACATAACGGTTTTCTCCGCGGGGTCGTGGAACCTGGGAAGGCTGCTTGCGGCGTTCGTACGACGTCGAATGGGGTGCTCGAGACTTGTGTCAAGCAATAGCAGGGTGATATACCTATTGCAAGCGATTATACTCGCTGATGACATTGTCAATAGTGCAGGTGCAATTTGCGCAAAGCTCTATCGGTTCAAAGGTTCCAGTCGCCTCGCAGCTCCCCGTAGCCTGAGAGAGAATAACGGATGCCAGGGGCATGCACAGTTTTGATGATCTCCACGCCCTTCCACGTTTCCCATGTTGTTCTCTCCCATCTGTCTTCCGACGCGGCGCAGAGACCAAACTGCCACAGATGCTCGATGCTAGTGGCTTACAGCGTTTGACAGATACAACTCGATATTGCCATATATATCGGAACCGGCTGTCTCAAGTCCGCCCATTCTCATTGTCAGGCAAAGCCGGTGCTCGACGGTGCTTCACCATGACTCCATCCGTCGATGGCAAGTCAAGAGTTCGTCGAATCCCGTCATGGTGCATTGGGTGCAACGATCGACGTGAGAATAACACACATCGTTGTCATGGTGAGTGAGGTAATCGGACGTCTTGATATGCGTCGAGTACTGCCGGTAAAACGTCAGTTTCTGTTGCTACCATGAGGCTGAGGCTCATGTCGCGACAGGGAGCTGCGGGTCGGCGGCGCAGCAGATTCTAATCACATTTTCAGTGAACGCATTTGCAGGAATCTATGCAAAAGCGATACCATTATGCATATGCCTCCAGGATTTTGAGGGCTTGTTCAACCTCAATAACGGATGTATAACTGGTACGTACGCATGCAGTCTGTGATGCATACCTTCTTCAAAACATCCGGATATGGTATAAATCTGATGCTTGCGATGACTGCATAGTTATTCGCTAACACTACGTTCAACACTTCCCCCAATCAGGAACAACATAAATTCTGGCGTTGTTTTGTAGCAGCAGGGTAGTAATACACGAGTAACAGGTGCATGGTCATCATCATTCGCTGAAACATTCTCACAGCTTTGTTTGTAGTTTGCCCTGGACCTTCCCTGCTGCGCGGGCCTCGTCGCTGCAATCGGGTGTAACCATCAGTGCATATACCATGTGACAGAAGCCGGGGACTCACTGCACACGGATTGGGGTGTGGCCTTTGTCCAGGGCCTTGATGAACTCGTCCCCGACATTCAGGGGCACCTGCACAAGACCCGGGGGTGTAACTGCGAGCCACTGGTTCAGCGAAAACTCTTCAAACCTGACGTTAAACAATAGATCAGCACGCATCCGTCCACCAACAAGTTTAGTCCACCCACTTCGCCGCCTTGAAGATTTCTAACATCTCGATGGGCTCGTCGCCGATGTTCTCGATGTAGTGCCCGCAGTTTCGTGGGACGATCATCACGTCGCCTGCGACGAAGTTGTACGTACGCGTCGCTTGCACAGTGAAGATGGTCACCTTGGCCATCCCGGTGAGGAACATCGACCACTGCACGACGACCGTCAGCCATCACTGTACCCTCTCGGTGCCAAAGAGCGCTCACCTCGTCTGCGTATGGATGCCAATGCATCTCGCGAAGCGCGCCAGGCTTGATGATGACGTGCGCCGCACTTATGGTCGTTATCGGGAAGTTCGAGCTGTCCGCAATGCGGATCTCGCCCCCGGGCACCTTGATGGGCTCCTGCGCGAGCAGCTTGTGCGTGATCCGGCGGCGCGTGGTTGGCACGCCGGGTTGCGTCTCTTCCTCGACGCTGCGCTTCGTGAGGAGCGAGCGGAAGATGAACTTCTCGCGCGCGGGGAGGTGCTCGAGCGTAGACTCCGGTACGCGGAAGTTCTTGCGGAGCACGTCGCGCGGTGTGTGCGCGAACCAGTCGGTGAGCTGGAAGGCCTTGTACTCTGAAGCTTCGCCGTTGTCGAAGATCTGTGCGGTGTCCCGGTGAGCATGGAAGCCAGTACACTTGATACGCTTCGGCTACGCACCAACAGGAATTCACAGCCACCCTCCAGGCCCTGCAGCGAATGCGGGACGCCTTGAGGGAAGAACCAGAGGTCGCCCTTCTCGACGTCCTCCTCAAAGTAGTGGGCGCCGTAATCAATCCCGGTGATACGTACCCGGCCCTGGAGGATGTACGCCCACTCGGAGTCGTTGTGCCAGTGCAGGTCACGCACGGCGCCCTCGTCGAGGCGCATGTTCGTCGCGCCGAGTTCGCGCGACATCGGAAGCTCGCGGACGGTGACCTCGCGCGCCCATCCACCGTCCTCGAGTCGCATGTGAGAGTCCGCCCAGGACCACTTCATGTGGAGCACGGTGCCCCAGTCGGTTGGCGGTGATACGATAGTGTCTGGGTTCTGCCGCTCTCGGTCAGGGTTGCGCGGCCCGACGATGTTGGACCCTTTGCCGTCGCGACGTGGCTCGACCATGGTCTTCGCAGTGCTCGATGGAATGATATGTCGAGGGAGTTTTGGTGGATAGGAAGATATTGAGTGTAGAGGTAGGTGTACCACAATATATATGTTCTTGCACGAAGCCCAGGGCGAGCCTGTTGTTCAGAGAGGTATGTCATCATCGACGCGTCTGAAGCTTTTACAAAAATAGGCTACTCCACTTGAATTTCTTCCACAAGTGGGGCTTCCAACGCTTCATTCCCCATCTAATCAGTCTGTGGAGACACAGTAAGTTACTTCGCGTTTGTAGGAGCAAGTTGAATAAGATAGACGAAAATAATATGCAGTTTGTTTTCGCAGAGAGGAATGAACAAGGCTTCCTACGACGTCAGACGTGGTCAGTGAGTCCCCGCGTCTCCTTTGAGCGCTCTTGCGATCGTGACGATTCATGGACGTAGTAAGTCTATGATTAGAGCGAAAACCAAAAATAGCTTACCAGCTCCATGGCAGAGCCTAGCAATATCAGCATCTACTGCTCACGAACAACATATTATTTTGGGACGTACCACAGCCTCAGCATAGTATCGAGTGACCGTGGTCGCGCAGGCCAGAGGAATGCAGTAGGTGGATTATACCGATGATGACCAGACGAGACAGCTATGCGGCAGTGATCCGGAGAACAATGGTCAACTGGGTAGAGAATCGAACGATGTAGTACCACTGCCAGTGAATATTCGACTGCCCTCCAAAGTCCAGACTGACTAGCATCTGCACAGCGATCAATGCATTCTTGCAACCTGTGAGTACTCTCTATCCATCGAGCGGAGCTTGACATGACTCAGAGGCACCTCTGTTTCGGGCCTAATGTCATGTGTCAGTGCACTGTGCAGCGGAAATTGATACCTATATATTACCTACTGTCGAAGTGCAGGGTCTAGATTAGACACGTCTAGCATCAGTAAGGGAGACACTTTTCGGTTTATCTCAAGTAACCAAGCTTCGTCGCTGCTCAGCTGCCTTAGGCGGCGGTGCCCACTGGTCGTCTGAGTCTATTACCAAAGTTATCGTTCGTTTAAATTCCCTCTGACCGTGTTGGAATTCCCGCTGAACATAGGCTTGTGCACCCAACATGAAGTCTTTCCTGCGATCTCAAACGTTGCCTCTGACCACCTTCAAGTTATCCCCCAAGTTGAGGTGGCAGAGCTCAGGGCCCTGCGGGTACAAAGTACGATATCAACGGGTTTGGTGACAACACCATATTTGGAAGTTGGATAACCTGTTGTGGATATTGTCCTCGGAAACGTGGATGGGCGGGATAGGCATTGACCACCACCGCAACGGCAGCGACGACGGCGAAGAGGACGACCTGGCTACTCTTACTTTGTCAGCTCAATACGAGGGCATCGCGCTCGTCTTACCCCCTATCTAATATCACATCCAAACGGAGCTGAAACTTCTCCATGGTCCCTGCCGTTCTCACCATCTCCTCGACCTCGAACGACGACCAGCGCAGGCCCAGCGTCGTATCTTCAGCGTCTTACTTGACTGCTCTGCAGTCGTCCCTGTCGTCTTCTACTCACACTCTCGGTCTTGCAACTTCGCGTGGTGCGGACCCTGTGAATCCGCTGCACGCTCTCGCGCTGGCGTCGACGCAAGAAGTGCACATAGTCAAGCTCACCAGCTCCTCCGTCTCCGTTGAGCCCGCACCGGCTATGGAAAAGGGCAATGCGTTGCACAAAGCTGGTTCTTCTTCCCACCAGGCTTCGGCCAGCATCGATTCGACGGTCGGGCCTCCTCCGCCCTCTCCCCCTTCCAGCACCGAGGACGGCGACGATATCATGCCGCCCTCTGCCGCAGTGTCCAAATCCGAGCCCTTGTCATCCCGCCCCGTAACATTCGACGACTTGCCCCGACAGCCCTCGAGCGCCCGCAACTCACCCAACATGCCTTTCGCTCGGCCGCAGGCACGGTCGTCCTCGGTGGCCAAAGGCTCGCTGAGCATCAACCCCCCACAGGGAACACCTTTCCCAGCCTCCTCGCCACCCTCGCCGACCCACGCTCAGACGTCAGCCGATGGCTTCCTGCAAGCACCACCATTAACGCCGACAACGCACAAGCGGAGGAACACGACGTCCAACTCAACATCGTCCGTTAGCACGTCGGTGCCGACACGCACGAAGACGGTACATACTCCTCACCCGGCACACGCATACTCACGATCCTTCTCCCAGTCGCACGTGTACGATGTGGAGGACATGGCAGCGGAGGGTCTCGAGTCGGAGATGCAGCAGCAGGCAGAGCAGATCCGGCGGGAACGGCAGTCGAAGCGGCAGGCGGAGAAGACGAAAGCTCACCCCCAAGAGGGCGTGCTCACGCGAACCATGTCCATCGTGCGCGGCCCGTCGAGCAGGGGTGACGACGCGCCACTCGTCGGGAATCTGATCGGCGAGGAACATGTGAATTATGTGCTCATGTACAACATGTTGACTGGCATTCGCACGTCTGTCTCGCGATGTCAAGCGAAGATACGACGGCCATTGGCTCAGGACGACTACGATGCGGCGAACAAGTATTCTTTTGATATGTGAGTGGCTACGGGTCGTAGTGCCCACTCTGCATGCTCATTTAGTCGTAGTGTAGGAAACGAGTTGACCCCATCGGCGAGGTATGACTTCAAGTTCAAGGACTACGCGCCATGGGTGTTCCGGGAGCTCCGAGAGGACTTCTTCCTCCTTGACCCGGCAGACTACCTTGTCAGTCTTACGTCAAAGTACATTCTCTCCGAGTTGGGCTCTCCCGGCAAATCTGGGTCATTCTTCTACTTCTCTCGAGATTACCGGTTCATCATCAAGACGATCCATCACAATGAGCATAAGTTCCTGCGGCGCATCCTCCCCCTGTACTATGAACATGTCAAGACGAACCCGCATACATTGCTCAGCCGGTTTTACGGATTGCACCGCGTCAAGCTTCCCCGCGGGCAGAAGATCCACTTCGTGATCATGAACAACCTCTTCCCTCCGCATCGGGACATCCACGAGACATACGACTTGAAGGGCTCGACTGTTGGGCGGGAGTTCTCTGAAGAGCGTGCACGCGAGAACCCACGCGCGACGCTCAAGGACCTCAACTGGATCCACCGTGGCAAGACGCTCGAGTTTGGTCCGGAAAAGCGTGCGCTTCTGACGGAGCAGCTGCGGAGGGACTCCGAATTTCTCAAGGCGCTCGGTGTCATGGACTACAGTTTGCTCATTGGCATCCATAATATGCGCCGCGGGAACAAGGACAACGTCCGCAGCAATACTCTGAAGGTCTTCTCAGTATGTGTCTTCAATTCCTCTCCATACGTCAGCGCTCACAATCCCCGCAGCCTCACGTGCCTGCCATCCGCCGCAAGCCAACCCAGGTCAAGGGCCCTAGCTCCCCCGACGCCGTTGCAATGCGCCGTATCATGCGCGAGTCGGACCCCAAGCGTCTCGGCAGCACGACGCTGTGCCTTCCTGAGGAAGATACGACCGTTGAGCGCCAGCACTTCCTCTTCTACCAGGACGAGGGCGGCCTCCGTGCGACCGACGAGCAGAACGACAACATGGACCTGATCTACTACCTCGGCGTCATCGACATCCTTACCCCCTACAACACTAAGAAGAAGATCGAGCACTTCTGGAAGGGCCTGTCGGCGGACAGGGTATGTGCGTTTCTAAAAGTCGCGCCTGTACACGAGCTCATGCATTTCCACAGCACAAGATCTCCCCCGTACCTGCCCAGGAGTACGGCGATCGCTTTTTCTCGTTCATGAAGGCTATCATGCGTGGTGGCGAAGGCGGTTCAAAGTTCCTCGCAAAGGAGAAGGTTGAATAAGGCCGTCCAGCCCTCCCTCGTGCTCACTCCCTCTTGGTCTGCTTTCCCTAGCTTTCTCTGGTGTTCGTGTTGGACATTGCAAGCACTGTACCGCATACATTATCAGTTATTTTCGGTGATACCCCGCGCTAATGCATTCCGCGGACACTCTGCCTCATGCCGCGCTCACCCTCTTTCATCCATACTGTTCATTGCCTATAGCCCCATTCAATAGTGCGGCGGCCACGCTCGTTCTCAAGTGTCATGGACCTCTACCGCATGCCACATCCTAGAGTACAATGTATTACATGTGCTGATATGCAATCTGTGAATAAAAATATGCCAGTCGGTGCGACCTCGATGATCACTCATCGTCCCTGTCCTTTGCAGTTGCCTTCTTGCGTGCTGCTGCTATCATAAAGAGTTGAGTAGTCAGACATGGATCACTCAATAGCATGCCGGGTTCAAGCTTACTTCTCCTAGTAGCACGCTTCTTGGCGGCGGCCTTCTTGCCCTCCACACGCTTCTCAAATGCTTGATCCTCCTCGCCCTGCCGTTTGTGCTCTTCAAGGATCTAATATAACACGTTTTAGTGTTGAAAGTGTTGAAGGGTATGTACTGGGCACATTAAGACGTACGTTCTCGAACTCATTGAGCTCTGCGTCAGGCTTGTTAGCCGACTTATTCGCACGCGCCTATACCATGGTACGTGGTCAGTTCTGCCATTTGCGAGTATAGACATCGACATACCTTGGTGAGGATCTCCTGAAAGCGCGCGAAGACAACTTCTTCGTGTAGCTTGTCGCGGTAGAATTGGAGCCCTTCAATGAGCTTCTTAACAGAGCGCTCTGACTTGAAAGGCAGGAGAGACAAGCAGTAGGCGATGTCTCGCCATTGGCGGGCATCCTCTGTAAGTCGGAAGCGTTGGCAAAGCTTCTCGACTATGTTCTCAGCTTGTTTCTCCTGTTCGCCGTGATGGTGAGCACCGTTCATTCACCAGTGCGATAGACTGACCTTCTCGATGAATTTGAAGATGTATTTCATGGTGCTCTGGAAAACATCCTCGTCCACAGCATGTGCACCCACAGAAAGATGGCTGATAACTGCATGGTGTGACGTGATCAGGTCGGGTAACAACCTAGGATGAATATACTCACCATCGGGAAGATTGTTGTAGATAGCATTGTCTTTCGTAGACAGCTCGGAGAAGAACAGTTTCGCGAGATCTGCTATGCGCTCGTCGTCGTCCTCAACACACTTTGCCATCTCTCCAAGCTGCCCCTTGACCTTGATCATACCGTTCAGGATGAGATGGGTCAGCACCATGAGGGTATTCTTCTTGACTACGAGATCAGTGTCGGAGAGACCTTTGTACAACTCGTTGCTATTCTCATCAATGATGTTATTGAACGAGACGGCGACGTCTCCCAACGCAATGACAATATTGCTTCGGATGTTCGGATCCTTTGACGTCTCGAGGATCTTGAACAGAAGGTGGTAATGTTCGTCGCAGAACTTGGAGCTAATGCACAAGAATTTGCTGAATGCGAGTGTGGCCGCAGCGCGCAGTGTCCGATTCTGAGCCACGATGTGAGCTGACAAAGCACATGCAGTTCATCACTACTTACCTTGAACCTGTGAGGACTGCCGCATATGTGCACCGCCATCGGCCCGTATATGGCCAACAATGAGTCAGATCCGTACAACAGTTCGGATTCCCGGATGGTCGCTATACGGTCGCCGATCTCGTCCTCTGCGTTACCAGTGACCTGATCGAGCTCTTCTTGATCCTTCGCCGAGTTTGCTGCACCACCCTTCTTGGTAGCCTTCTCCGCTGGAAAGAATATGAGCATACGAGAGCTGGGTACGCATGCACGTAGCCACGTACCAGCTTCCTTCTCATTCTTCTGGCGCTTCCACTCGCGCTCGACAAGCTCGAGGTAGACGATGTGCTTGATTGCAACATGCCCAACCACGAAGAGAAGTTGACTAAGTGCGAACGCGTCGCTGCTGTCCTTTGGCTCGTCAGACTGCGTATTGTTTGCCTGCGAACTGTCAGCTTGCGATGCGTCCGCCCCTTCTTCAGCCACATCCTGGGGTACGTCTTTGTCCATGGCGTCGGGATCTTTCGGTGGCGGCGTCTTTGCGCGTGTTTGCGGTGCGAACGCACGCCGCGTCAAGTTCCGGATGATCTTGTCGCAGACGATGTCTGGCCGCTCGCCCAATGCGTAGATCGTATTTATGGCTTGTTCCGCCATGCTGAACCAATCTTTTGACCGGGTCGGATGCTCGATGGCATCTTGGAGCTTGCGGAAGAGCGCATTTTCCATGTCCAATCGCATAGACTTGTCCAAAAGCGAACCTAAGGGCCTATTGAGCGGGCTGAACGACGCATACAGCTGCAATAGGAAGGCATACCTTTGACCTTCTTCGCGCTCCCGTTCAATCTCTGCAAGGCGACACAAGTATACTTTGCCAATGTCAGATCGGCCTGTGGAGGAGGTGTCAATGCGATATCGCTGGGGGATGTAATGATGCCCTACCATTCCTAGCCTGCCCAGCCCTACTCTGACAAGGACGTCGACTCGGTCGGCCACCACGCCCCTGCGAGCGAGGGCAAGCATGCCCAGGATAATAACGGCACCTCTTCTTTGAGGTCTCGGCAGTGGTCGCTCGGAACCTAGAGCGATTCGTCCGTGCTTTTGAGCACAAGAAGGGGACACAGAACTCACCATAGACCTGCCACAACTTGTTGATGACATCCGTGTGCACCTGGTTGTCGTCCATGAGAATACGCATCATCTCTTCTAGACTGGTCAGCTCCGCGAGTGTCGCCCCGTATGTCAACCTACGTGTGATGTCAGTTTCGCTCGTTCATTTTCTATGTAGGATCACCGACTCGATCATGTTCTTGGTGATACGGCCAATGTTGCCTTTTGCGTCCAGATCTGCGACCGGATCGAAGTAGAGCTGACGGTAGCACTCGAGCAACCGCGAGCGAACCCCCTTGAGTTCCTTTCCGTCATCTGACGTATGCGAGTTGTCTTTGGCCCAGATGAGGTGCAGCATCTTCTTGATGCCAAGCTGCGTGATACTCGTCAGTGGCTGGATGACTTCCGTAGTCGCGCATGCGAGTATCTACCTCAGCGCCGTCAAACTTGTAGTCATGAGCGGTCTTGAAGAAATCCATCGCCTCCAGAACCTCGAGCTTGTTGGTTGAAGCGAGGAGCTTCTGCACTATTTTTGTTCCCTCTTCGACCTGACGGATGAAGGCCAGGCCCTCGGAGCAGTACTTTTTGCGTAAACGCAAGTGTAGAATTTGGTCACCCTCCAATGCGGCCAGGGCCTCTTGCTCGTTCGTGAGTGCAACCATATCGATCTCAGACTTGCGCGCTTTCTTCTTCTTGGATTTTTCGGGGCGGCGTGGTTGTTCATCGTCGCCACCGTCCTCGTCCATTCTATCTCCAGTCTCTTCATCCTCGCCGTCATCCTCGTCCACATCCATATCGTCGTCTTGCTCGCTCTTGATCTTCTTCGAGCTGATGAAGAGGCATAAATGAGAGTCAAGCGACCGAGAACGAGATACTAACCGCTGCCGAGACTTACGGCTAGGAATGCCGTCTCCGTCCGCTTCATCTTCCCTGCCCTCCTCGTCATCTCCTTCGTTCTGTTCATTCTCGTCGTCGTCTTGGCTCCCTTCTCGCTCAGCAGCACGCCCCACCACGCCCTCAAGCTCCTTCAGCTGTGCACACACCTCTTTATATCTCGTCTCCCACTCCGGTTGGTTCAGCTCCCCTCCATACATCAGTCCATAAGGATGAGTTTCGATAAGCTTCACGAGGAGGACCACGGCGACCTTGCGAACGGTCGAACCCTTGTCCTCGAGCGAGTCAACCGCCGCACGCGTCATCGCGAGTCGCTGTTGCGGGAACTTCTGCGGGAGATCGCAAAGCCGCGCCATCACGCTGAGGACCTTCGTGCGGACATATGAGGACACGTCGATCACGCGCTCAATGAGCAGCTCAAACAGGCCTTCAAGCTGCTTGCGCGTCTGGCTATCATCATTGGAAGCCTCGGGTGAGCCGGCGGCGAGCTCACGAATGAGACAGCCGATGACTTCGACGATAGCCATGCGCATTGGGTAAGACTGCACTTGTATGAGACGAAGACGAACGCCGCAGTAGGTTATGCACACACCTCAGAGTCTAGATGCGAGAGCAGCAGACTGATTTGCTTCAGCACTGACCGAGGGATGCTCTCCGCAAGCCGCACAAGGAAGCGGGAGAACGCTCTGGGGCCCTTGGAGTCCTGAGCGCTGAAGTTCTTCGCCGCGATTTCACGCAGAATCTCGTCGCCGAGCTGCGCATGGTCGAATTCCTTAGCGAGCACGACGAGGAGGTCTGCCATTGGCTCGGAGAGGTGCTCGTAGTACTGCAGAGACTGCATAATGCTGATCTGCGCGGCGAGGCCATGACCATGAGATTTAACAGCGAGACAGATGACCTTGTAGACATTGCCGCGGATGGGTGTGGACTTCATGTATGTCTCGCTTTCAGTAACGTGGTACGCTGGACGCGTGATACAGCTGCCAGATACGAGGGTTGAGTAGGGCTCAAGAAGCGGCACAAATGAAGGGTCGTCGAGAGTGCGCGTGTACTCACTTGATGAATGTATCTCGCTCACCCGTTGTCTGCCATATTCGCTGACTCTTGAGCCGCAACGCCTTGCTTATGATACCAAGCATGGAGGGTATCTGATCTATCCATGTCCAGTCCTCGGCATTCCGCTTTGCTGCTGGCCTGGACGCAGCTGTCTTGCCTCCTCTCCCTCTCCGTGCCTTCGGAGCTGGTGCCACATCGTCGTCTCCGGATGTCTTGACCTTCTCGGCCGCGCTCACAAACCAGTTCAATAGAAAGCCATACATCTCGAGAGCTTTCTTGTGGGACCCAATAGTCTGCTGGTCCTCTGTCTCGATGTCGCGGTGGGTTGCTTCTACTTGCGCTTGAAAGCCAGAGGTGATGGAATCGAGCATCTTATTCATGAGTGGGCCGGGCAGCGATTCGGCATGTTTCAAAAGACTTCGATATGCATCAAAGACTTGGGGTTCGGTAATAGCATCAGATGACTCTGCGACGGATTCGACTGCGTTCTCGAGTACATGCGCGATGGAGCGGACATCCATAGAGGGGACATCATGTTCGTTAGGTATTTCGTAGTTTGCGAGGTCTTGTAAACCTTGCAGTTCTTCTTGTAGCTCGAAGTCCATTGCGGTGAAGAGGAGGAGGGGGAGAGGAGGAGGAGGGGGGGGAGGAGGACTCCGAGGAGAGCGCGTCGCGTTCAACGTTCAACGCGTCGGTCATGCGACTGTGACACGCATGTGTCACACACTCGGCCAACTTTGCGGGACGACCTCATCTCCTCAACCTACCCTCACGATGGTACGTAGCAAACGTACTCCCCCAGGCCCGTTCTTACCGATATCTCCAGATTATCCCAGTGCGCTGCTTCTCGTGCGGAAAAGTCGTAGGAGACAAGTGGAACGGCTACCTGGAGATGCTGTCGCAGGACGTAGGGGAAGGGTGCGCCTCACTTTCATATACTAGTTGCTCAAGCTAACAGTCGCATTTTTGTCTCAAGCGATGCACTAGACAGGCTGCAGCTGAAGCGGTATTGCTGCAGGCGCATGGTACTTACCCATGTTGACCTGATCGAAAAGCTTCTGCATTACAACCGTTAGTGAACATTCGCGTCCGATAGCATCTCCACACTGACCTTTCTCCCAGCTCATGAGCGTAACAAAGACAAGAACGCCTATGCATAGCCTCTTGCTTATGTACTATATGTGTTGTATCGCTCGCTATATTGCCCTCGACTCCGGTCAACCTACCTCGCTTATTTGTTCGGGGTTGAAGGTGACCCGCTCAGGTCCCGCTGGTCCCTCCCCCCTGCTCTGTGATTAGCCTGGTGTAAGCTCCGTATGAGGTGATATCCGACATGCTTGATAACCAAGTTTCAAGAAGGTATGGCATCATGCAATCTCTTGTTTTCCTTGGAAGCACCTTCTGCTGTAGCTGACGCCACCGATGCATACCTGCTAAATTTTGCTGCGCAGAGTATCGCGCCCAAAGCTTGGCGGCGCATGGCATCGGTAGGACACGACGACGTATACCGTGGAAAATTGAATAAGGCGCGTGGTCACTGCTTCCCCTGGATCTTGGCTACTTGAAACAAACCGAAAAGTGTCTTCATGCTAGACGTGTCCAGTCTGGAGCCTGCACTTCGACAGTAGGTAATGGGTATGTCCATTTTCCCGCTGCAGTGACATATGACAATGGGCCAGAACAGAGGTGCCTCTCGTGTCAAGCTCCGCACGATGGATGGTGAGTAGGTACACCTTATGAGAGAGTATCCATATCCCTGAGCTATCAGGTCGCTCCAGCATTGAAACGCTAGAGTGTTCGGTCATAAAGCCTCATTTCCCCAGCCTCAAGCGAACGGTGCGCCGGCTCATAAATATTGACTTTGAAGACGGTTCTGTTGTATATCTCTGGCAGTGTCCACGCTTCTCCTCGAGTGCGAGTTGCGTAGGTAGAGGTATGCAAGAGCACTCAGTGTGCAAACTAGTAGATTTAGGGCTGAACGCGTAGACGTGTTGCAGGATTTGTCCCGAGAACGAGTTGGCGTAGCTGGGCATTGACCCGTTCGCGTCACGGCGTGACCAAAGGTAAAGCAAAATGAACAGTGGTCCAGGTACCGGTAAGTAGCAGCCCGCGTTGTCCCGCTCGAGCTCTGCCGCGGGATCACTTCGTTAACGTTGCGCTTCCCAAGGCACGCCCTGTCTTTGTCATGTCGATTCATGATCACCGGGGACCTGTTAAAGAACGATGCCCATCGTCGAGGACAAGTCCCGACGAACGAGTGCCGCGATCGCTCAGCGGGCTATGCAAATAGCAACGGGCAAGCTCCCGCGTATGGAAAGGATGTTCAATTCTGAGAAAGGAGATACTACAGTGCTTCCAACGACGCGGAGCCTTTGCGAACTTGGTAGGAGGGCCGGTTCATGCAAAGCATGCGCAAGATGCGTTCTATCCCGGGGAGACCAAGGGGTGCGCACTGTCGCCGGAAGTCAACCAAGGAGGAGGAAGACCTGTAGATCCGAATGTTGACGGCCATGATCGTGAACAGACTCAGGTCTACATCCGTCAGACTCCGGAGGAGGAGGAGGAGGGACTGCGCTCAATGCTCAGCTAGCTCCCGGACTCGGAGCTCTCCGCCAGAGGGCTTGACATTGAGTTTCGGCGGCCCTCAGGGAACCCATGCATGCTCGAGCACTTGCAGGTACCAAGTACTTGCCAAGCTGCAGCTTCAGGCTGGTGGCTCCATGGATATCCCCTCCTCCTCCTCCACGAACGCTCACTCGCACTGCATTCACGTACCAGAGGCGAAGCTAGCGTTCACTGAGACAGGCGATCGCGCATCGATGAGGAGCCTTCTTTGCAACCTGGATCCGTACACGCTTGCCTGCCGTCACTGAGAAACTGAATGCCGCGCCAAGTCGTCAAAACGTGATGAATGAATGAGTCGATCCCGCGACGACGCGGGGATGTTCGGAGCTTGAACGAGCTTGTTTTGAGCACACCTGAGCACACTTCTCCCATTCAGTCAGTTATGAAGGCGGTATGAACGCACGGGCTACGTAGTACGTGCACGTTGTGGCTGTAACTATTGCTGCGGCGCTTGACCCGAGACGCTTCGAAAACGGATCCATGGGCGGTCTCCGATTCCGACGTCCAACTAGTTGCCTGAAGCCTGCGTCAAGATGATCATTGAGCGTGAACGGGGGCTCGATTTTCAGGGTTGGCACTTTGTCCGAGAGCTCACCGATGTGCAAGCACTTTCTGACCACCATTGAGCCACTCCCCTGCTTCTCGCATGCGCTATGATGGCTAGAAGCCCCCAAGGAGAAGTGGGAGACAGGGTAACACCCAACCTACTGATTCTACACTAATCGCCACGATGCCAAAATGTGGGGTCGACTCTGCGCGCGGCGCGGCTTCAAGTTTGCGGAACTTTGCCTTGCATGCCACGTCAACCCGGACACAGTGACTGATCTAGCGAACAAGGCCCGTCCGAGGAGCAGAGTCGTGCGGAGCCGTGTACCAGGACGAGGGCGCAGCGCGCAGGTGCTCGCACGACCTTGGTACTAGTACCGGATGCCGTTCAGAGAGAGGAATTAGGAACGGCGAATGCAGCACGACACGAGGCGTGCGGGCAGACATCCCAATAAGTGGTTGTCGAGGACTCAAAGTCAATTCGAATAGAGATCAAGAGAGAGCGATAAACCCGAACTCACCCAACGCACCACGATGCACAGCACGATACCAGTGTGAATCCACGCGCCCTCCGCGTGCCCGCCGCCCGGGCAGCCAGAGGGATCCAAGCGTCAAGCCTTCTGCACGGGGACCCCACCGGCAGTACATACACATGGCCATCTGGATCTTACTCTTCGAGACCAAGTGCGGCGGCGAGGATGAATAGCGTGGGCTCGGGTGCGCACATTTTGCCAGCAGTCGGCGTTTGAAGTCCAGCGGGGCGCTTCGGGTTGGCGGGACGTCGTCGACCGCTGTTGCAGTTTCACCCAGATCGCACCCGCATACGCCGGACACAGATCGCTTAGCAGCACTACTGAGGAAGACCAGCCTCGTCGGAAAACAGTCACGCATTGCATGTAAGGAAAGAAATAGCTTTGAATATGGTAAGAAAAGAGTACCGCACACCTGGCAAGAATTATAAACGAGGCGAGAATAGGAAGGTAAACGAGGGGCGTGCGCGGCACGAGGGAATAAAGATACAGCAGGAGCGTGTGGCGGATGCGGGGGAGCGGGGGATTGTCGTAATGGTGGATGAGGGTCGCCATGCGCGGAAGTTTAAGTTATCAATGTGGTAGTGGAAACATGAGTGTGTGGAATGATGTAGTATGCATGGGTCGCGAGTTCGTGAGTGCGCAGGTGCAGCATGGTATCGAATATCGTGTCATGGCGTGATACAAGGTCGGTTTGCATTCTTCTTCAGGTCCTTCCACGCTGTGTCGCAGCTAGAAGCCACCTAAACACCCAAGATCGTCTGCTAACGAGCACCCGCTGAGGCGACTGCTCTCCGACAAGGCCTTGTAGCGTGCACTCATCTCGGACGACGGCGCGCGACTTCTTGAACGGGAGTGCCGCTTGCGCTCGCGCGCCGGACTCCCATCGTGGCTGCCAGAGCGCACATGACGGCCGGGGCGTGCTTCCGCTTCTGGCGGGTGCGCGCCGGCGGCAGAGTACGCGCGGGGCGGCGACGGCGGGTGGGGCAGGAACGCAAGGGCCTCTGACTGGGAGAGGTGCATGGACGCGAAGCCCATCGCAAGGGAGTCCGTGCCGGGCTTCCCACTGCGGGGGTGGGCACCTAGCAGACACCATTAGTGCGATCCGCAAGAGGGAGAGCGAGGGCCTACTGGTGACGATGAGCTCGATGGGCGGGCTCGTAGAGCCATCCGACTCATCCGACTCCGAGGAGAGATCGGGTACGAGAGCAGGCACTTGGAGGTGGGGGCTCGCGCGGGGTGTCGGGTCGTCGTCCTCATCAAGAGGAAGTGCCGAGGTTGCGCGCGGGTGGAGGTGCCGCCCGGAGCGACTGGGACTACGGACCCTGCTGGACGAGGCACGCAGGGAGCGGGGATTGGGGTCGTCGAGGTTGTAGGTGCGGCCGGGGCAGCCGCGGGCGGGGAGGGCGCAGAAGTTGTGCTGGACGACGATGGGGGAGCGGTCGTACTGGGCGGGGGAGTGGGCGGAGAAGGTCTTGGAGAGGGCGGGGCGGGCGGGGAAGCGGACGACGGGCTGGAGGATGCCGCGGTCGATTGCTAGAAGCTCTGTGGGCTCATCGCGTTCACGGGTGACGGTGGGCACGTCGGAGACGGTAGAGGGGCGTTTGAGGATAGAGCGGGGGCAGGGGCTGAAGGTGGGACCCATGATGGATCGAGGAGGAGGAGGAGGAGAGGTGAGTGGCCCGTGAAGACGAGAGACGGAGAGCTAAGAGTGTTAGCAGCGGGAGGACATGCTGGCTGCGATGGCGATATATGATAGACGGTTAGGCGAAGGGCCTCTCTGTGCCACACGCAAATTCTCAGTCCCATCGCTGCTGACATAACCACCCGATTCGTCTTCGCTGGGCCGCGGCGTCCGCCGAGCGCCGGCGTGCCTGTCTTCTCCGGCGTCGCTGCCTGCCTTTCCCTCCCAGGATGCTGCCCGCGACCACGTTCTGCCCCGCGCGCACCGCCATTGTCGCAGCGCCCCCAGCCCGCCCTCGAGCTCGCTGTCCACAGCATCAGCCACATGCGCAGGCACAGCCAAAGCGTCGTCGATGGATGCAGACCGGCCGACGCTAGTCCCTTCCATTGTCGTGTGGCGCGTCGATCGGTCCTCTGCTCCGGAGCCCTTGTTCTCTACCGCAAAGTCACCTGCTGCCTGCCGCCCTCAGCTGCCATTCCGAGCCTCAGCAGCTCTCGCGCTACCTCCTCTGCTTCGATTCCCACACTTATCTCTTGCGTTATCCCTGCGCCTCCCGAACTCATTCCACGTCCTTTAGCTTTCCTCTTTCCCCTCCCATGCCAGTCCCCCTCGGCCGCGCCTTCCTCACCCGTTGCGCTACACGCTTCCGTGTCCGCCTCATACCCGCCCGCACGTCATGCCCTGTTCCATATGTTCACCCCAATTTGTCTGCAATGAGGCTCAGTACGCGCAATGCACTTGACGAAGCACTGCCGGGTCATCCTCGCTGTTCCGGCAAGTTCGCACACCGGCGCGCTCGCTTCTAAGGCCGTCATGTCCGTCGTCCTAACCAAACCTGCCGCATTGTGCTTCCTTTCGCCCACGCCCATTTCCAGCACCTGCCCAAGTCCATGGGCATCACAGTTCGTCGCAAGGTTTGATCTTGATCCTGGGGCATTGTCGGGACCTGACATAGCGCCTCATGCCCTCTTGGTATTCCTGTCTGTAGCACGAAGCTTATGCACAGACAAGTACGATCACAGGATGTCCGCACAATTGCACTCGCATCATGGATTCACGGTTTTGTTGCTCGTTTTTGTCTCGTCTCGGTTGTGCTGACGCCGTCGCACTCCAGGTTTCAGACTATACAATTGCAACGACGGCCCGGACGACGCCTGCGCGTACACTGCAACCAACGGTGATCCTTCTGACTGAATGAACGGCCTGAGAAGCAAAGCCCCGGAGCTCGCGCGCGCGCGCCTCCCGTTCCTCCGGCTGCATGCTGAGCTCCGAGTCTGCTGGCGTCCGAACAATGTCCCGTGTCTCTCCTTGCGCACGCACGAACCGTGATAGACAATTTGCTTCTCTGCGCTGTCATGCAACTCAATCCTACTGGCGACCAACGATCTGACGCTACTCCAGACGACGTCAAGTATCGTTCCCGCCGGCGCGTCCTACTGGTCTACATACCTCGAAGGTAGCTTGGTGCCCTTGCCTCCACTCGGTGCCGTAACCTACTGGTCTGCTGCCCGCGGCACGATCGACGTGTCTTCCGCATATGAAGCACCCCGAGAACCTCCTCCTCGCTGCCTGTAGCGGACATTCCCGCGCCATTCCGCCGCCATGGCCAGTGCATTCAGTCTGCCGTACCCTGGTCGCGTGCGTGCAGTCGCCGCTGAGCTCCGCCCTATCGTCTTCGGCGTGTTGCCAATCCTCGCTGAACACGTACTGCCTCCGCACGCAAGGAGTTGCCTTTACTGGCGATTGTGAACGACGCGCGAGCTCTCTTGCCTGGGATGGGTTTAGGCATCGTACGTGAACTTGGGCACTCAGGGTCCTAGCGATCTGGCGTGGATATGCACGAGCGGCCCGTCCCGGATGGAGAACGCCCCCTGACTGCAGCTTCCCTGGACATCGAGCAATAACTCGTGTCGGCCACAGAGCCCAACTCAATTCTCTCTGCTTGCTTTCGGGAGCCGCCGCCTACGCTGTATCCAATCATACCGACGTCTTCTCCGTTGAGGTTGATTGGTATGTTCCTCGGCTTGTACCCTCAAACGCTGTGATCGGCACCACTGAGCTGAGTGCCGCGACAACATCGGGGGAAGAAGGATCTCCGGCCAATTGCTCGTCGACGCAGGACTATGCTCCATCATACTGCCTCCGTTGCAAGCAATCGCCTCTGCTGTCGCCAACGGACGCTACTCGAGCAAGAACTAGAAATCTACGCGGAGATGCTTATTCAAGCACACTATGAAGCCCTGGTTCCGTCCAACCCACGTGCGTGCGCGCCAGCTCCGTGCCCACACATATTCTGAAAAGGGCCTGTTTGCCTAGTAGCTGCCATCTGTGCCCCCATCTTCCGCCTTGGC
The DNA here is from genome assembly GCA_022606075.1 of Fomitopsis betulina. Classification (NCBI taxonomy): domain Eukaryota; kingdom Fungi; phylum Basidiomycota; class Agaricomycetes; order Polyporales; family Fomitopsidaceae; genus Fomitopsis; species Fomitopsis betulina. Next base: position 58,702 of record JABYQK010000062.1, read on the forward strand.
GTCCCCCGTGCTGGCAACTCTCCTACCCCTACCCTGCAAATTTGTGATTGGCACTGAGTCCCTGGTACAGGAACAACATCGGGAGAAGGCACATCCCCGCACACCCCGTCCGCGGTGTCACATCAGCCAATCGCCATGTCCTCTCCCAGCCGCATGCGTGGCATCCCGCAACGCGTGGCAGCCAACTCAGTTCCGTTTCTCTGCGCGACATACCACGGGGGCTGGACTGCACCACTCGAAGATCGTCGCTGCCACTCTGGGGCGGCGAAGCGTGCTAAGCTGGCTGATCTAGCCGTCTCTGAACAGACTTTGCGGGCACGGGATGCCAGTGGTGGATGACTGGAGCAGTCCTGGCTATCTTTGCATTTGTCTGGCTAGCATCCCGATCGGAGTGCGTCTCTGCGAACCACTCGGAGGCTCCACTCTCAGTGACTCTCCGCACGACGGGTAACTCTGGGGACTGCCTATGTTCAGATACGTCGCTGGGCCGTGTCTTCTTCGCTCGTCCCCCATGTACCAGGGCCCTTAGCGCTGCGAGACGTCGAAGGACCTCCGTGATGGGTCCACGACTAGCCTGTCTGCCTACTGTATGGGTTGCTCCAAAGGATTCTATGCAACCCGAAAGCTTGGCGCAACCGACACTTCCTGTGTTGGTGGAACGGGCCTGAAGATCATCCAATGCACGCCCAAGTGGAGAGGCGTCGCAACCGGATATTACCCCTCGCGTTGGGAAGAATGTCCACTACCTGGATTGCTGTGCTGCAAGCCTGGGCCTAGTCCGGTTACAAGACAGCTGTTCGTGTCTAAATCGTCGTCTTTGCATTAGCGTCTTCGTGAGCAGATTGACTCGGCCTGCAACTTGAAGTCGACCACTGCGTTCAGGCATGTTAAGTTGTCGCCGGTGTGTTCTTGAGGACGCGGCGGTATGCGGCTTCGGCCTGCATGTAGCGCCCGTCTATCTGAACGCTCGCTCTGCTCTGCCGTCAACAGAATCCATGAGTCTTCTACGTGTATGCTGATATCAAGCCTCACTTGCACGGCCTATCGCTCACGTACTGCTGGCAAGCGCATCAACTTCGCGGTCCATCACAGTCTCGACGACTCTCGCGTCCTGCTGCCACAGTTGAGTCGCGCGCTTAGGAGGGACAGATCGCCCAAAGGGGCAGGTCGGTTTCCTAACTGTGCCACCGCGTCGCCGGGCGTGGTACACCGCTAATTTGCTTAGCCGGTCGCCCTAGACTAGAGCGGTATGACGCACTGATGAATTTAGCTGTGGCACGGTCCGCGGACGTCAGATCATAGGCTGCCTCGTTGCAGACCACGGACCGTGGCTAGCCTCCCCAGCAAACGCGCGCTGGCGAAGTTCAACCAATGTCGTGCGTCGGCCAATCTCCCTCATTGTCGCCATGCGGCCGCCGTGTGGCTGAGCGGTGACAAGTGGGAGATGTTCGTCGCCCCTCGGACAGCTCGATTACATGCACATCGCGTTCTGTGTCGCTCGCACACCACAACGACGAACGCTCTTGAAAGGGTATTTCCCTTTCATATTCCATCGCTCGCTCGGCTTCTCATCTTCCTTGCTCGCAGACTCGTCTTATCTCCCCCGAATGCATCAGCTTGGCGGCATGTCGTCGGCCACGGAACAGGCAGACTCGAACCGCACGAAGCGCGGATGAGCGCGCGATACGATCTCATTACAGGAATCGCAGCCCTACACTACGCCTGTCCGTATGGGCTTCCGGCTCCATTCAGACGGGGCGGCCCTGATATCGGGGAACGACGTCTGAGATTGCACGATCACCCACCTTGTCTCGCTTGGCTACATACCGCATTGAACAGCCTGCGATGATCACAAGACGCGTTGCGCTCGTGCACGCTGCAGTCCTCTACGGTGCCTACTGGGTGCAATAGTCTCATCACCGCTCTGCTCGATGCGTATGGACGTAGGTGCGCTCCGGAGCGTTCGAGTGTTTTCCACGTAGGTGTTTCTACCGACGGAAGAGCTAAATGAGCGTATCGCAGGCTTGCCAGGGCACTAGGTACGGCAGGTGCGGCCGCATCAACGTCAGCTGAGTGGTTTCGTCCTTCACACCGGCAACAAACGTGCTATTCCTAGCCTCTTCTGCCCTGCTCACCGTATTCTCAGCCATGAACAACGGTGTATTTGCTGGCACATGAATCGGCATACACGAAGAGAACACCGTTCGAAGAGAAGCCGGTGACGTGCGCGCTGTATTGGCTAGGTACGTGAGTATATTGAGTTGGTTGTCGCTTCTCTATTGACTATGACGCATTTGGCGCCGGCGGTGAGATCGCGTCATGCTTCAAGCTCAAGACTAGTCCCAATCCACGAAGCTCGGGATCAACTTCAACGTCCAGAATTAAGCTGCTCAAGGTCCGTGCACTCTGACTGTTCAGCTGACCGACATCACGCAGATCGTACAGCGACCGGCGCGAGGACGTGGCATGGTGACGCCAGGAAGGAGGGTACATTTATAGACGCGCCGTGCGCCGGTCCTCGAGGCACCCATCCCTCGAAATATTCGCGTGACGTTGTGGAGCCGTAATGCGCACACGAGATCAGATTCGCGACGCGTCCGGCGAGATCCCCTTCGATTCACCTTCACCCGATAGTTGGGAACGAGATACGCAAGTACGTCAGCTCGCGCTTCGCCTTCCGTGTACTTACTATTAAAGCCTTGACACAGGGCCTTCTCGAGTGGTAGCAGGCACTACTGTGGCCTACGCCATCCTCATTTCACCATGCAATTCGAATGCCTCCCATCCGCGCTGGGAATGCAGCAAGTGAGTTATGATGCTCTGAATGGCTTTGTGGTAAGCTTTTAGCACGCTCGCTCCGCGGCGGGTCGACGGCAGTCACCCACGCCGCGCAGGGCTTCCTCTTACTGACGCAATGGCCTTCCCCAGCGCTCCCAGTAAGCGACCACAGAGAAATCCGCCTCATTCAATCTGCTGCGGGCTGAGCTTGCCTCAAATCCCGCTCTGTTATGAGTCATACTGCGCGTCGGCCTCTTAACGAGTGATCTCATGATGCCCGTCTATTTCAATCTTGTCGCAGCCTAACGTCCATGACGCCCCGAGGACTGAACAGAGCCCGTGTCTAAAAGGTGCTGAGCGCCTATCGTACCTGCCCGCAGCTAGTATCATCCAGGTATATAGTCCGCCAACTTGTCCGGATCCCTCGAGTGGACTGTTCTGTGGGGCCGGTGAGTTATACGTTGCGTATCCTGTTAATACTCTGCTCGTTCAGTCTATGTATCAGGTGCAAAGATAACATTAGAGTTCTGATGTTCCGAGGGAGGGCGGGCGGGCACCAACGTGATTGACTTGTGAAACTAAGGTCACAAGCAAGTCTCTTTTCATGTGTTGCAGATGTAAGGCCTTCATACTCCTTGTCTCGCTGAAAACGTCGGTCGCGCGAGCATCTGGGAAACAGCACCCTCGTCCTGTCACCTGTCCCGCACGACGCGTTGGTCCGACTGCGAAGTTACCCGAATATGCATTCTCCCGTTGCGGAAGTCAGCTTTCCACCGCACAAAGCAGGGCAGAAAATGCTGTGGCTCGCGCCGGACCATACAACGCCCGCGCACGTACTGAACACGCCGATCCAGTCCATCTATGTTGACCTCCAGGGTCAGCAACAGACCCGGAACTCCACGGCGGTGGGCGCGCCCTGATGAGTTCTGTTCGCTCACTCGAATCATGCTAGCGTATGTACTGGCCCGTGCAAGGTTCAGCGAATGCTCGCTGCACGCTGTTCCCTGGATCCGAAGCTGTGTCTACGTCTCAGTGGCGTGGTGGCGATTAACGTGGTGCACTGAAACAGCGCCCTATTTCCCCGTCTGTCTCACCGTCTGGTGATGGATACGTAGTTCCTATTTGTATCGTTACAGTCGCCTTGGCTCAGGCACGAGCTGCTTCAGGCAACCGATCAGCCAGCGACCATAGTAGATCCGTGAGGGCCAAGCACGACGGCATGTTTCCACCATGCACGCAACCCATCCCTTTGTGCGTACCTTGGACTGACTGCATTTCATCCTCGAAACCAGCCCGTTCAAGCTGGGCTCAGACAGCCTCCTTTCCCGGCGTGGCCACTTGTTCGGCCTACCTCGCGATACCTCTTCGCTAAACCCGATCACGTTTAGATAAACCTCCACAATACGGCTTCTCTGCTGCTCCTGTCAGCTATATATGCCGTCAACTGGCTATAGCGAATCCAATGATGTTAGGTTGGCCCGGATATACCACCATCACATGCACTTGGAGGCGGAGTGTAGGGGGATGAATCCGTAGAACCCTCGGTCCCGTGTAGTGTCGCATGGCTTGTACCAAACGTGATACTTGCATATCCACTAGAATCTGCTTTGCTGTTGGATGGTTGTCGTAGTGCACAAATGCGGTACTATAGCTCGGCCGAATGCTACCAACAACGTTCCGTTGAACATTCGGCTCTACACCGACTCAGCAGGGTTGTCAGTGGACACGAACCACTAGATTGAGACGATGCACCATTGCTTACCAAAACTGAAGCTACAACGATCCCGAGATGACTAACAGCGATAATCCTGCATAATACGACTAGGAGAGCCTGGTCGCACTAGTTCTCTGCCACCTGTCACCATCATTGCAGAACATATGAAGGATGGCATGATCTTGGACTAACCCTCTCATACAGTCTGCCACGCCAGAGGACCCTGCCCCCCCCCCCCCAACGAGCGCAGCGGCAGGCAACGACCAACACTCGGGCTAACAATCAACCGGTGTATCTGAATGTCTGCCGAGTGACATCTTTCAGACTTATATATACAGAAGAACAGAGTGAGAAGCATGCTCACCTTTATGGCATCCAAGGATGCCCGTGCTTCATGTTGTGTGTAAGAGGCGATACATATGAGGCGGCGCGACGTTTTGCTTGAGGGCTGTAGAAGAGATCGCCGACACGGCGGCGGATTTCTATAGAGAGCAGGTGTGCGCGATCCAAAGCATATACGGCCGAGGTGAACCCGTTATAGGTAAAGACGCGACTGTTGACCAGGGTTCGGGCATCCCGCTGTCTACGGAGGGGAGGCGAGAGTGAGAAGTGATATTAGTCATCCGTGGCTGGGTTGTAAAAGGCGGAGTCATGGCTCTGGGGACTGCGAAAAGAGAGTCAGAGTTGCAGCGCGTACATAACATATGGAGTGCGTGGATTTCAGCGGCGTGGAAGCTCAGCGGCGCGACTATAATCGTGGATAAAAGTTTGAACACAAATCCCGTGCCTGGAACAGAGTATACCGTGGCAAAGCTACCTCACCCAATACGTGTGGGGACATTGGGTTCATCTGAAATAAAGCGCTGCGAGACTTCAGACATCCGATGAGAGTCCAGCCAATTTGAACAAGGCAATCTACACAGGCGGATGTCAGCGAGCGGTGTATCCACAACAATCAAACGGTTGTGCTGACTGAAGGCCTGAAGGACGATTCGCAGTTTCAGAAATCAAATCATGATTTCTAGCGTCTTGGAACTGGTGTTACACCGTTCTTGGGATGAGGAACCGCTGCCTGACGTAAGCAAGACACGAGGTCTCTACGGTTGCCATTAAGTGTGGAGCCTTCTGCTCCTATACGTGGGGTGCTTGGAGCACATTCATTCCTTCTTTTTCTCGCACGCCGCCTACCTCCAGAGCACTGCACATATGTTTTGGGCCCGCTCTAATGTATCTCAAAGGGTGATCAAGGTAGCACACATTTCTACCAAGATACATCAAAGCACTGGCCACGGCGATCATACACGACGAACGAAGCACTACGTGCTATCACTCGTTAAGTGAGGCAAGGCGACTCTGCTGTTCTTCTCTGTTATCGGGCCTTGCATGCTACGTAAACCGAACTTACAAGCATAGCGGAGCCCGACACGCGAGCGCAAGCGGCACACCCGTTCAAGACTCGGAACGGCCCAGATGAGTGCGCGCTACACGGCCTTGTCAGAGAGCAGCCGCCTCAGCTGGTGCTAGTAGCGGACGACCTTGTTGGCAGTGGGAGCCCCTGCAGAAGGCTTGACGCTTGGATCCCTCGAGGATCACTAGACATTGCTCTGGCTGCCCGGGCACACGGAAGGCGCGGCGCCGCACAGCGACTGGAAAATCAGATGCGGTCTTGAAGCATGCATGCACGCTGCCGTGCGTTTGGTGAGTTCGGAATGGCTTCTCTTTCGTTGCTATGTACATAGGTCTCTATGTGAACTGACTTTGACGACCACAGCTCTCGATGTATGCTGCGCTGCCCGCACGGCGCCTCGTACTGCTCCAGAGTCGTCGTTTCTGCACGCGCTCTGATTGACACCCGGTAGCTACTGCGATACCATCAGCGTCCTGGTACCCGGCCCCGTACGACGCTTTCACCCAAGCGTGCCTCACTTGCCCTGCACAAGTGGAAGTTCCTCCCTCATAAGGCAGGGTAAATTGGGCCATGGCTCGCCTTCGTACGGCAGCCGCGGTACACCTCAGGCCTCAACACCGATTCAACGGCGCGCGCTGCTTCGCAACCCAACGCTCTGCGCTCGGACGGGCCTTGTGCGCAGTACAGTACAGTGTACATGCCACGCACGCCACATCAACCGGATTACGCATACCCAACGCATAACCTCCGCGTTTGAAATCGGGCTGCGCGCTGTTGTTCGGGCGCGAAAGCGTCCTCAATGCCCATGTCTTTGCAGTATCGTGGTGAAATGAAAACCCCCAAATTGTATGTTCTCGTGCCTTGTTTTCGCGTGGTCTTCTGGGAATGTGTGCGGGACATCGGGAAGCAGATGAGTGTGAGATCTTTGCTGCCGTGGTTGACGGCACTTTGGTGACTCCTACCTTTCTGGACAAAGTGCGTGCAGTGACAACCGACCTCCATTTACACCTGATAGCAGTCTTCGATTTTGCAGTCTTCGATTTTGGGCAACCCATACGAACGCCGAGATCGGATACCGCCGAAGGCTCAGGGCGCTGGCAAGCGGCAGCCACGGTCGCGGACGTACATAGTAGCCCGTGCGTTCATACAGCCTTTCATAGCTTCATACCTGACTGAATGAGAGAAGCGTGCTCAAAACAGGCTCGTTCAAACTCCGAACAACCCCGCACTGTGACCCTGGCGTCGCGGGATGGACCCATTCATTCGTCACATTTTAACGACTTGGCGCGGCATTCAGTAGCATTCCCGTTGAAAGCAGAAGGCAAGCGTGTATGAGTCCGGATCCAGGTTTCGCAGAAGCCTCCCCCTTCGATGGTAATGACATGTCAATGCATGTGCCGTATCAGCAGTGCACGACCATGGTCGCGCAGGTGCTCGAGGGGTTGTCTAAGCAGCGCCTCGTCCTCTATCGTGCAGCTCCGGGAGCTAGCTGGGCAGTGCGTGCATTCAGACTCATCGTGCACTGCGGAGCTTAACGGATATGGTCCACGTAGAGTCTATCCGCGATTATGGACATCAACGCTCGACTTATTGGTCTTCCTTCACCTTGGTCTACTTCCGGCGACAGATACATTGATCTCGCCGGGATAGACCCCTATCTACCCCGGCATATCCCTTGCATGAAGCGGCTTTCCAGCCCTGAGCGCGAAGGCTCCGCGTCGTTGGAAGCTCCGCAATGTCTCCATTATCTGAACTGAGGACCCCTTCCTCGTGTAAGTGGGCTGAATGATCGCCGTACTCCCTCGTCCGGACTTGGCCTCGTCGCCGCTCCCTAACCTCAAACACCCGTCGACGATCATGAATGGACATTACAAAGCGTGCCTTCGGAAGCGCAGCCCTCACCGAGGTGATCCCGCGGCGGATCGCCAAGGGCCGCATACGTTGCTCCGAGTCAAGTGTATGGTGCCCGGGTCATTGTCTGCATCTTCGCAGCGGTAACGTTGATATCCAGCCAATTCTATCATCCTAGCTCACTCTCTAGACAAATGCTATATGTGGGGTCAACATGCCCCGAAAGCACGCATACGCGTCTGGCCCTAATTATACTACTTCGCCTATCCTTGGGCCGGCTTCGACGCGCAAAAAGTGCCGACTATCCATATCGTTTGACAGCATCCTCTGTGAATCAACGTGAGCCGGAGACGGAAGGTCTGCTCAAAGTACGAGACGTACCATCGAACCGTAGTGTTTGACAGAACTCGGGTGATTGGAGGTACCTCTTGATGGCCTCCCCTGTCACGTTCGAGATGGGCTTGATCGCGCGATGTTCACCGTACCCGTCTACCCGCCCCCATTTAAGCACGGATAGTTGAGGCCTCCGGGGTATAAAATCCATTGTTTGGTATGTGCAGTAGAATCGCAGCGAACGTATTGCCGAGAGATGCGCCTTTTCAAGTTGTGCGAGTACCAGCGTCCATTCTCTTTGCTCGGGACTGGTATAAGATACTAGCGATTGAGGGGGTTCGTTCATGACAAGCACAACCTCGACGCACAAGATGTCGGTAGGGTATCGGGAAGGTGGAAAGTGCTCCTGTTTGGCAGAGAAAGTCACCGATGAGCCCTTCTTTGGATGTGAAATGCTTACAATCCATCCGCGTGCAGATTCGGGCGATACGAACGTGAGGACCAACGATCTCACCCTCGAGCTAGGCGCGGCCATTGCGCGAGCGAGGCGGGTGCATTCTGCGGGTCCAAAATCCGCGTACTCTTCACTTAGCCGAAGCCGAAGCACGACAGCATTGGCTACGTTCACCTTGGCACAGGCATCCAACAAGATGTCGGATGAGTTGGTGGACATTGTCCAGTCTAGGATACGGAATGTCGCGAAGGGAATATATTCCTCGTAGCTTGTATTGATAGACAGTAAGTCTAGCTGCAGGCGTGGCGGCACCTGGGTCCGCCGCACATCGGGGTCCAAGTAATGATGGGTCATGTACAGCTCTCGGATTCCAGGAAACATAGCGAGAAAAGGCTGTGAGCAGCAGGCCAGGAGCTTCAATTTCTTGAGATGCGGACGAGAGCGCGGGCGTGGCTCGACTACTGGGTCTTCGTGCAATTGGTCGGTCGCCCGATAGTTTACATTAAAGTAAATGAACGATAGGTACCTGGCTTCGTCCAAGACAGGTGATTGGCCGATGCGCAGGAACGCGTCATTATCGATGTATTCATCACGTGGCCCAACAATGGAAATTTGTTTCGGCCTGCAAGCCATCCTGCAGAGCGCATCGAATGATATGGGGCCGACATTTTGCAGGCTGAGATCCGCGATGCGCTGCAGAGAGATGATGCAGTTTAGGAGATCTGAGTGCGCAGAGAGAAGCCCCTCGCAGTCTGACAGGCAAAAGTGCTCCAGTTCAGGGAGCTTTCTGAGGATATCGATAATTGCTTGGATGGAGCGCTGATGCACCCGGAACATCTCAGCAGGACGGAGGTTATGCCCAGCGATATCTATTCCCGTAGGGTGGATCGTAAGGTCGCCGCCGGCGCCGGCGCCAACGAGGCAGCTGTGCATCCGCGCTAGTTGCGATTCAGAGCGAATCCGAATGTTTGAAAGAGCGTGTCGGCGAGAAGCGGTGTACAGAGCGCGGGATGTCGAGGACACAGGTATAGCTTCCTGGGACGAGAGCATCTTGACAACGAGGCAGAGGATATCATTGTTGCTTGTGAGGAAGTCCATAGCCGCAAAGTGATCTTTTCCGATGTGAGAGTTGAAGCTTGTGGACCACCGGGCCAGCTTGGAATGCTTGCCAGCTTATGCACAATATACATTATAACGTGCGATTGCAGTAGTGGATAGTAACTCACCTTTGTACCTGCCAGAGTGGGCTGAGATACGAAAGACATCGCCGCCAGACCAATGCGAGCGGCGAAATTACGCCGCGCTATTTGCCGTAAGTCACGTGGGAAGCCCTTCACCATGCCATTGCACATGCATCTTGAGACAAGATGTGGCCTCGCGAATTGGTGTGCTGCGATGCAAGAGCCTGCAAGAGGAGCACCGGACCATAGGGTACCGGAAATACTGGGATGCATTTTGAAACCACTGACTCCAGATTGCGATATATACCAGGCCTGATACAACACGCAATGAGGACTCGGATACATCCGAAGTTAACCAATAGAGATACAGGACAGTGCAGTGCGAGGTGGAAAGGAGGATGTGCGAGTGGTGCGTAGCTATAACATCGGCACTACACAAGGCTCAAGCATGGCCGAGAAACTACACTACAGTGCGGGGAGACGAGATAACCGAGACAACAGCTGGAGCGAACTGTGCGCGAGAACGACGAGTCAGACAGATAGAGCGACGTAGATGTACATGCATCGGCGTGTTATCAAAACACGGCGAGATATAGATGTGATGGGGTGGGGGTGGGGGTAAATGCGCCGTAGATAAGCCAGCAAAGTACTGGGACTGTATTGAGCGAACATGATGCATCGAGTCCAATAAGCACTCATGTACTCACCGACCATTATTACTGCCCTGTGTTCCGACACGACCACCCTCCTGCGACACTGTGCATAGCAGCAAAGGCGGCCCTCAAAGCAGATCCTACTAGGTATCCTGTGCCTCCTGCCACTAGCGCGAATGTACTAGCTTGATTACTTGTTCCAGTGGCCGGGCAATCGAGGTCGGGATCGTAGTAATCCTCGTCGCCGAAGTCAAGTTGGGAGTCGACGTCGCTTTCACTGCTGCTGGAAAGAGCTTCCAGGTCAGCTCGGCAGCTTGTCTCCCCATACTCTCGGTTCTCCGGGTGGTATACGGATATCGAGGTTGACCGATGAGATGGTGAGGGTTCGCACTGGCAGCTCGCAAGGCTCCGTTCGAGTTCGGCTATAGTGAAAGCCGTTCCCGCCCCGTGCTCAGCTGCGCATGCATGCGCTTGATTTTGGTAGTGGGAGCAGGAAGCGCTCTCCGTGTGTATTCTGTGCACATAGCGTTGTGGCTTTGTGGAGGCGACGATAGCCGGCTTCACAAACTCCCGGCTCAATGAAGGGCCAAGCTTGATATTGAGCTTGAAAGGTCTTCGTATCTCGTCTGGTTGCCTCGGCACTACCTCAAGAGGTATATATGATCTGGGGGGTAGGCCGGCAAGGAAGTCATGGAATGATGGGCTCGTGGAGGTGGAGGGAGTAGGTGCGGTGGCCTCAGTTAGAGGCAGGGTCGTATAGTTAACGGTGGTGACAAAATCCAGTGTAGCGGATTTAGGGGGGGCACGATTAAGTGGCATAGGGGCGTCGCTGTTCGATAGGACGGATCTGCGAAGAGAGAAGGGCAGTGCCTTGATGGGTTCTGTCGAATGCATATTTCCGACTCTGTATTCTTGCGTGGCCGTTTGAAGAGGGGTGTGTCTCAGTAAACTGAGAATGTGTTATGGAGAGGTTGGTGAGGTAGATGGTGAGACGGTGGAAGGGGCGAAGGCGAGGGTCCGAGTATGAATTGCTGTGGCCCGACAGCCACAATAAGCAGTGGCGAACCCAGATCTTAGATCGGCGCGTCGCGTCGCGTTAACCACGTGCCCGTGGCTTGGTCCCGTCCCGCGCGCTAATTTTCGTAGTGAACGTATTGAATCAAACGATAATATCAATGTTATCAACCTGGCATCTTGGCTTGAAACAGACCAGGGACCACGACATTCTGACCCGCACCTGCGTACGGTTAGGAGCATTCGTGAGCGTACATAAACACGAGTTCGTGACTGGGTGCGTTCAATATATATCGTAGAAGGTGCGGGTTAAGAATGAGGCTCTGTACAGTAGTGAACGCGAGGAAAGACGACGTGACTTAAAGAGAATGGCAAGAGATAGCGAGGGAGGCGTAGATCATGAAGGGCGTGAACACGGATACAAGGTCCGCCCGAGGGTATCTATGGTACAGACATATCCAGAACAATCGTCAGCCCTAGGGACCTACCAGCATCTTCGGCGAAGAATCAGCCGCCGTGCTGCCGCGAGAGCCCGCAGGAGGGCTGCTAGCGTAACGACTGCTTTGACGAGCGGCTGCTCACAGGCTGTTCACTGGGTACACCGAGCTCGTCGGTTTCTTCGCCGCGGGGCTGCCTCAACCGCGGTTGGTCAAGAGTCAAGCCAGAGCCAGAGCCAGACGTAGAGCTCGCGTTCTTGATGCCGTTCAGTACTTCCTTGCAGTACTTGATCTTGTCGACGAGGCGCGTGTTGAACTTGAGCTCGTCTGGGTCCTCAGCCGGCGGGCGCATCGCGATCGCCATGACCTCGCTCAGCGTGAAGCGCGTCTGATTGTAATCCTTGTCAAGGTGGGTGACGAGAAGCCCCTGTGACGAAAGGACGATCTTCGAGTGGTCGTAGAAGTTGAACTGTCACAGGGGAGATTAGATGCTGCATCAGCGAAGGAGACAATGCGCTGACCTGCAACGTATCGTGGCTCAGCTTGAACACAATGACGTGCTTCATACGAAGGTACTTCTGGACGAAATTCATACCCTTTGTACGCTCCACATCGGAGTAACAGAACGGGTAGTCGCCGTACAGACGGTCCATGATGTACTTCTCAAAGTGCTTCAGAAGATAAACCTTCGTCTTGAGATCTTCGGGATATTCAGACACTGTGTAGTTCTTGCGCACGTATACCGAGCCCGACCGTCTGGACGAGATGTAGTCAAAGTGGCTGCAGAAGTGTGTCAGACGGGTTCAGAGGGGGACGACGACAGAACCGACGTACTGTTTATCCGCAGAAAGAATCATTGTCGTACTGTCGTTAAAGTGGACGCCCACCGATCCATCAGTAAGCGCGTACCCCATGCCGTACTTATTGCAGTAGTCCACCCAGGACACGATGAACACCTTCGGGTCTGGCAGGCCTTCTGCCTCGCGCGAATCCCTGTACACGCGTCCGTCTGCCTTGGCTGCGAACGCCGCCGACAGTGTCTGCGCAGCAGCATCGAAGCCGTTCAAGCGGAGCCCAGGTGTTGAGGACGACGGCGGTATCACAGCAACAGGCTCCGTGTTGAGAACCACATGCTCCATCTGCTTCTCTCTCGGCGCCGACGAGCCCGCACCCCGCCGCTCGCGCGGGGGCTTGTACTCCGCCGGCGGCAAGTTCTCCTGGTCCTCCTGGTCGCATGCCGATGGCGGCACCGCGCTGGGCACCATCTGTGCGACGATTCGCGCCTTCTGGCTCTCGAGTTCCTTGTTCCGCTGCTCCTCTCGCTTCACATCCTCGTCCTCCTCGTTCTCGACGATGTTGTGCAGAGCAGCCAGCCGGCTCGGGCGTCCTGGGGAGCGCGCATCCGCCTTGGCCGCTTGCAGCTTCCGTAGCAGTGGCTCGCCTCGTGGTGCCATGAGAGGCGCAACGAGCAGTGGCTGCCGTGCCGCACCGAGCAGCGCGGAAATGGGCGAGCCAGGCTGCACCGCCCGTTGGAACTCCTTCTCCTGCTGCGCTAGGCTCGACGTTACACCCTTAGTCTTGCTCAACGGTACTTCTGCTGGAGGGGGAGGCGCGGGTACGTTGATGCTGGTCAATTGGTCCTCGTCGAGCACTGCGCTGCGCTTGAGGCGCGCGAGGTTCGCCTCTGAGATGGACCGGGTGATGTGGGAGAAGTTAGGCGAACCATCGTGCGCTGTCGACGGAATGTAGCCGGGCATGGGGACAACGCTGAACCACGGGTGTTCTACGATCTCATATAGCGTCGGCCGCGCCGCCGGGTTGGGCGTGAGGATTTGCTGTACCAGGTCCTTAACATGGGGTGACACTGCCCGGTCTTCGGGGAAGTCATACTCGTTGTCTCGGATACGCTTGTAGATCGCCTTGACGTCCTTCGTCTGGAAAGGGGGCCGCCCGACGACGAGCGTGTACAAAATGACACCGATTGACCATGTGTCGACCTCGAAACTGTGGCCGTTCGCGGTGTCGAAGAGCACTTCAGGTGCGATGTAATTTGGGGTGCCGCATATTGTCTTCTTGCGCTCTCCCGGGTTTTCGATGAGTGCTGCAAGACCGAAGTCGCCGACCTTGACGTTCATGTTTTTGTCGAGGAAGATGTTGCCAAGCTTGAGATCCCGGTGAATGACTTGATGTGTGTGCATATACTGGCACGCGCCGATGAGCTGCACCATGAAGAAACGAGCCTCCGGCTCCGTAAACCGTCGTCGTCGTCGTAGCATGTCCATGAGGGACCCATTGTGGCACAGTTCTAGAGTCATGTAGACATTATCGTCATCCTCGAAGCAGTCCTGGAATTGGACAATGTACGGGTGGTCAAGAGAGCGGTGAATCTTGATTTCTGCATAGAGCTGCTAAGGCGTTAGACGGATACATTGGGTATCACATCCATGTGCGCACCTTGGTTTTAGCTTTCTTTGTCTTCAAGGAGGCTTTCGTGACAACTTTGCACGCAGCTCTTCTGCCGCGAGCATCCATAACTTCATACACGCGGGCGAAGCCACCCTGAGAGCCCGACGTCAGTCACAGCGACGGAACCATGCACGGAGACAACACGCTTTATTTTGAGGTAGATGTACGGCCCAAGGCATGACGACGAGTCCGGTGTGCGTTGTGGGACCGAGCAGAGTGTACGCCGCAAAGTGTCATCCCAATACAGATTAACACAAGCAAGTACACGACTAGAAACCCATTGCATCCAAGCAGTATGGATTATGCGGATACTCGCGTCCTGAATCGGCACAGCACCGTCAGACCGGTTTCTAAAAACACACCACGGCTGTGGCACCTTCACCACGTATGTAGATCTGTGGCAACCGTATACCAATAGGCACCACTGCGCACTGCATCGTCGCATGCCACGAGCAGGAGAAAATGTGGAAGCGGCGAATGTAGTGCGGTACTCACCTCGCCGAGCATGGAAACGCGGGTGAACTGCATCGTTCGAGACTTGTCCGTGATGAGTCTAGGCGGCGATGGCGGTGCAACCTTGACGTTCTGGCGGGGCAGTGGAGGGTCATTGGTGTTGCGCTGCTTTTCTGGAAGCTTGGGCGGCGGTGAGGCGGGCGGTGCAAACGGTGCATATGGTTGGTTTATCGCATGGTGGTTCGTGGGTGCTGAGAGAGGGTTTCGCCGCTGGGATGGGGCCGTGGATGGGTGGGACATCGTCGCTGGAAGGCCTGACGCCGAGGACGCGGGTGAGGTGGCTCGGTGATGGGAGGAGGAAGGTAGCGAGGGACAGCCGGCAACGTCGTGCTCAACGCATGTTAGCCACGCTTACATAAGCCCACGTTCTTGGTTCGACTTTCGCGTACCGCGTTCATCACGTGGCCGTGTGCGATCGTCGTCCGGCGCCAACGCGATGTACGCGACGGCGCGCCAAGCGCGTCCCATTGTCTTCCCGGTCAAAGCACACCTCCCGCCCTATATGTTCCCGTTCCGGCAACTCCGAATGTACCGCCACTCTTGTCTCTTTCCACCCCCATCTCCATCTCCTACCCTGCCCTCGCAACCTCCCCCCCTTCAATTGTCTTCAAGCTGCGAGCGCCACGCACTTCCTACACATACCTCGCCGCCGTGCTCCCCTCCCAACAAGGCGCCCCCATTGCACCAGCAACATCACCCTACGCCACCTTGACCCGCTTTGCCTTGCTGCATGTCTAAGAGTTCAAGGTGTGTCTTAATATCCTTCGAGACAAAGCTCTGTAGAGGGGGGCGACGCCACATCTCTCTGCGGCAGAGGGGCCCGTTGTCGACGCCACAATCCTCTTCGAGACGGATCCCCCACATAGAATCATGAACGATTCCTCATCATCCGTAGACGGATTCACTGGAAAGTACGTCGCACGCGAGATTCGCATCCTTGTGGTCGGCGCCGGCGATGATGGCTGGACTGCTCGCCCTTGATATCGGGCACGACGGTGAAACCCCCTTCTACCCTTTCCTCTTCCAACGGCTACGTGTTGAGTACTCTGGAAACATATCCCACTTGTTTCCTGCGTCTTGGAACACATTCTGTGCTCGTGGTGCACCGATTGTTCCGACGCCACATTTTCTCCTTCACATCCGCACCTTCGTGCAACTCATTTCTGGGGTCATTCTCACGCAACGCAGTGATTGTCTATGGTCGGATCTCGTTGAGCTATCCATGCTTTCGCAGTGGTGCTCTTCGCGGTGTCGTCTGTTGTATCTCGACGCCACAAGACACGGTGGCGCCACTCCATAGCGAGCTAGCTGTATGCCATGGGGCGGCCGGTATGGACGTCGGCACTATAATGACTCTTACAACTGCTCGATGGATGCTTCCTTCGGAGTCCGTGGGCGATGCTACATATCTCGCGGCGTAGTCTCCATTTTCTGCAATTGATGTACTAACTCCCCTCTTCTCTTGTAGAGGAACACTGAAGACAGGCGCATCCACCGACCGCCACAAGCCGGTAAACGTGTCCTTCCGCGCTGACATCCTCGTAGCAAGCATCCGTGAATCGATAGCCCGGCGCACACGTCTTCGCGAAATGGAGCTAGCGCAGACCCGCCGCATCACTGTCGCTAAGAACAGCGAGGGCCGCACGGTTCTCCGGATCAAGCCGAATGTGGCGTCGAGCAGTTCGAACCCAGATGATATGGTGCAGGATGCGGACGACGAGAAGAAACAGGAGGAGGAGGAGGAGGAGAAGAAGAAGAAGAAGAAGCAGGAGGAGGAGGAGGAGAAGCAGCAGGAGAAGAAGAAGAAGAAGCAGGAGGAGGAGGAGGAGAAGGAATCAGAATCGGAAACGGAATCAGAATCAGATTATGGGGACAACGCCAACATGGACACCTTCAACGCAAACTACGATGGACCTGTAAATCACAGCAGCAACAGCAACGACGAGGGAGTGGAACACGGAGCTGGTATGTACTTTATTACATGAGGCAAACATCCTACTTAATACCGTGCAGAGGTAGAACAGGCTCAGCCGAGCGCTAACCCAGAGGTGGTAACGGAGGAGGTAGCCATTGCCTTCAACAACTCGGTTGTTCACGGACTTGCGGCGTACCCAGAAGTCGGAGGCACCGATGACGGAGAGCAACACAATCGCTCTGCGGCGCCATCTCCTGAACCCCACCGCCTCCCAGCGCTCGCGTGCGGTTCCAGGAGCCGCTCGCCTTCCCCCATACCAAGCCTGCTGCCGCGCACGAATCCCATGCCTTCGGATGTTGACCTGGGGCTCGACTTTGGGTCCCTCTCCATCGCGCACAACAAGCCGGCAGGCAGTGACCCAACAGAGCTTGATATGGAGATGTCCTCCTTGTCGCTCGCCCCTGAGTCGCCACGATCTGCGCTGCCGTCCACGGAACAACAGAGTGCTGGAGTGGACACGGATGTGGCGTTCCTATCGATTACACCGCCGCGTCCTCCGCGTTCTCCCAAGCGGCCTCCTCCTCCGCCGTTTGAGAGCGAGGCGAAGGCAACCGCTACAAATAGTGACGTGCCCAGTATTGTGATCACCCCCCTCCCCCGGTTGCAAGGTCTCCCCTTCTGTCAAGCGCAACGCTCATCAGGCCGTCTGTATTCTCTATTCCAACGCCTGTCGTCTCGAGAGCTATACCTGCTCGGACTACAATCTCGACGCCACCTACCGCTCCGTCTGCTTCGGCCACTCTTCCTGCTCTCCATGTTGCTCCTTGTACGCTACCGGCTCCAATTACTCGCCCTGTACTACCCGTCCCAGTCGCTCCGAATGTCACGTTCAACAACTCCATACGCCTTTCAGCAGAGCAGAATGCACTTATGCTCCGGGCCCCACTCGCACCTGCGGCGTCGCAGGTTGAATCCATGGATGTCGAGCCAATAATGCAAGGCCAAGAAGGTTGGCCCTTCGCACATTCGGTTCGTACCTACTGTTGCGTGTGAATGCATTCTGCTTACGTCGTCGACCACAGTGGAATGCACCACCAACGCAAATATCCTCACAACACATGACGCTCGTCCAAACATCCCTTGTGAACACGTTTCACGACATCGATATGCAGGATGATGCACTGTCCTCCCAACCAGCATGTACCTCGCAGTGGCCCACAGCAATCGTATACTCACAAGCATCGCCACAGCCTGTCGTGACAGGCCAATCACAGGCTTTCGCTGGTCAGGTTCAGCCACAAGCATTTGTCCCACAACAACCGTCAGCCGATCCGTTCAATTCGTCTGGAGGCGTAATCCCTAGTGCAGTATCTGCACCAGGCGGCGACGTCTGCGTCGACATACAAGTAGACGAGGAGAAGCCGAAGTCTGTACACCGTATCCCATGGACCCACCGCCGTGGTCTTGCCGCGCGAGAGGCGTGTCAGGCCCTCGCAAAGCAACCTTCGAAGAAGGCATTCCGCCTGCGCGCAAGGAGGCGCCACAACTTCACCCACTACCTTCCTGTCATTGTGCCGTCACAGTTTGGTGTCGCTCACGCGCGCGTCCTCAAGGTCGCTGATCGGAGGAGGACGCCGTATGCACAGGCGCAGGTTGTGCGGACACGACATAAGTGCGATCAGGAATGCCTCACGGCGCGGGCACTGTTGACGCGAGCCTGGCGGAAGAACCACGGAGCACACACCGAGCTTGAGCAGGACATACAGATGGCTAATACGGCCCCGGCACCGACGATCCAACCTGCTGAGAATGAGGTTCCCGCGTCGACGTCAGCCACGATTGAGCCAGTTGCTGCCACAGCGGACGTCCCGAACTTCCTAGATCTTGCGTTCATGGAAGAAGACTCTGCCATGCCAGTAGTGCCGAGCGCCACAAACACGAGTCAAGGAGTATCAGAGACGGTATCTGCTGACAAGGTGGCGGGCGGAACCAGCCAGACGCAGGAGGGGCAGGGTGATGCGCGGGGCACTCAAGAGCATACTCGAAGGGACAATACAGGGAAGGAGCAAGACTCAGCACAGAATCTTATCTCTGCGGATGCCCTGATGGCGATGCTCTTGAAGTCCACGCAGACACTCCAGGAGTCTCCCGCGGATGATACAACGACATCTGGCCAAGGCGTCACGAAAGTAGTGTCAAATGAGACGTAAGTTATATGACCTGATACACTCCGGTGTAGCTCGTTGTACTAAGGGATAGATATAGCTCAGGACAAACACCCTGCCCTGCATTGCCAGAGGCCATCGCGCCGAAGGAAGCTCCTCAGACGCCGGCTGCTCGGCCTGCGCAGGTGGGACTCAAGCCTCTGCACTCATGCCCTAGCGCACTAGGTGATACGAAGTCCGTACCGAAGAGTGTAGTTGAAGCGAGTGCGAAATCTACACCAGCATTTGCGCGCTTGGCTCCTCGGCGCGGTACCAACACATGTTCCTCGATCAGACTGGCAGATGCGACAGTTGTTGTGGCCTCGTCTCCTGGCCTGTCGGAATCGCTAGACAACACCCCTAGTTGTCCCGCCGCCTCCGTCTCCGATACGCCGAAGTCGGCATTCGTTTCGGCCCCGGATATCAAGAACTCGACACTGCCTTTAGCGGCATTGCCGTTCTCCTTACGACCATCCATTCTCCCCAATGTTGCCACATCCATATCGTTACCGCCCGTCAAGGTCACCCCCGTAACAAAGCCTCCAACCCAAACTTCCTCCGAGTCCTCCATCGCCGCTGCAAATATACCCCCTGCTCCTATCGCAATCCTTGCTGCTGCTGCCACTATCCCTGCTACCGCTGCTGCTGCCACTATCACCCCAACTGCTGCCGCTATCTCGCCTGCTCCCGCCACTATTTCTCCTACCATTACCTCGTCTGCTGCTACCGCTATCCATCTCCATTCTACTCCCACCGCTCACGCCCCCGCTTCCTCTGCCTTAACAACCGTAAACGACTCCGCCGCCGCCACAGCAAACAGCGTATCGTTCCATGAATCGCTCTCTAGACTTCCGCCTGTGTCCCACATCCCGTTACCGCTAGAAGTCCCGGAGACGAAGCACTCACGCCGAAGGCCCCCCCGCTTCAACATCAGGCTTGAACCTATGTCATTCCAGAAGCCAGTCGTTTTGCTCCCAAGACCATTCGTCGTGCCGTCACATTACAACACTACACCCCCACTCCCCATACCACAGTACTTTAGTATACCCCAGGCACCCACACCGCAGTACCATATACCCCGGGCACCCTCGCCACAGTACTGTATACCCAAGACACCGACGGAGGATGGCTTTGACGTGGAACATCATGTATGGGTGATGGATGCGGAGGAGGAGGAGGAGGAGGAGGAGGAAGCAATCCGCATAGCAGGGCTGAGCTCATGCTCGAATCCATACCAGTCGACGCGCTCCGCGCGCTCCTCGACACCTACCTACAATACAGAGACGGAGGAACACGGTGTGCCAGTGATGCCGGGCTACCACGCGGACCTGTACACCTGTTCCGACAGCGATACTAGTAGCGACGGAGCGGACGGGATGTCCCTTTTTGGCTCCGACGACGGCGACCTCGATGACGAGCCTGACGACCAGTCGTCAGCTAGTAGCGGGTCAGAGATGGGCAGTACAGTCACCATGGTGGCGGGAGGGGCTGGATACTTGGCCGGTTCTGCCGTGAAGGCCGTCCTTGTGGGTGTGCGCAGCGTGACGGGGTGGTGGTCTCGTTGGAACAAAGTGCAGAAATGACGACGTACGGATGGCCGGTGAGTACTTGAGAGTTTTCGTGGACAGAGCAGGTTTCGATTAACTCTTTACTTGCATCGGCAAGACGCGCACTTCATCGTGAAACATGCTATCCCCTCTCCAATCCCTCATCGATCACTCTATCCCGGATCCGTCGTGTCTACCTATGTGAGCTGTTGTCATTATCAAACCTTGTAGTGTAGTTTTATTCCGTAGTGTAGTTAAACCTCGTAGTGTAGTTTTTGAACGTGTAGCGTGCTTTTCCATTCCTCTTCGGCACCTCCCCTCGGTCGCCTCTTGGTTTACCTTGCCTGTACTATCTCCGGTAAGGTTACTGTATTGTGCCCATTGTATCCTGGTGGTCTGCGAGCAGTGTAGCTAGAATGCATAGCCTGGGCGCGAGACCGCACTCCATCAATGTTGCTGTTGGATGTGTCTCAATTCTATCCATATCTAAATCACGACATTCTTGTTGTGATGCTGAGACGGGAAGGATTTGCAGAGGACTTAGTTGAATTCTTTGCAGATTACCTAAAGGGACACTTTACGCACTACCTATTCAATGGCAAGCTCACTGACGCCACTCCCACACCCTTAGGAGTGGGACAGGGATCGGCCTTCTCCCCGATGGGATCAGGGTTATACATAGCCCTGCTCCTTCACAAACACTTCCCAGTGGATCAAAAGATGCCTGGTAATGGCACCCTCAAGTTCTATGTGGACAATGGTGCATTTATGGTTGCCGCACCGTTGAAATCAATGATCTGGCACAACATCATGCAGGTGGAGCTCAATGTTGAGTACCTGCAAGTCATGTTCCATTCTCTTAATGGCGACCTCTTGAGGGTTGGGTTGGGAGTGGAAGCGGATAAAGTAGAAGTCATGCACTTCTGGAAAAAGCGGAAGCCATGGAAGCCAGATAGGCCTACCGGACTGGATGTGGTAATTGAAATTGATTGAAAGATCAATCAAATTACCCCCAAGATGTCGATGAGATATTTGGGATTCTTTTTGGATCCTAAACTAACTTTCAGGTCTCATATCCGCTTTTATGCGGCTAAAGCAGTGAGCACGGTGTCTACACTCACCATGCTCGGCAACTCCCTTTGCGGGTTCACCCCCATGCAGAAGAGACAATTATACATAGCACATGTGCTTCCACTCATGTGCTATGGTGTGCACCTGTGGTGGAAACCCGGGTGGAAAAACATGTTGAAAGGAGTGAATTGGAGTGGCTGTAAAGGCGATAAACGAACCTGTGAGGGAACTGCTAAGGGAGTCCTGTTAGGCACACAGGAAAGCAGATGAAGGAATGATTGCATTAGAGGGCATCTGAGCCCAGTATATATACATGAGAGGAAGGCATTATCTGATCGTACAGTATGCCTATCAGATGAGGCCTGAGTCGTGAGTCATCATCGTAAGCTTCATAAGTAAGTGTTAGTAAGATGGTAAACGGAACTATAGATAACTGTCAAATATCATATGACAAGGGAACAGAGTTCCGATACTGAATGGAGTACTGAATGGATACCGAGTGGAATGCCGAATGGAACTCGGTATAAGCTATCTATAGACAAGAACCAAAAGGAATGTAATCTACATATAGTAGCGTAGTAGAACATAAGATAAGTCCTTATCAGGAGAGCCTGATTAGATAATGTATGAAATAGTAGAAGTTCAATACTCCCACTTGTTCAAGACGCTATGACCATGCCAGTTGACATTCAAAGTTTCTCTATTCCAGAGAGGGGAATGTTCTTAGTCAACGCATCTGCAAGCTGGTCTTCGCTCGCAACAAAGAAAATGTTGGTTTCACCCTTCTTGTAGAATTCTCGGATGAAGTGATACCGAATTTCAATGTGTTTTGTGCAGCGGTCCACGGCAGGATTAACCACAAGAAAAATGCTTCCTTGATTGTCCAGACACAAAGGAGTAGGAGCGGTCATATTGTCACCAAGCTCTTGTCCAAAGTTCCTAAGCCAAGCCATTTGACGACATGCATCAGAGGCAGCCTTGTACTCTGCTTCTGTTGAAGAGGGGGAAACGGTGGGTTGGCATCAGGAAACCCAAGAAACGACACAATTGGCCATGAGGAACACAAAGCCGCTTGTGGAGTGCCTATCGTTGTGATCTTCTGCCCAGTCCAAGTCTGAATAGGCAATCAACCCGGAGTTGGAATCACCATTGTAACAAAGTGCATAGTCTTTTGTTCCCCTAAGGTAGTGTAAGACATATTGAGCTAGGCACATGTGATGCTTTGACGTGTCCGAGGCAAACTTGGCGAGTCTCATTATGGAAAAAGCGAGATCAGGCCATGTACCAAGCATAGCATACATGATGCTACCAATAACGCTCTGGTACTCAGTACGGAATGCATCCATTGCAGTTTCCATGTTCTTCTCCAAAACTGAACCAGCAGGTAGAGGTGTCTTTGCAGGTTTGCAATTAGACATTTGGAACCTCTCCAAAACGGTCTGAATGTATTCAGATTGATCAACTAGAATCTGTCGCTTTTGACGATTACGACGAATCCTAAGTCCTAGAAAACGCTCTATTGGTCCAAGGTCGGTCATCTGGTACTCATGATTCTTTATTTGCTTGATGAATGTTTTAGAATCTCCAAGAAGTAATAAGTCGTCTACATAGAGTACTACATAGCAGACTTGACCGTTGGCTTTACTGAAGTAAACATAAACTCTGGCATCCGAATATGTCTGTATGAACCCTTGGTTAAAAAGAGTTCTGTGGATCTTAGCGTTCCATTGACAAGACACTTGCTTAAGACCATAGATGGCCTTCTTGAGGAGGCAGACCCAATCCTCCTTGCCTGGAACTACCCAGCCTTCAGGCTGTTCCATGTATATTTCCTCTTCAAGTTCACCGTTGAGGAATGCTGTCTTGATGTCCATAGAGTCCATCTTGACGAGCAGGCTTCCTTACGCAGTGTAGCGGGACGCTAACTTACCTGGTTGTTAAGCTGTGAGGCTTGATGCACACAAAGTTGCTGTTGAGCGACTTGGATTGTACTACGCTACAGGGGTCCTTATATACATGTAGGAGACCGTCTGACTAAGCTACTGTATAGTACCAATCCTGATGCATGTGATTCTATCTACAATGCATGTGTTACTCCTGTTACCCGGAGTACCGGTGTGTGAACTCGGCTGCCTAGTTAGGCGCTCTCTATTGTTCAACACTCCCCCTTGCTAAGTGCAGCGGTAGATGCGCGCAAGCGTTACATGGCGCATAGTGCAGCCGACTATGTTGGACTCTAATCATAGAATCTTAGTCCAAGCATTCCTCTAAATTTGAGAAATTTGATATGACCCAAGTTCTTAGTGAACAAATCTGCCGGATTGTCATCAGTGCTTACGTAGAAGACTTCGACTTTCTTGTCTTCTACTAGCTCCCTCACATAGTGGTAACGAATGTCAATGTGTTTAGACCGACGTTCCGTGATGGGATTGGAGCTAATGAATATTGCTCCCCGATTGTCCGAGCAGATGGGCAGCGGGCCGAGCTTGTAGCCGATCTCCTCCAGGAGCATCTTTATCCAGGCTACTTGTCGCGAGCAATCGCTCAGCGACATATACTCAGCTTCAGTGGATGACAGGGCAACTGTCTTCTGTCTTCTAGACAGCCAACTGAACGCGCCGTTCGCGAACTTTAAGAAGTGCCCAGACCGTGACTTTCTGGCTTCTGGGCTGTCTGCCCAGTCAGAGTCAGTGCACGCCAATAATCCATTGCCGCTTTGTCCTTCATAAACTAGCGCATAGGATTTTGTACCAATTAAATAGCGGCAGATATACAGTGCTCTGTTTAAATGGTCCTGTGACGGATTTGCTGCAAATTGCGCAAGTAATGTCACGGCGTAGCAAATGTCAGGTCGAGTTCCAAGCATTAAATATAGCAAGGAACCGATGACAGTCTGGTACTTGCTTCGAAGTGCTGGATCAGCTGTGCCAGTATTTGCAACAGGCTTGTATCCAGCAGGGAGTGGAGTTGGCGCAGATTTAGCGTTCTGCATGCCATAGCGTTGCAGCACTTTCTCAAGGTAGGCGCATTGATCCAAATGGATTTCACGGCCTTTCCGAGTTATGCGCATGCGCAGAAATTCCTTGACGTCGCCTAGATCGCGACACTCCCACTTCTTCATGAAGCGGTCCTTTAATGAAAGGACTAGGGTCTTATCTTTGCCACAAAATATGGCATCGTCTACATAGACAATGATCAGCACGAAGCGACCATCTTTTGTCCTGTAGACGAATATTCCGGCGTCGGATACGAGGCGTTTACAGCCAAGTTCCTTTAGGGACTCATTGAGGGTGCGCCACCACGCAAGCCCTGCCTGCTTAAGTCCATAGAGAGCGCGAAGTAACCGGAGTACTTTGTGCTCTTGGCCTGGTACTGCAAAGCCTTCAGGCTGCTCCATATAGATTTCCTCGTCGAGCTTGCCATAGAGATAGGCATTACGGACGTCTAGTCCGGAGACATGCATATCCTCAAGCGCAGCTAAGGCGAGGATTAGACGTACAGTCTCAAAGCGTACGACTGGAGAGAAGACCTGATCATAGTCAAGGCCTTCAATCTGGGAGTAACCCTTGGCGACCAATCTGGCCTTTTTCCGACCGTCAGTTTTGACGTCGAATACCCAGCGGTTTTTAGTGACCTTTCGTCCCTTAGGACGGTCAACCAGTTCATAGACATTGCGTTTGCGAAGTGCCTCAAGTTCTTCGCGACACGCTGCCATCCACTCCTCAAGCTCCTTTTTAGGTAGCTTTAGTATATCGCGGAAAGACCATTCTCTCGGGCTGGTCCCGTCTGGTAGATCGTCGTCGAGGGTGGGTAGCGCTTTTGCAAGCAGCAACTCGACTAACTGAACTCCCCCTTCCCGGCATAATTCTGCCAGTAGTAACTCAGCGCTTTGCGCTTCATCCTCATCGGATGGGGCGGACTCGACAGGTTCGTCGTGTGGAGGAGGATTTGGCGCAGAACTAGGTCCGGGAACCTGTTGTCTTTGCTGCCTTTGTGGTCCGGTTTTGGTACGGGAGCTACCCGCATCCTCACCGACCATCTTTTTCCATCTCCCCTGATTTTCGATGTCCTTTACTATGTCTTGGGGCTTCCGCTGCTCACCATAGACATTACCTCTACGAGTTACTGGTCTCCGCTCCCTTGCTGAACGTCGCGGCTCCACTGGGGGCGCAGGGTGTTCTACCGGTGCATGGGGCGGCGGTACTGGGTCTACGGGCGCATCCTGCAGCTCCTGCTCATCGTCATGAACATGACCGTTTCCCCTTTTAGGAAGGTGATGTTTTGGATGATCATCATTATCATCCTCATCTACCTGAGGTGTGGTATTTGGTTGATTTTCTGGGATCATTTCTTCTCGAGGTGGCCAAACTCGAGTTGTACCCCGACGATTTGTCAAAGGACACTTAGGAAACATAGTTTCGTCAAACATCGCAGTGGATGATCTGAACAAAACATTATCTGGTGCTCTCATGAAGAGCCATCCGCCAGTGCGTTCTGTAGAGCCATCTCCCCCAAGATAAATCATCAGCTCCGATTTGGGCGATAGACCGTTTTTTCTAACGTCCTTGGGTATGAAGACATACGCACCACAGCCGAAAACGCGCAGGTGCGCCACAGATGGCGGCTCACCATTTATTAATTCGTAGGGGGTAAGCCAATTAAGGCGACGAATTGGCGTCCTGTTGTAAACATGGACTGCATGATCCATGGCGAATTCCCACCAGGATGGAGGTAGACAAGCATCATGGCGCATTGCCTCTGCTTTGTCCATGAGCGTCCTGTTGAAACGCTCAGCTCTGCCATTCTCCTGAGGAGTATGCGGCGAGCTCTGAAGGATCTCTATGCCATTATCCTTTAGAAGGTCTTTGAATGCAGCGGAGACGTATTCTCCCCCTGCATCAGACAACCACTTCTGCACTGTCTTTCCATATTTAGTTTTTACCATGGCTAGGAATTGCCTTGTGGCTGTAATCACTGCAGATTTCTTGCGCAGATTTACAGTCCACGCGTGCGATGAAGCGTCATCATAGTACAGTATGTAATACTTGTACTTATGATAGGAATCTACTGGGAAGGATTTTAAGTCCGAATGAATAAGTTCAAACGGTACCTTTGCCCGGTAGTTGGATGGCGGGAAAGACTTGGAGTGCATTTTCCCTTTTGCACATCCTTGGCATATTGGTGAGTCCTTAGGAATCTCCACCTTTCTGGGAAAACCAGATGTATGCTCCTTCGCCTTTGCAAGCACGTCCTTAGAAGGGTGCGCAAAACGGCGATGCATAGTCGAATAATCAACTTCATTTACGTTCACATAAATATTCTGAACGTTTTCACCCGATTCAGCCACGAGGGTGAAGGTGGTAGTGTCCGGGTGCTGCGGTGTAAACCTGAATAAAGGTTTCCGCGCTCCTGGTTCATACAGACTGATATGCTGCGCTGTTGTGCGCAAGTCTAGTCCGTCTTGGAGGAACATCCCTAATGACAAGAGACGAGCCGAGCAATTTTCCATGTAATAGACTGGATATAGGCGCGTCTGCAGCCATTGTTCGTCTATTTGGTAGTTTAGGAACACAGTTCCTTTAGCAATAATGCTTCCTACCGCTCCTTGCTGTGCCGTTTGAGTACGGATAGGAGTCTGGAGATACTCGAATTCTGAGAAGTCTCTTATGTCATTTGTAATGTGCAATGATGCACCTGAGTCCAGTAGCCACTCATTCGCTGAAAAGCGACTTTTTCCTTTTCCCTTACAACATGAGCACGCAGCGTAATCGCGCGAATGAATACATTGTATATTTTTTAAGCCGCTACTAAGTACATTTACAAATGTCCGAGCGCCGTTGTGCAAGTCAGAAGCGGCTGTTAAAGCGCTGTTAGTAACTTGCTTAGGGTTAGGGATATGAGTGACATACTCATTGCCCCAGTCATCGTAGCCATCGTATGGCTCCATGCAGTGGAGCTCACCCGTTAATGGGTTCCGAAAGCTTTTGTCGACGATAGGGGGCGCAAGGCCCGCGGCCTGCGCTATCATGCCGTTTAACTCGGCGTCGTGCGCGTCGATGTCTTCTTCGTCTGTTGCCCAGACGATGGACCTTTCTTCGGCATCGCGGAAGTCGTCGTCCTCGCTAATGTACTCGTCGCGCATGACTTCGTCGATGCGGTCGGCCATGTCGTCGTCACTGAGCTTGCTGCGCTTTGAAGCGCGCGACTCGGTGTCCGAGGGGACTTCTTCGATGTGAGCAGAGCTCACGACTTCTTTCAGTGCGCGGATTGTCTCCGGCGTGCCGGCGACGTCTAGGTCGTTGGCGAGCTGGAGGGCCTCTCCGAGCCAGTCACCGCGTGCGCGCTTCTTGCCCTTGTTAGGGGCAGGTGCTGCGACTTTTCGAGTCCTGCTGCCCGAAGGCGCTAACTCGACGACGGTGGTGGTTGTCGGGGCGGGGATCGACACAGTGTCGGCGATGTGCATTTCTGCATGCTCGTCGTGCGAATGCGGCTTACCACGGTTTTTACCGCCGTGCTTTCCCCTAGGAGTAAAGCCCTTGGCTTTCTCCTTGCCCTTGTCCTTCCACTCCTTCTTACCCGCGCTGCTGCTGCCCTCAGGGCGCTGCTGCTGCGAGAAGGAGGGATTGCCCTTCTTCTGCTTGATAGCAGAAATCTTCTGGGCGGACGACTGCCCCTTGTTCTTCGACTGTTCCCAGGAAGCGGTTAAAGCATCCTGGGCGCTGCTCGGCGTGAGATCCTTGATCTCTATCTTGTTGAGGGCCAGCTGGATAGCTGTCTCATACCGAGGTGGAGCGGCCCCCAGAATTATCAGGGTTCTCATCTGCGGTGGCAGAGAGAGGCCAGCTCCGTCGAGCTCGTCGAGGTTGCTCTGGATCTTTGAGATCGCAGGGCCGGGGTGCTCGTTTGCCGGAATACGGACGTTTACAGCTGCCTTGAAAAAGGCAAAAGCCCCCATGGCGCTAGTCCCTCCATAGAGCCCTTTCAGGGTATTCCAGATTGACTTTGCAGTTGTCTTGGTCCTGACAAGCTGCGAGACCTCGACGCTTAGGCGCAAGCGAATGCTGCCCATAGCCTTGGATTGCATCTGCATCCAATCGAGAACTTCAGAGCGGTTTGCTCCGTCCGTAGCCAAAACAGGCTCATCGAAACCGTCAGGCAACTCAATGAGAATCCAGACACCTTGCGATTGCAAGTATGCTTTCATCAAATCGGCCCAACGGCGGTAGTTCGATCCGTCGAGGACGGGGACGAGGTTCTGCAGAGAGTTCGACATTTTTCTGCTTTGTTTGGTGGTGGTAGAGCGGTTGGTGATAAGGTTCTGTGAACGCATTATCAGCGCTCTGACTTATGCTGCCGGGACGGCGCTGACACCACACTGGACTCATTGTTTGGGATGGCGACAGCGAAGCTGTGCACGACCTGCAGCCATATAGGCGCAAAGTCTCCCCCTGACGTCAAAGCCCCTAAGGGCGACATCCAGGCAAGCTAACCTGACCCGCAGCGGACGCAGCCATAAAGGCGCAGTACCGCGCAGTGTTCAGGGCTCATAACCTGACGAGCAGGCTTCCTTACGCAGTGTAGCGGGACGCTAACTTACCTGGTTGTTAAGCTGTGAGGCTTGATGCACACAAAGTTGCTGTTGAGCGACTTGGATTGTACTACACTACAGGGGTCCTTATATACATGTAGGAGACCGTCTGACTAAGCTACTGTATAGTACCAATCCCGATGCATGTGATTCTATCTACAATGCATGTGTTACTCCTGTTACCCGGAGTACCGGTGTGTGAACTCGGCTGCCTAGTTAGGCGCTCTCTATTGTTCAACACATCTTCCAGTCTTCGAGTGCAGCATGTGCAAACATATATCGAAGTGATTCAAAACGAGCGACTGGTGAGAATGTCTCATGGTAGTCTTCACCCCAGACTTGAGTGAAGCCCTTGGCTACTAACCAGGCCTTGTACCGACCATCATGCTTTCACACGTACACCCATCTATTCTTGACTATCTTCCTGTTCTTGGGACGGGGAACCAAGATCCAGGTGCCGTTTTGCTCATGGGACAAGTTCATCTCAGAGCCTTCAGCAGCATGCTAGTGGTCCCACTCAGGGGATTTCCTTGCATCTGAACACAAGGTAGGAACTGACTCAGAGTAGTTGGCTTCCTTGAGAGCCTGCAAAATCATAAACACTTCCGCGCGCTGATCTCCATGAGTATCAGTTCTACAGTCGATCCGAGCCGGAGGCTCATCACCATAAACATTGTCCCTATTCCTGTTTGGGTTCCTCCCAGCATTCTCACGACAAGGGCGAGTATATACAGGCTGAGGAGGTTGAACAGGTTGAGGACGGTGTGCAGGTTCAGGGAGCTGTCTCTCAGGTTCTCCCACTGGTTCCGGTTCGTCAATGTCCTCATAAACATCTTCACTCTCTACCGGTAGAGGAAGTGGAATTTCGATCTGTTCCTCATCATCATCCTCAGAATCAGAGTCTACAGGATCAAACAATGGCGGACCCAGAGTCTTCGGGTTAGCCAAATCCTTGCGTGCCAGAAAGGAGTCTTCATCAAAGGTCACATCACGAGACACAATGATCCGTTGACTGGAGGCATCCCAGAACTTGTAGCCCTTGGAGCCTTGCTCATATCCAACGAAGATCATCTCGACTGCCTTCTTGTCAAGTTTCCCTTGTCTTCGTTCCTTTGGCACATGCACGAATGCCTTACACCCGAATACTCTGAAGTATGAAATATCTGGGATCGTGCCATCCCAGAGAGTTATCGTGCATTGCCACTTAAGGTGTCGCATAGGCTGGCAATTGTAAATATGAACGGCGGTATCAACCGCAAGTTGCCAAAAACCGTGACTAAGACCAGCGTGGTGAAGCATAGCCGTAGCCTTTTCCATGATCGTGCGATTCCAGCGTTCAGCTCGCCCATTTTGCTGAGGCGAGTGTGCTACCGTCTTTTGATGAACTATTCCATAGAATTTAAGACGGGCCATAAAAGTGTCAGAAGTATATTCCCCCCCTTGATCTGAGCATACATTGATGAGTTTAAAACCAGTAACATTCTCAGCCCATGCCTTACAGTCCTCGAACACTTGGAGCAACTCAGACTTATGATGAGGGTAATAGGCTTGTCCTAGACTAGTGTAGTCGTCCAGGAACGAAATGAAATACTTGAAACCACCATTGACTGCTTGGGTACACATAGGACCATCTTCGTCAGTATGAACCAACTCAAGAGGTTTTGTAGCATGTTTGTAAGACGTGGGGAATGGGGCACAATGAGACTTGCCCCACTGACAACCTTCACAAGGAGATTGATCTTCAACTCCCACTGGATCTACACCTTTGGTATGATCAGGTAAATGGTGAATAACTTCCTTGGAGGGATGCCCCATCTGGTGATGCCAGATACGAAAAGGGGTAGACAGCTGTACTGCTGTTTTCCTGTCCAGGACGTCCATAAACGAAAAATACAAATTGTTTAGGAAGTTGTATGGTGCTTCCATAACAATGTTGCCAGAAACTTTGCCATGCGAAAACGGTTGGTCATATATGACCATCTGACCTGAACCTTGAACGAGTGTATGTCCTGATTTCTCCACAATACCAGTTGAAAACAAACAGCCAGAGGCTTGAGGAATATATGCGAC
This sequence comes from Fomitopsis betulina, assembly GCA_022606075.1. Lineage (NCBI taxonomy): Eukaryota > Fungi > Basidiomycota > Agaricomycetes > Polyporales > Fomitopsidaceae > Fomitopsis > Fomitopsis betulina. The sequence continues at coordinate 89,899 of JABYQK010000062.1, forward strand.
ATTAGATATAGTAATCATCATGCGCTCCTTTCCGACTGTTGTTAAACCTTTGATAGTGCCAGAGCCTAGTGCTTCTATTTTAGCATCTCCTGCTGTACCAAAAACGACGGGAACCGTATACGGCTTGTAATCTCAAAAGTATTCAAGTGAATTGACAACCGTCTGACTTGCACCTGAATCCATGAGCCATGCAATACACTTGAATTGATGTGAATGAGTCTTATTCACACCAGGGCAATAAAACGACGAGCTCAATTGTGCAGATCCAGCATCAGCAGACGCGCCATTATGTAAAGAAGCAATTAAAGAACCGGCAGTCCGAGGGGGACAGACTCTACATGAAGGGTCCGTACAGGCTGTGTACTTAACCTCCTTGACTTCCACCACCGAAGCACCTTGACCGTTAGACGAGGATGAACTGGATTGAGTGACCTTTGTGCCATCCGTGGTAGTGTGTACAACTACCGTGTTCGCCTTTTTACCGTTGCCTTTGCCATTACCACCCTTGCCTTTCCCTTTGCCCTTGTCGCCACCAATCTTGGGGCGCAGGTGTGGGAACTTGGTCCAACATTGGTCCGAACCATGTTTCTTGCCGCAGTGAGAGCAAGGACCATTACCGTGGTGTACCTTAACATGGGAAGTCTTTGACGCAGACTGTCCCATACTGGACCGGCGGAGAGATTCCTCGGAGAGAATTTTGCTCACGAGGGTCCCAACCTTCAACTCCTTGAGAACAGTAGTCACCATGATGGCCAACACCATTGTCGAGTAGCTCTGCGGGATTTTTGACATCAGAAGGAGAGCCTGGGTTGGCTCATCCAACGTAATACTGCCGTTGACGATGTCCTTAAGTACGGTTTGGATCTTAGAAATTTGATCCTGCATTGGCTTGTTATTGTCCATTTCTCTCGACTTGATGAGAGCCAAGAACTGCGACCAAACGTATGCTGCATCCGGTGTACCAAAATGCACCTTGAGCAATGCCCACATGTCCATTGCCGATTTCATGACCTCATCACCATCCTCATCCTTCTCATAGAGGAGGTGGTGGAAACTGTTGTTGGTGTGCATGAGGATCACACCCTTGGCTCGGGCATTCGCCTTCTTGTAATCCGCTTTAGTGAGGTCACCAGCTTTGAGGGCATCATCAGCCTCGATAAACGTTAAGTAGCCGAGCATCTGGCTCGACCACACCTTGTAGTCCGAGGACTTTTTGAGGACAGGGATACTGTCAGCCTTCATGTCTGACATGGTGGCGGTAAGAATATGAAACTCGAAGAAGTCTGAGACTTCTTCAGAAACGGAGAGTGGTGGTAAATTTTCAAGAACGAAAGCGAGGTCAGATGATAGACTTTCCTCTGCTTCTTCTTGAGACGGTGCTAGTAATTCCTCTACATCGTCTTCTTCGAAGAGATTCAATAGATCAGACGGTAATGTAGTAGGAACAAATGATGGAGATAGGTTTACTGGAGAGGCGATGGGAGTAGGAGATTGTGCTCTAGAGCCGGGGATAGAAGGAGACCTGTACTCTGGGATTGACACAAGATGTTGCAGTTCAGGTTCAGAACCCTCAAAGAAGCTGAAAGAAGCGAATACAGAATAAGAATTATCTTCTTGCCAGTGGTCAACCGGGATACCCCAGTTTGTACTTCCAATATATGGACCGGACCACCTGTGTTCACAGACTGTTTCATCACACGGCCAAAACTGGTATTCAGTTTCTTCAGGCTGTAGGTGATAGTCTCTTAGTTCTGCGATGTCGAATAGATGTTGAAGACCTCTGCAATCGTATGGAGTTTCTTCTTCTGGTGCTTCTGCTTCTAAATTGTCATCTAGCTGATGCTCAGATGAAGCCACAATGTGATGCTTGACTTATATAATATTTCTGTGATATGTTTGCAACAAAAAGAAACGCTAGGTACACCGACCTGTGTACTACAAACTGATCCAATCTAAGTAGCCCCCGTTGGCTATGCTCGTCAGGTCCTTTGTGACCTTTCTATACCACTTGACTAGCGGCTCCTGCGGCGTCAAGAATTCGATGGTGCCAATGCAATGGCAAGCCCACGAGATGCTGTCTCACTGCTGCTTAGACCAGTAATTGGCCTTGTCGAAGTTGTCGCTGACCCAATTAAGTTGGTCGGTGAAGCGGTGGAGCACGCGCTGGGAGTCTCCGAGAAGCGATTCAAAGAGATACTTCTTGTCGAAGATCGCCTGATAGCGCTCGATGGTGGCACTGACTTTCTTCTCGAGAATCCTGACTTCTTCTTCTGCAGACTTCTTCTTGAAGTCGGGGAGCGGGCGAGGAGCAGGTGCTGAAAGACGTTCAGCGAGTGGGCGCGGCTGGGCGGCGGGGTTGGAGCAGATGGGAGCGGGGAGAGGATGTGACTGGAATCAAAAACGTTAGATACATCTTCGAACTTGAAGAGGTAGAGTCGGCATCAACAGACCTTTCTCTCAGGTCTCGTTGGAGGATAAACTTTTTGCAAACGGCGCGAAGGCCCACTGAAAATCCGATCCTTCAGTGCTTTTGGCACTTCAGGTTGTCAAATGCTAAGTCTATGATAAGACTAGCAAAACACTACACTTACTCCTAGGAGCGTAGTCTTGAAGGGATCCTGCAGGGATAAAACAACTAGGTTTGTGCATGTAGTGCAGGGCTCATAACCTGTTGAAAGGAGTGAAATGGAAGTGACTGTGAAGGCAGATAAACGAACCTGTGAGGGGGACTGCTCGAGGGAACCCGTTAGGCACATGGGAGAGCAGAGGAAGGAACGATTGCATTAGAGGGCATTTGAGCCCAGTATATATACATGAGAGGAAGGCATTATCTGATCATACAGTATGCCTATCAGATGAGGCCTGAGTCGTGAGTCATCATTGTAAGCTTCATAAGTAAGTGTTAGTAAGACAGTAAACAGAACTATAGATAACTGTCAAATATCATATGACAAGGGAACAGAGTTCCGATACCGAATGGAGTACCGAATGGATACCGAGTGGAATGCCGAATGGAACTCGGTATAATCAACTATCTATTGATAAGAAGAAAGAGAATGTAATCTACATATAGTAGCATAGCAGAACATAAGATAAGTCCTTATCAGGAGAGCCTGATTAGATAATGTATGAAATAGTAGAAGTTCAACAAAACATTGGCTGGATTGCAAAAGAGATGCAGGGGGCGCAATCTCGAGCCATCAGATGGATTATGGGGGCATTTAGAACCACCCCGATTGGAGCCATGGAACTTACCGCCGGAGTGGTCCCGGTGAAAGTGAACATCACGCGATACATGGAGAAGCATGCTCTCTGTATCAAAACATTGCATCCGGGTCATCCGACTCATGTGCTAATGAGCCAGCCATGGGAATTATCTGACATTCCCACATCCACACTCAACATTGAGATGCCGTTCCACGTAGGGCAGCATACCAAGTCAAAGTCGCCCATGGTGCACTTTGAGAAAATGGCCAAGACAACAGATGAGAAGTTTCATGGCTTAGCATCAGTTTGCAGGCCTGGAGACAGGCTAATTGACCGGGACGGCATTGATGCCATCAAACATGTGCTGTTTCATCGTGATAAGAGGGATAATCACAATGATGACATCAAATCCATTCCTAGAAAGAACGGAAAAGATGGGAAGGTCAGTGTGTTAAAACACGAAAAGTTGGTCAGACTGGGGATTGAACCCAGGTCATCCCATAAGCGCCGGGAGGTGTTACCATTACACCATCCAACCAGTACTATGTTGAACTTCTACTATTTCATACATTATCTAATCAGGCTCTCCTGATAAGGACTTATCTTATGTTCTGCTATGCTACTATATGTAGATTACATTCTCTTTCTTCTTATCAATAGATAGTTGATTATACCGAGTTCCATTCGGCATTCCACTCGGTATCCATTCGGTACTCCATTCGGTATCGGAACTCTGTTCCCTTGTCATATGATATTTGACAGTTATCTATAGTTCTGTTTACTGTCTTACTAACACTTACTTATGAAGCTTACAATGATGACTCACGACTCAGGCCTCATCTGATAGGCATACTGTATGATCAGATAATGCCTTCCTCTCATGTATATATACTGGGCTCAAATGCCCTCTAATGCAATCGTTCCTTCCTCTGCTCTCCCATGTGCCTAACGGGTTCCCTCGAGCAGTTCCCCTCACTGTTGAACAATAGAGAGCGCCTAAATAGGCAGCCGAGTTCACACACCGGTACTCCGGGTAACAGGAGTAACACATGCATTGTAGATAGAATCACATGCATCGGGATTGGTACTATACAGTAGCTTAGTCAGACGGTCTCCTACATGTATATAAGGACCCCTGTAGTGTAGTACAATCCAAGTCGCTCAACAGCAACTTTGTGTGCATCAAGCCTCACAGCTAACAAACCAGGTAAGCTAGCGTCCCGCTACACTGCGTAAGAGTAGCCTGCTCGTCAGGTTATGAGCCCTGAGCACTGCGCGGTACTGCGCCTTTATGGCTGCGTCCGCTGCGGGTCAGGTTAGCTTGCCTGGACGTCGCCCTTAGGGGTTTTGACGTCAGGGGGAGACTTTGCGCCTATATGGCTGCAGGTCGGGCACAGCTTCGCTGTCGCCATCCCAGACAATGAGTCCAGTGTGGTGTCAGCGCCGTCCAGGCAGCATAAGTCAGAGCGCTGATAATGCGTTGTAGAAACCTTATCAACCAACCGCTCTACCACCACCAACAACCAAGAAAATGTCGAACTCTCTACAGAACCTCGTCCCCGTCCTCGACGGATCGAACTACCGCCGTTGGGCCGATCTGATGAAAGCATACTTGCAGTCGCAAGGTGTCTGGATTCTCATTGAGTTGCCTGACGGTTTCGATGAGCCTGTTTTGGCTTCGGACGGAGCAAACCGCTCTGAAGTTCTCGATTGGATGCAAATGCAATCCAAGGCTATGGGCAGCATTCGCTTGCGCCTAAGCGTCGAGGTCTCACAGCTTGTCAGAACCAAGACAACTGCAAAGTCAATCTGGAATACCCTGAAAGGGCTCTACGGAGGGACTAGCGCCATGGGGGCTTTTGCCTTCTTCAAGGCAGCTGTAAACGTCCGTATTCCGGCCAACGAGCACCCCGGCCCTGCGATCTCAAAGATCCAGAGCAACCTCGACGAGCTCGATGGAGCCGGTCTCTCTCTGCCGCCGCAGATGAGAACCCTGATTATTTTGGGGGCCGCTCCACCTCGGTATGAGACAGCTATCCAGCTGGCCCTCAACAAGATCGAGATCAAAGATCTCACACCGAGCAGCGCCCAGGACGCTTTAACCGCCTCCTGGGAACAGTCGAAGAACAAGGGGCAGTCGTCCGCCCAGAAGATTTCTGCTATCAAGCAGAAGAAGGGAAATCCCTCCTTCTCGCAGCAGCAGCGCCCTGAGGGCAGCAGCAGCGCGGGTAAGAAGGAGTGGAAGGACAAGGGCAAGAAGAAAGCCAAGGGCTTTACTCCTCGGGGAAAGCGCGGCGGTAAAAACCGTGGTAAGCCGCATTCGCACGACGAGCATGCAGAAATGCACATCGCCGACACCGTGTCGATCCCCGCCCCGACGACCAGCACCGTCGTCGAGTTAGCGCCTTCGGGCAGCAGGACTCGAAAGGTCGCAGCACCAGCCCCTAACAAGGGCAAGAAGCGCGCACGTGGTGACTGGCTCGGAGAAGCCCTCCAGCTCGCCAAGGACCTGGACGTCGCCGGCACGCCGGAAACAATCCGCGCATTAAAGGAAGTTGTGAGCTCCGCTCACATCGAAGAAGTCCCCTCGGACACCGAGTCGCGCGCCTCAAAGCGCAGCAAGCTCAGTGACGACGACATGGCCGATCGCATCGACGAGGTCATGCGCGATGAATACATCAGCGAGGACGACGACTTCCGCGACGCCGAAGAGAAGTCCATCGTCTGGGCAACAGACGAAGAAGACATCGACGCGCACGACGCCGAGCTAAACGGCATGATAGCGCAGGCCGCGGGCCTTGCGCCCCCTATCGTCGACAAGAGCTTTCGGAACCCGCTAACGGGTGAGCTCCGCTGCATGGAGCCATACGATGGCTATGACGACTGGGGCAATGAGTACGTCACTCATATTCCTAACCCTAAGCAAGTTACTAACAGCGCTTTAACAGCCGCTTCTGACTTGCACGACAGCGCTCGGACATTTGTTAATGTACTTAGTAGCGGCTTAAAAAATGTACAATGTATTCATTCGCGCAATTACGCTGTGTGCTCACGTTGTAAGGGAAAAGGAAAAAGCCGCTTTTCAGCGAATGAGTGGCTACTGGACTCAGGTGCATCTTTGCACATTACAAATGACATAAGAGACTTCTCAGAATTCGAGTATCTCCAGACTCCTATCCATACTCAAACGGCACAACAAGGAGCGGTAGGAAGCATTATTGCTAAAGGAACTGTGTTCCTAAACTACCAAATAGACGAACAATGGCTGCAGACGCGCCTATATCCAGTCTATTACATGGAAAATTGCTCAGCTCGTCTCTTGTCATTGGGGATGTTCCTCCAAGACGGACTAGACTTGCGCGCAACAGCGCAGCATATCAGTCTGTATGAACCAGGAGCGCGGAAACCTTTATTCAGGTTTACACCGCAGCACCCGGACACTACCACCTTCACCCTCGTGGCTGAATCGGGTGAAAATGTTCAGAATATTTATGTGAACGTAAATGAAGTCGATTATTCGACTATGCATCGCCGCTTTGCGCACCCTTCAAAGGACGTGCTTGCAAAGGCGAAGGAGCATACATCTGGGTTTCCCAGAAAGGTGGAGATTCCTAAGGACTCACCAATATGCCAAGGATGTGCAAAAGGGAAAATGCACTCTAAGTCTTTCCTGCCGTCCAACTACCAGGCAAAGGTACCGTTTGAACTTATTCATTCGGATTTAAAATCCTTCCCAGTAGATTCCTATCATAAGTACAAGTACTACATACTGTACTATGATGACGCTTCATCGCACGCGTGGACTGTAAATCTGCGCAAGAAATCTGCAGTGATTACAGCCACAAGGCAATTCCTAGCCATGGTAAAAACTAAATATGGAAAGACAGTGCAGAAGTGGTTGTCTGATGCAGGGGGAGAATACGTCTCCGCTGCATTCAAAGACCTTCTAAAGGATAATGGCATAGAGATCCTTCAGAGCTCACCGCATACTCCTCAGGAGAATGGCAGAGCTGAGCGTTTCAACAGGACGCTCATGGACAAAGCAGAGGCAATGCGCCATGATGCTTGTCTACCTCCATCCTGGTGGGAATTCGCCGTGGATCATGCAGTCCATGTTTACAACAGGACGCCAATTCGTCGCCTTAATTGGCTTACCCCCTACGAATTGATAAACGGCGAGCCGCCATCTGTGGCGCACCTGCGCGTTTTCGGCTGCGGTGCGTACGTCTTTATACCCAAGGACGTTAGAAAAAACGGTCTATCGCCCAAATCGGAGCTGATGATTTATCTTGGGGGAGATGGCTCTACAGAACGCACTGGCGGATGGCTCTTCATGAGAGCACCAGATAATGTTTTGTTCAGATCATCCACCGCGATGTTTGACGAAACTATGTTTCCTAAGTGCCCCTTGACAAATCGTCGGGGTACAACTCGAGTTTGGCCACCTCGAGAAGAAATGATCCCAGAAAATCAACCAAATACCACACCTCAGGTAGATGAGGATGATGATGATGATCATCCAAAACATCACCTTCCTAAAAGGGGAAACGGTCATGTTCATGACGATGAGCAGGAGCTGCAGGATGCGCCCGTAGACCCAGTACCGCCGCCCCATGCACCGGTAGAACACCCTGCGCCCCCAGTGGAGCCGCGACGTTCAGCAAGGGAGCGGAGACCAGTAACTCGTAGAGGTAATGTCTATGGAGAGCAGCGGAAGCCCCAAGACATAGTAAAGGACATCGAAAATCAGGGGAGATGGAAAAAGATGGTCGGTGAGGATGCGGGTAGCTCCCGTACCAAAACCGGACCACAAAGGCAGAAAAGACAACAGGTTCCCGGACCTAGTTCTGCGCCAAATCCTCCTCCACACGACGAACCTGTCGAGTCCGCCCCATCCGATGAGGATGAAGCGCAAAGCGCTGAGTTACTACTGGCAGAATTATGCCGGGAAGGGGGAGTTAAGTTAGTCGAGTTGCTGCTTGCAAAAGCGCTACCCACCCTCGACAACGATCTACCAGACGGGACCAGCCCGAGAGAATGGTCATTCCGCGATATACTAAAGCTACCTAAAAAGGAGCTTGAGGAGTGGATGGCAGCGTGTCGCGAAGAAATTGAGGCACTTCGCAAACGCAATGTCTATGAACTGGTTGACCGTCCTAAGGGACGAAAGGTCACTAAAAACCGCTGGGTATTCGACGTCAAAACTGACGGTCGGAAAAAGGCCAGATTGGTCGCCAAGGGTTACTCCCAGATTGAAGGTCTTGACTATGATCAAGTCTTCTCTCCAGTCGTACGCTTTGAGACTGTACGTCTAATCCTCGCCTTAGCTGCGCTTGAGGATATGCATGTCTCCGGACTCGACGTCCGAAATGCCTATCTCTATGGCAAGCTCGACGAGGAAATTTATATGGAGCAGCCTGAAGGCTTTGCAGTACCAGGCCAAGAGCACAAAGTACTCCGGTTACTTCGTGCTCTATATGGACTTAAGCAGGCAGGGCTTGCGTGGTGGCGCACCCTCAATAAGTCCCTAAAGGAACTCGGCTGTAAACGCCTCGTATCCGATGCCGGAATATTCGTCTATAGGACAAAAGACGGTCGCTTCGTGCTGATCATCGTCTATGTAGACGATGCCATATTTTGTGGCAAGGATAAGACCCTAGTCCTTTCATTAAAGGACCGCTTCATGAAGAAGTGGGAGTGTCGCGATCTAGGCGACGTCAAGGAATTCCTGCGCATGCGCATAACTCGGAAAGGCCGCGAAATCCATCTGGATCAATGCGCCTACCTTGAGAAAGTGCTGCAGCGCTGTGGCATGCATAACGCTAAATCTGCGCCAACTCCACTCCCTGCTGGATACAAGCCTGCTGCCAATACTGGCACGGCTGACCCAGCGCTTCGAAGCAAGTACCAGACTGTCATCGGTTCCTTGCTATACCTAATGCTTGGAACTCGACCTGACATTTGCTACGCCGTGACATTACTTGCGCAATTTGCAGCAAATCCGTCACAGGACCATTTGAATAGAGCGCTGTATATCTGCCGCTATTTAATTGGTACAAAATCCTATGCGCTAGTCTATGAAGGACAAAGCGGCAATGGATTATTGGCGTGCACTGACTCTGACTGGGCTGACAGCCCAGAAGCCAGAAAGTCACGGTCTGGGCACTTCTTAAAGTTCGCGAACGGCGCGTTCAGTTGGCTGTCTAGAAGACAGAAGACAGTTGCTCTGTCGTCCACTGAAGCTGAGTATATGTCGCTGAGCGATTGTTCGCGACAAGTAGCTTGGATAAAGATGCTCCTGGAGGAGATCGGCTACAAGCTCGGACCGCTGCCCATCTGCTCGGACAATCAGGGAGCAATATTCATTAGCTCCAATCCCATCACGGAACGTCGGTCTAAACACATTGACATTCGTTACCACTACGTGAGGGAGCTAGTAGAAGACAAGAAAGTCGAAGTCTTCTACGTAAGCACTGATGACAATCCAGCAGACTTGTTCACTAAGAACTTGGGTCGTATCAAATTCCTCAAATTCAGAGGAATGCTCGGACTAAGATTCTACGATTAAGTCCAGCATAGTCGGCTGCACTATGCGCCATTTAATGCTTGCGCGCATCTACCGCTGCACTTAGCAAGGGGGAGTGTTGAACAATAGAGAGCGCCTAAATAGGCAGCCGAGTTCACACACCGGTACTCCGGGTAACAGGAGTAACACATGCATTGTAGATAGAATCACATGCATCGGGATTGGTACTATACAGTAGCTTAGTCAGACGGTCTCCTACATGTATATAAGGACCCCTGTAGCGTAGTACAATCCAAGTCGCTCAACAGCAACTTTGTGTGCATCAAGCCTCACAGCTAACAAACCAGGTAAGCTAGCGTCCCGCTACACTGCGTAAGAGTAGCCTGCTCGTCACTCACAGGTTCGTTTATCTGCCTTCACAGTCACTTCCATTTCACTCCTTTCAACAGGTTATGAGCCCTGCACTACATGCACAAACCTAGTTGTTTTATCCCTGCAGGATCCCTTCAAGACTACGCTCCTAGGAGTAAGTGTAGTGTTTTGCTAGTCTTATCATAGACTTAGCATTTGACAACCTGAAGTGCCAAAAGCACTGAAGGATCGGATTTTCAGTGGGCCTTCGCGCCGTTTGCAAAAAGTTTATCCTCCAACGAGACCTGAGAGAAAGGTCTGTTGATGCCGACTCTACCTCTTCAAGTTCGAAGATGTATCTAACGTTTTTGATTCCAGTCACATCCTCTCCCCGCTCCCATCTGCTCCAACCCCGCCGCCCAGCCGCGCCCACTCGCTGAACGTCTTTCAGCACCTGCTCCTCGCCCGCTCCCCGACTTCAAGAAGAAGTCTGCAGAAGAAGAAGTCAGGATTCTCGAGAAGAAAGTCAGTGCCACCATCGAGCGCTATCAGGCGATCTTCGACAAGAAGTATCTCTTTGAATCGCTTCTCGGAGACTCCCAGCGCGTGCTCCACCGCTTCGCCGACCAACTTAATTGGGTCAGCGACAACTTCGACAAGGCCAATTACTGGTCTAAGCAGCAGTGAGACAGCATCTCGTGGGCTTGCCATTGCATTGGCACCATCGAATTCTTGACGCCGCAGGAGCCGCTAGTCAAGTGGTATAGAAAGGTCACAAAGGACCTGACGAGCATAGCCAACGGGGGCTACTTAGATTGGATCAGTTTGTAGTACACAGGTCGGTGTACCTAGCGTTTCTTTTTGTTGCAAACATATCACAGAAATATTATATAAGTCAAGCATCACATTGTGGCTTCATCTGAGCATCAGCTAGATGACAATTTAGAAGCAGAAGCACCAGAAGAAGAAACTCCATACGATTGCAGAGGTCTTCAACATCTATTCGACATCGCAGAACTAAGAGACTATCACCTACAGCCTGAAGAAACTGAATACCAGTTTTGGCCGTGTGATGAAACAGTCTGTGAACACAGGTGGTCCGGTCCATATATTGGAAGTACAAACTGGGGTATCCCGGTTGACCACTGGCAAGAAGATAATTCTTATTCTGTATTCGCTTCTTTCAGCTTCTTTGAGGGTTCTGAACCTGAACTGCAACATCTTGTGTCAATCCCAGAGTACAGGTCTCCTTCTATCCCCGGCTCTAGAGCACAATCTCCTACTCCCATCGCCTCTCCAGTAAACCTATCTCCATCATTTGTTCCTACTACATTACCGTCTGATCTATTGAATCTCTTCGAAGAAGACGATGTAGAGGAATTACTAGCACCGTCTCAAGAAGAAGCAGAGGAAAGTCTATCATCTGACCTCGCTTTCGTTCTTGAAAATTTACCACCACTCTCCGTTTCTGAAGAAGTCTCAGACTTCTTCGAGTTTCATATTCTTACCGCCACCATGTCAGACATGAAGGCTGACAGTATCCCTGTCCTCAAAAAGTCCTCGGACTACAAGGTGTGGTCGAGCCAGATGCTCGGCTACTTAACGTTTATCGAGGCTGATGATGCCCTCAAAGCTGGTGACCTCACTAAAGCGGATTACAAGAAGGCGAATGCCCGAGCCAAGGGTGTGATCCTCATGCACACCAACAACAGTTTCCACCACCTCCTCTATGAGAAGGATGAGGATGGTGATGAGGTCATGAAATCGGCAATGGACATGTGGGCATTGCTCAAGGTGCATTTTGGTACACCGGATGCAGCATACGTTTGGTCGCAGTTCTTGGCTCTCATCAAGTCGAGAGAAATGGACAATAACAAGCCAATGCAGGATCAAATTTCTAAGATCCAAACCGTACTTAAGGACATCGTCAACGGCAGTATTACGTTGGATGAGCCAACCCAGGCTCTCCTTCTGATGTCAAAAATCCCGCAGAGCTACTCGACAATGGTGTTGGCCATCATGGTGACTACTGTTCTCAAGGAGTTGAAGGTTGGGACCCTCGTGAGCAAAATTCTCTCCGAGGAATCTCTCCGCCGGTCCAGTATGGGACAGTCTGCGTCAAAGACTTCCCATGTTAAGGTACACCACGGTAATGGTCCTTGCTCTCACTGCGGCAAGAAACATGGTTCGGACCAATGTTGGACCAAGTTCCCACACCTGCGCCCCAAGATTGGTGGCGACAAGGGCAAAGGGAAAGGCAAGGGTGGTAATGGCAAAGGCAACGGTAAAAAGGCGAACACGGTAGTTGTACACACTACCACGGATGGCACAAAGGTCACTCAATCCAGTTCATCCTCGTCTAACGGTCAAGGTGCTTCGGTGGTGGAAGTCAAGGAGGTTAAGTACACAGCCTGTACGGACCCTTCATGTAGAGTCTGTCCCCCTCGGACTGCCGGTTCTTTAATTGCTTCTTTACATAATGGCGCGTCTGCTGATGCTGGATCTGCACAATTGAGCTCGTCGTTTTATTGCCCTGGTGTGAATAAGACTCATTCACATCAATTCAAGTGTATTGCATGGCTCATGGATTCAGGTGCAAGTCAGACGGTTGTCAATTCACTTGAATACTTTTGAGATTACAAGCCGTATACGGTTCCCGTCGTTTTTGGTACAGCAGGAGATGCTAAAATAGAAGCACTAGGCTCTGGCACTATCAAAGGTTTAACAACAGTCGGAAAGGAGCGCATGATGATTACTATATCTAATGTCGCATATATTCCTCAAGCCTCTGGCTGTTTGTTTTCAACTGGTATTGTGGAGAAATCAGGACATACACTCGTTCAAGGTTCAGGTCAGATGGTCATATATGACCAACCGTTTTCGCATGGCAAAGTTTCTGGCAACATTGTTATGGAAGCACCATACAACTTCCTAAACAATTTGTATTTTTCGTTTATGGACGTCCTGGACAGGAAAACAGCAGTACAGCTGTCTACCCCTTTTCGTATCTGGCATCACCAGATGGGGCATCCCTCCAAGGAAGTTATTCACCATTTACCTGATCATACCAAAGGTGTAGATCCAGTGGGAGTTGAAGATCAATCTCCTTGTGAAGGTTGTCAGTGGGGCAAGTCTCATTGTGCCCCATTCCCCACGTCTTACAAACATGCTACAAAACCTCTTGAGTTGGTTCATACTGACGAAGATGGTCCTATGTGTACCCAAGCAGTCAATGGTGGTTTCAAGTATTTCATTTCGTTCCTGGACGACTACACTAGTCTAGGACAAGCCTATTACCCTCATCATAAGTCTGAGTTGCTCCAAGTGTTCGAGGACTGTAAGGCATGGGCTGAGAATGTTACTGGTTTTAAACTCATCAATGTATGCTCAGATCAAGGGGGGGAATATACTTCTGACACTTTTATGGCCCGTCTTAAATTCTATGGAATAGTTCATCAAAAGACGGTAGCACACTCGCCTCAGCAAAATGGGCGAGCTGAACGCTGGAATCGCACGATCATGGAAAAGGCTACGGCTATGCTTCACCACGCTGGTCTTAGTCACGGTTTTTGGCAACTTGCGGTTGATACCGCCGTTCATATTTACAATTGCCAGCCTATGCGACACCTTAAGTGGCAATGCACGATAACTCTCTGGGATGGCACGATCCCAGATATTTCATACTTCAGAGTATTCGGGTGTAAGGCATTCGTGCATGTGCCAAAGGAACGAAGACAAGGGAAACTTGACAAGAAGGCAGTCGAGATGATCTTCGTTGGATATGAGCAAGGCTCCAAGGGCTACAAGTTCTGGGATGCCTCCAGTCAACGGATCATTGTGTCTCGTGATGTGACCTTTGATGAAGACTCCTTTCTGGCACGCAAGGATTTGGCTAACCCGAAGACTCTGGGTCCGCCATTGTTTGATCCTGTAGACTCTGATTCTGAGGATGATGATGAGGAACAGATCGAAATTCCACTTCCTCTACCGGTAGAGAGTGAAGATGTTTATGAGGACATTGACGAACCGGAACCAGTGGGAGAACCTGAGAGACAGCTCCCTGAACCTGCACACCGTCCTCAACCTGTTCAACCTCCTCAGCCTGTATATACTCGCCCTTGTCGTGAGAATGCTGGGAGGAACCCAAACAGGAATAGGGACAATGTTTATGGTGATGAGCCTCCGGCTCGGATCGACTGTAGAACTGATACTCATGGAGATCAGCGCGCGGAAGTGTTTATGATTTTGCAGGCTCTCAAGGAAGCCAACTACTCTGAGTCAGTTCCTACCTTGTGTTCAGATGCAAGGAAATCCCCTGAGTGGGACCACTAGCATGCTGCTGAAGGCTCTGAGATGAACTTGTCCCATGAGCAAAACGGCACCTGGATCTTGGTTCCCCGTCCCAAGAACAGGAAGATAGTCAAGAATAGATGGGTGTACGTGTGAAAGCATGATGGTCGGTACAAGGCCTGGTTAGTAGCCAAGGGCTTCACTCAAGTCTGGGGTGAAGACTACCATGAGACATTCTCACCAGTCGCTCGTTTTGAATCACTTCGATATATGTTTGCACATGCTGCACTCGAAGACTGGAAGATGGACTCTATGGACATCAAGACAGCATTCCTCAACGGTGAACCTGAAGAGGAAATATACATGGAACAGCCTGAAGGCTGGGTAGTTCCAGGCAAGGAGGATTGGGTCTGCCTCCTCAAGAAGGCCATCTATGGTCTTAAGCAAGTGTCTTGTCAATGGAACGCTAAGATCCACAGAACTCTTTTTAACCAAGGGTTCATACAGACATATTCGGATGCCAGAGTTTATGTTTACTTCAGTAAAGCCAACGGTCAAGTCTGCTATGTAGTACTCTATGTAGACGACTTATTACTTCTTGGAGATTCTAAAACATTCATCAAGCAAATAAAGAATCATGAGTACCAGATGACCGACCTTGGACCAATAGAGCGTTTTCTAGGACTTAGGATTCGTCGTAATCGTCAAAAGCGACAGATTCTAGTTGATCAATCTGAATACATTCAGACCGTTTTGGAGAGGTTCCAAATGTCTAATTGCAAACCTGCAAAGACACCTCTACCTGCTGGTTCAGTTTTGGAGAAGAACATGGAAACTGCAATGGATGCATTCCGTACTGAGTACCAGAGCGTTATTGGTAGCATCATGTATGCTATGCTTGGTACATGGCCTGATCTCGCTTTTTCCATAATGAGACTCGCCAAGTTTGCCTCGGACACGTCAAAGCATCACATGTGCCTAGCTCAATATGTCTTACACTACCTTAGGGGAACAAAAGACTATGCACTTTGTTACAATGGTGATTCCAACTCCGGGTTAATTGCCTATTCAGACTTGGACTGGGCAGAAGATCACAACGATAGGCACTCCACAAGCGGCTTTGTGTTCCTCATGGCCAATTGTGTCGTTTCTTGGGTTTCCTGATGCCAACCCACCGTTTCCCCCTCTTCAACAGAAGCAGAGTACAAGGCTGCCTCTGATGCATGTCGTCAAATGGCTTGGCTTAGGAACTTTGGACAAGAGCTTGGTGACAATATGACCGCTCCTACTCCTTTGTGTCTGGACAATCAAGGAAGCATTTTTCTTGTGGTTAATCCTGCCGTGGACCGCTGCACAAAACACATTGAAATTCGGTATCACTTCATCCGAGAATTCTACAAGAAGGGTGAAACCAACATCTTCTTTGTTGCGAGCGAAGACCAGCTTGCAGATGCGTTGACTAAGAACATTCCCCTCTCTGGAATAGAGAAACTTTGAATGTCAACTGGCATGATCATAGTGTCTTGAACAAGTGGGAGTGTTGAACTTCTACTATTTCATACATTATCTAATCAGGCTCTCCTGATAAGGACTTATCTTATGTTCTGCTATGCTACTATATGTAGATTACATTCTCTTTCTTCTTATCAATAGATAGTTGATTATACCGAGTTCTATTTGGCATCCCACTCGGTATCCATTCGGTACTCCATTCGGTACTCCATTCGGTATCGGAACTCCACTCCTTTGTCATATGATATTGACAGTTATCTATAGTTCCGTTTACTGTCTTACTAACACTTACTTATGAAGCTTACAATGATGACTCACGACTCAGACATCATCTGATAGGTATACTGTATGATCAGATAATGTCTTCCTCTCGTGTATATATACTGGGCTCCATTGGGATTAAATGGAACGAGTATGTGGACAAACTTGCTTCCAACATCAACAAATCAGTCGAACCCATGCCTGAGTATAAATCATTCGCCTTCCGGGGTCAGGAGATCCGACAGAAGGTGATTGATGACTGGTCAGATATTGCTGGCCTCAATTACAAAGTTAAACGAACCCCTGTGGCCGGCGTGCCATGGGTTCCTGACACATCCATTCGCACTTGTCATAGTGCATATTTGGGGTATGTTCTGTGGTGGGACAAGGGATTAAAACCTCGCACCATGCGCAAATCACCCTTCTTATCTATAGGAAAAGTCAATCTGAGCAAGAAAAATGCAGACAGTGAAGATAAAACTTATGAGGAACTTATGTTCCCCACTAAGTTGTGCAACAAGGAGGTGGCTCGATTCACGCGGGTCATCACCGAACACTTCCCCTGTGGGGAGTACAAGAAGCAATTCAAGCTTCTAAAGCCAAGATAAATGGACAAATGTCCATGTCACCTTTGCAATGGGTACAGGGAAACCTGTGATCATATACTTTTCAAGTGCCCATACTATTTGAGGCACAAAAAGTATGAGCATAAGCCCTTTGTCGGCCCTTTTACAGTAAGGGATATAGCGAAAGGCAGAGGATGGTATTCCAGACGTCAGTGTGGATGGTCCACTGCAGATGTCTTAGAATTCCTTAGATTCAACCCTATGGTTGGCACATTTGAATGGGCGGAAAAATGTAAGGAGGATCGTGCCCAGGGCAACGAGCACACCATGGCATGGGCTCGACTCACAGTGCACACTGAATGGTGTGCGGGCAAAGTTCTGGAATTCCACGAGAAATGGGATAGCCTCTCCAATAGGGAACATAGAAAGTTCCAAAAGGAAGACCTCAAGGAATACGCAGCGGCATTTGATCCCGCAAAAGCTGAGAAATTTGCGGAAGAACTGTACCAAACGTGGCAGTACAGGGATGCTGAGGAAATTCAAGAAGGCAGGCATGAAGTGCTTGCACGAGACGAGGGGGTGGACGTTCCATTCGTCCACATCCCTATCCGTGGGGTCAGAGACCTCAATTATGGTGAATTGGGAGATAACATTATTCCTCCGTCACAGGCGGAGGAACTCGAAATTGCCCCAGTCAACCACGAGAACCCAGTTCTTAACCATGGGCGTCGCGCTTCTCAAAGAGAAGAGGAGGAGATTATAGCCGAGCATCTATGTCATAGTAGGCACGACCAGGCCCTATTTTTCCCTATATTTTTACTATTTTATCTCGCTTTACAATGGACTTGTACTATACGCTCAATAAAGACTTTGCCTGGAACGGCATTTTGACTAGTCATGTGACGTAACCACATACTAGGGTTTCTCTTGTAGCACATGACTCATCGACTCATATCCCAAGACCGGAGTTATGGTAGATCGTGTCATCTTGCATCATTGGTAGATAGCCAACAGTGTAAGTACCTCACACATGTGACGGCTGTCTGATGTAGGAGCCCTGCCCTAAACCTCAGGGGTATAAGTAGTGTAGCTCGTAGTCCTAGCACTCCATCTCGTCCTCTTGGAGTGCTAGGTAAGCACCTGTATTTACTTACAGAACAGTAATATTAACTTGGAGTGCTAGCATTCTAAACCTAGTCCGTGTAACAGTCAACTTCAAGCCCTTTTACACCCAATTGGTGAGTATCCCACTCACTCAGCATTGTCCGTATGGGGTAGATCCCGGCGAGACCTTTCTCGCTTCCCATGTGCGTGTTGACCTAGTTCCGCGACATTAGGATGAGATATCTTCTTATCCTACCTGCGATGCCTCTGAAGGATGCGTACGCACCTAGTCCGTGCATCGATAAGATCAGATCGATCACTTTTAAGTACACAGTCTCCTGGGAGCAGCCATTAGGGCAGTAGGCTCTCAGGATGAAAACACTTCTCCCATAGCATTTCTCTATCTCCTAGTACCCCGTGAGCATGCACTATTACAGAGCTTTCAGAGTCGGTCGGAGTTCAACCTCCAGCTGGTCACAGGTCAATGGGTCGATCCCCATTGTGAGTGATCTGCCTTGGCAAGCGCCCTGCCAAGGGTATGCAGCAAAGGTTAGACTTGAGCCCTGGGTCGCTCCCTCCGGGATGCCGGATCAGGAAAGTAATAGAAATGCGGCAAGATTCGGACACTAGTGAGATATGATCACTAGGCTTGTGTTTCTAGTGATCAAGTAGGCGCAATAGGTCAAGGAGACTGAGCGTACCAATGGTTAGCCAGTGTGGCAAGGGCGATACTATGCGGTGTCAAAGCGGTCCTTGAGACCTGCGGCCTATACCAGTTCCCCAAGCGTAAATCACAAACCAGAGGTTTCTACTGAGTTACATGCACTGTGGGCTAAGTGTCTTGAGATAAGACAAGAAGTAAATGTTATATATGATGCGACCAAGTGGCACTTTCTCCTATCGTGACGTGATACGGAGGCTCGGCTCACGGCGTCATTGTAGGGAAAGTAACACAAAGTCAAGTCAAATATGACAGACTGTTCAAGACTAGTTCACGCACACCAAGTTTCGACTCGGCAGGATTTGCATCTGTCCGCAGATGACACTATACATACATGCAGCAATCAACCATGTCCTCATCGTCTCAGTGCACCGTATATCACAGACGCTGATGAAGAATTCGTAAGGTGTACGCCTGAAAACAATCCAACACCTCCACAACCTCCATCTCCTATTTTCGACATTGTTGCACCACCACCAGAAGAAGAAATGGCACAATTGACCCCAGCAGAAATCATGAACACGATTGCCGGGCTAGCTGTAGCCACCAACATGATCCAACAATCACTCAGCACACTCTTGGATCGTTCCACCACTGCCAGGACCAAAAAGTCCCTAATCCAGAAACCGTCGCCCTACACGGGCAAGTCTTCTCCAGATGCACGTCACTTCATAGCGGCCTTCACTCTCTATGCCCAAGACACAGGCACAAAACTCAACTCCCGTGTCACAATCAATGGAGAGCAGAAGTGGAAGGCGGACGACCAGAAATGGATTAGGACGGCCCTCTCCTTCTTACAGGATGAGGCAGCAGTATGGGCAACACCCTATATCGAGAAGATGGTGAAGGACGAAATCGCCTTCTCCACCTGGAGTGATTTCTGCGCGGTGTTCAAGCTGCGATTCGAGACTCAAGACGAGTCGGCGGATGCGAAGGAAGCGCTTCACAAACTATATCAATCAAAGTTGTCGGTGCCAGAGTATGTAGCCCGGTTTCGCGAAGTCATGGCGCGTACCGGATATTCCGACGGTGACCTATGCGACCAATTCTACGAGCATCTTTTGACGGAGATCAAAGATCTCCTACCTACTACGGAGCACACAACCAAGATGCTCGACGAACTCATTGTGGTTGCTACTGATTTCGACACATGCCTGCATCAGCGTAAGGCTGAGAAGGCGCGGGAGCAAGGACGCTCTACCGGTACCACCTTCACCCCTCGTACAATGACTTCGGCATCCCCGTTCTCCGCCCCCGCCAAGGATCCCAATGCCATGGACATTGATGCGTCCAGGGGCAATGGGAAGACCAGGCAGGACTTCCTGAAGGAGATGAACGGCCAGTGTTTCGGGTGCGGATCCAAGTCGCACACGAAGAAGGATGGAGGACACGAACGAGAGATCTGTGACCATTGCCTGGGCACGGGTCGCAAGAGCACGGTATGCATGCGTCGGTACTTCGGACTGCCAAAGCGAGCCAAGGCAGCAGCTACATTGTCATCAGTTATGGAGGAGAACTTCGACATTCTCCACATCGACTCACCGCAGATATAGGCGGCAAACAACTCGGCTGAGTCTACTCCTATGCAGGAGCAAGATGCGTCAATGTTGGCCGCCACTGCCACGGTGGACCCCGACTTCATCGCCAAGCTCGTCGAACAGCAGAAGGCGTTGGAGAAGCAGATCGAGGCGATGAAGAAGTTTTTTAGACTGACCACGCGGAGATGCAGCAGCCCCGTGGTCGTATGAACGTCATTGGACATTTTTTGGTAGCATCCGCAGTTGTACAATATCCGAGTCTGAGAATTGTGATACACATTTTCGAGTTGACGTCAATATTCCTGGATTATCTACTAAGAAAACCGTAGCTGCTATGATTGATTCAGGCACTACGGGTATATTCATTTCATCTTCTTTTGTACGTAAAAATAATGTGGTTACCAAGCTTATGAAACATCCTATAGTTTTGTATAACATAGATGGTTCAAGGAACAAAGCTGGTACTATTACTCATGTAGCTAGGTTGCGCTTACAAGTAGGTAACTTCGATGAGTTAGTAGAATTTCTCGTTATGAACATTAGTATGGAAGATGTGATTTTGGGTATCCCGTGGTTACGAGAAGTAAATCCTACGATTAACTGGAAAGAGGGGAAGGTCACATTCGAAGGAGAACCGGAAGAGGTTCTACTGGAGGACAATGCATCTGAGCCCCTTTTCCAGAAAATCCACGGGACGAGGAAACTCCGATGCAAATGGAAAAAGCGCGGAGTGTTAGAAGAAGTATCCGAGGAGCTTTGGTGCTGCGCTGGGGTTACGTACTCAACCCAGCTAGCAGCCCAAGCACACCAAGGAAAGGCAAAGAAGACGTTCGAGGAGATGGTCCCTGAGTAGTATTGGGACTTTGCCAAAGTCTTCTCAGAGCCGGAGTCGGAACGACTCCCTGAGCATCAGCCGTGGGATCACACAATCGATCTGAAACCTGACGCGCCAGAAAGTATCCGTGCTAAGGTATATCCAATGCCAGTAAACAAGCAAGGAGAGCTAGACAAATTTCTAGAGGAGAATCTTCGGAAGGGATACATCGTACCTTCCAAGTCTCCTCTCGCATCACCCATCTTCTTCGTCAAAAAAAGGACAGCAAGCTCCATATGGTTCAGGACTATCGAAAGCTCAACGATATAACCATAAAGAACCGCTACCCATTACCGCTTGCATCGGATATCATCAATCAATTGCACCAAGCCAAGTACTTTACCAAGTTTGACGTACACTGGGGATACAACAACATACATATCAAGGTGACGAATGGAAAGCCGCCTTCGTCACTAACCAAGGACTGTTTGAACCAAAAGTCATGTTCTTCGGTCTCACCAACTCCCCAGCAATGTTTCAGTCGCTTAAGTGAATCCTGCGATTAACTGGAGAGAGGGAAAGATCACATTCGAAGGAGAACCAGAGGAGGTTCTACCGGAGGACAATGCATCTGAATTCCTCTTTCAGAAGACCAGTGGGACAAGGAAACTCCAACATGAATGGAAAAAGCACATAGTGTTGGAAGAAGTATCTGAGGAGCTTTGGTGCTACGCTGGTGTCACATACTCGACCCAGCTGGCAGCCCAAGCTAACCAAGGAAAGGCAAAGAAGACCTTCGAGGAGATGGTCCCTGAGCAGTATCGGGACTTCACCAAGGTCTTCTCTGAGTCAGAGTCAGAGCAACTCCCAGAGCATCAGCCTTGGGATCACACAATCAATCTGAAACCTGATGTGCTGGAAAGTATCCATGCTAAGGTATATCCAATGCTGGTAAATGAGCAAGGAGAGCTAGACAAGTTCCTGGAGGAGAATCTCTGGAAGGGATACATAATACCTTCCAAGTCTCCTCTAGTGTCACCCATCTTCTTCATCAAAAAGAAGGACAGCAAGCTCTGTATGGTTCAGGATTATTGTAAGCTAAACAATATCACCATCAAGAACCGCTATCCACTACTGCTGGCATCAGATATCATCAATTGGTTGTGCCAAGCCAAGTACTTTACCAAGTTTGACATATGCTGGGGGTACAACAACATACGTATCAAGGAAGGTGATGAATGGAAAGCCACCTTCGTCACCAACCAAGGACTGTTTGAACCAAAAGTCATGTTCTTCGTTCTTACAAATTCCCCCGCGACATTCCAGTCACTCATGAATTCCATTTTCATTGATCTAGTTGCAGCTGGGAAGGTAGCTGTATATCTAGACGACATCTTGATATACAGTACGGACCTGGAGGATCATCGCAAAGTAGTACGCAAAGTCCTCCACCAGCTTCAGGAACACAACTTGTTCTTGCAACCTGAGAAATGCAAATTCAAGCGGACAAGCGTAGAGTACCTAGGTCTAGTCATCAGTGAAGGGACGGTGCACATGGACAAAGTAAAAGTCAATGATATTGCCAAGTGGCCGGCACCCAAGAATCTCCGCGAGTTGCGAGGATTCCTTGGGTTCACCAACTTCTACCGCCACTTTATAAAAGACTTCACACGAACCGCACGTCCCCTGAACAACATGACTAAGAGATACCCCTCGGCATTGGGGTCCAGAGCAGAGAGAAGCCTTTGAAACATTGAAAGACACATTCATCTCGGAACCCATACTAGTCACATGGGAACCAGATCATCCAACATGTGTAGAAGTAGACGCATCAGGTTACGCAACAGGAGGAGTCATCTTGCAGAAGCTACCAGACGGTCTGTGGCACCCGATTGCATATCAGTCCCAGACAATGGCAGATGCGGAAAGAAATTACAACATCTATGACTGAGAAATGTTGGCCATCATACGTGCACTCGAGGACTGGAGACATTACCTAGAAGGTCTTCCAGAACCCTTTGAGATCATCACCGATCATCAGAATCTGGAGTATTGGCATACTTCCCAGAATCTGACTCGGCGACAGGCACAGTGGTCCATCTGGTTGTCTAGATTCAATTTCTTCCTGATGCATAAACCTGGAAAGACGAACACTCGGGCCGATCCCCTATCACGTATTCCTTCTCTCCAAGTAACAGATGAGGAGGATAATCAGGGTCAGATCGTGCTAAAACCTGAGTGGTTCGCAAAGATCTCTGCGGACCAAACAGAAGTGGTCACCCCACTAGAGGATTGTCTTTGTCAAGCAAGTATGCGCAAAGCTGAAGTACTTCAAGGGCTGAAAGCCTTGAAAGAGCACGGGCCGCGTAAGCTGACGAATGGACTCCTTGAATGGGAAGAAGAGGCGGGTATCATTTACCACAAAGGGAAAATCTATGTCCCTGCCAATGAAGGGCTGCGTACCGAAGTATTACGTCAATGTCATGACGCGCCCATGGCAGGACACCCTGGGAAGAACGGTACCCTCGAGCTGGTCAACCACTACTATTGGTGGCCTGGTATATCCAGATTCGTGGAAAAGTATGTAGCCGGGTGCGATCACTGTCAGAGATACAAGCAAGCATCTCATCCACCTGCTAAACTCCACCCGCTACAAGTACCATGAGGTCCCTGAACTGCCATTGGAGTAGACACCATCACTGGACTTCCGAAGTGTCAGGGGTATGATGCTATTATCACATACATCGACCTCTATGGCAAGCAAGCCCACTTCCTTCCAAGTACCACTGACGTTGACGCCTCTGGGATAATCAACTTGCATTATCGAGAGATATTCCGACTTCATGGGATCCCCGATGAGTTTGTGTCAGACCGAGGTCCCCAGTTCTCAGCCAAGCTAATGCGAGAACTATACAAGAAACTCGGAATAAATGCAAGTCTTACCACAGCATACCACCCCCAAAGTAACGGAAGGAGACAAAGTAATGTTAACTTCCAAAGATATTAAAATTCACCAAGCAAGTCAGAAGCTTGGGCCACGCCAAATAGGACCCTTCACAGTCGTTCAAGTAAGAGACAACAACAACTACTGTTATGCTCGGTGGCCTGAACGTCACAACCTAACCCTTCAGGGTTCCTATCAAATCAAAGATCAGTATGTTCGTGCTCCTTCAGTGAGTGAGGATGTCAGAGAGATGTCGAGGAGGATGTCTCCTGAGTCGAGCGGGTCGGGCTCAAGGCCAGTGAGGACGAAGAACTGAATGAATCAGTAGGTCGAACTGAGGTTTGACCTTCCTACTACAGCTATCCATCAGGAAAAATTGATTTACCTTGACAAGGCTATAATGGCCTTCTTAGCTGAGCAACTCCATAACAAGGCAATTCAAGCCTTTTTGAACCAATCTCCTTGGCAACGTAAGTCCCTTTCATCAAAGCCTTGCCAATAAACTGCTTTGCTTGCACAAAAAGCAAAATGGTAGATCCTGCAGCTCTCAAGTATCCAGTTTGGTAGCTTTTGCTTGCTTGATTGTCTAGCTTTCAATGTATGTTCTTGAGCATGGCTGAAGTTAGTACAATATATCCTCCAGCACTGCTTGTACATTGCCAATAATACCATTCTGAACATCACAGCTGCCTTGTATTTGGTTTCTCAAGTAGTAGATGGTTTGTAATTCACTCAGTTTCAGTCACACAATTTGTTATAGCCAGATATCCATCCATAATGTGTGCACTAGTAATACAGAACATCGAATACAAGCCATACATCACATATCCAACGCAAGCGCAAGCTACGAACATGAGAGACAACTCACTTCACGGTCAGGTATTCATGACATTGTAGCTGTTCTGTGAGACCTGACAATGTACACCTGCTAGGTACCTGGGTACTCACCTTGGAGTTTGTGCGCCGTTGCTCTGCCTCAAGAGTCCAGCTCCGTCTCTTCCTCGATGTCCGTTGTGTTGAGAGAAGATGCAGCCGGGGCCTGCACAGCAGAAGCGCGTATGGAGGAGGCGGGTGTGGAGGAGGCGGGCGCAGAGGAGGCGGGCGCAGGAGAGGCGGGTGCAGACGACGCCAATGGCAGCAGAGCGGAGGTAGTGGGCAATGTGCCACCTGTCATTGTTCATCAGCTACATTCTGTTGAGCAGTTTGAATGTACCACTCACCGACCGGATGCTCAGACACATCTGCAAGGAATTATGAGCACATCGTTGTTCAGAAATATAAATACAACTCACCTTGGCTACCCGATGGCCCAGCACGATCAGGCAACATTGTCACTTCAATGTCCTTCCAGGACATGAAGTCGCCGTCCTCGTTTCCATCCTCCTCGGACTTCGAGTCTTTCACTGCCTGCTGGGCAGCAACAGTTTTGCTTCCTCACAGTCAGTACACCCATGAATAGTGGCCATGATACCACTTACCGGACACTGTCGCCGAGGAACATCTTGAGCGCCGCATGGACCTCTGGTGCCCTGGCCTTCATGACCTTCAGGAGGTCCATGAGATTGACCCATCTAGTTGTCATCCTCGTCGGCACTGCCTTCAAAATCACTTGGTGTAATCGAACGCTCACCGATGCACTGGGTGGGGTTGATGGAACTGAGGGTGCCTCCGCCTTCAGTGGGGGGAGAGGATGGAGCAAACCCTGTGGGTGTGTTAGTCCTTGTTTACATTGAGGCGGCGGTATACGTATGGTCGGAACCTTGGTCGCTGCCATCGTCAAAGAGCGGGCGGGGAGCAGGTTTGGTGAAGTCCAGGAGAGAGGGGGCGTTGAGCGGGTAGTCGTCCTCCTCAGAGGACACAATCCAGGGGCCAATGGTGTGTCGAGTCAGAGAGGACTGCATGAGGGAAAGGATCTGTGCGGTGAGAAGTAATAGAAGAGGGGAGAGATGTAGGCAGGACTTACCGAGTTTGAGTGACGAGGTCGAGCGACTACCGCAAGCGGATTGCACAGCGTGTTGGCAGGCAAAACCTCAGGCGGCTGCCGGTCCAGACACCACCTGGGCCAAGGAGTCCATGTGGGCTTTGCTCCCACAGGACGCCAGAAGCAAAGGAAGATGAATGCCAAAGTCCGCACCGTGGTAGCGTCCAATGGCAGGTACTAGATAGTGTCGAAGATAGAAAAGATATCACACTCACCTTCCCACTGAACCGCACAGTGAACAGGCCAGACTTTTGACGGGCAACCGCACATTCAGCCAGCCAGCGCTCCGAGCATTGATGTGACCGAACGAGCACGAAACCCTCCCCACAAGACACGTGTGCGGGAGACCGAGGGATGTCATGAGGGCTCCGACGGGACCGAGGGCTGTGCTCAGGAAAGAATGAACAGTGGGGTTGTTAGGGGTGGTCTAAGATGGAAGGAGGAGTATGGGCTAGTTTCCGCAGCGAAGGAGTACACTCGCGACGAGCGACAATAGAGCGCGATGAATGATGACTTAGCAATGACTTAGCGATGCCTTGCGATGACTTGCGAGCCGGTGCTTCGAACCGAACAGCATGTGATGACCTACATATGGGCGAGCGAGTCGAGCGAGTCTCGACGATGAACAGACATGCAGACGTGCAGGAAAATGAGAGGGTAACGGTCTCTGGTGTATTGGGGGAAAAGTCTAAGGTAATATACAGGTGGACATGCCCGACCGGAACAAACCGGCCAGCACGTATGAGTCACGACATGATGAGAAATATCATCCGAGAGAACACACAACCAATCACAAAAATCAGAAACATTGCATGACAGTCCAGGAAGGCCGCGACATGGCCGAGTACCATGTGCGACAAGTGTGATACGCACAGCCGTACTCTGATGGAACCTTCAAGAGTGCCCGACAGATGCCCGACGGTGAAGAGATATGAACCTGCACCGGAGAGATGAACTCCCCAGACACAAGCAACATGTCCCTCAACGAGACAACCGTAAATGCTCACCGCATCCGCTTCACGAGACTTATCAATGTCTTGCTGGCTGACGCCGCGATCGAACCGCAGTACCAACCCTCCAGGTCACGAGAGTGGCTAGCCTGGGTGCATGGCGCCCGCTGGCACCTGGTATGTAGCTAGCGTGTCCTGATAGAGCTGTTGCTGACCGCGACGGTAGCGCGCTGTACTGGAGTCATACTGCCATGTCACCGCTGCCGAACCCGGTAGCCTTCCGTCGCCGTTTGCGTACCACGAGATCAAGGAGATGCTGGACTACTTCAACGAGGTCTTCAAGGATCGCGACTCGCCCGAGATCGAGAGGGTCAGAGTACCGTTCCCGATGCTCACTTGGTCGGAAGCAGCGGTCCTGTATAAGCAGACCCAGCCGAACACTCGCCTTGCTGTAGGACTGCCCATGTACACAACAGTGCCCACGTACCTCGACGACTACCGTTCCTTGCCGACGATCGTGAGCAAGATGTCCCGGTTGGTCGACCGCTTACTTGAGGTGAGTCGCGACAAGCTGTCCGAGCCGACTGGCGGTCCCGACGATACGATGCCCGCGCTGGTGCCGGAACCCGCGACGAACCCTGCGGGCCCCAGCCTAATTGATACGCTGAACACGCTGAACACCCCAACAGGTCCGCGACGTGGTCGAGGAGGTGTGAGGGGTAGAGGTGGACTTGCTCGAGGGGGAGGCTTGCCGAGGAACACCGGGCAGCACGGGTGCGGCCCGCATCCCTTTGTACCCTGTCACGGTCGGAAGTAGTTACGACTCACGGTGTACTGCGCTAGCTAGCTCGACAATGCGACCTGGCTTCTACGATTTGACTTTCCGAGTGTGCAGCTTGAATTCCTGCGTGCGACGAGGCCGCAATAGGCCGCGACGGCGTGTTCCCGTGTCGCGACAATAGAAGTGGTACGTTCCGACCTGCTAAACAGCACAGTAAGCGATCCATGGCCCAGCGCGGGCCCGACGATCCCATTCGAAGTTCGGCCTACAGCGCGAAAAGAGCCGGCCCGACCATATCAGGGTAGAGCCAAAGCTCAGGCGTATCAGCGTATGACTCCCGCCCCCTGCACAAGGCGCTTAATTTCCTTTTTAGAACGAATCCCGCGCTGCGGGATTCGCAAAAATACGTCCAAGCAGGCAGGATTAGCCACCGCTGAAGCACAATGTGCCCTGCAACTCGAGGTAGTAAGCACAGTGCTGGAACAGGTTTAGTAGGTCTGATAAATGTAAGGTACGTACTGAAATAGGCTGTATATGGTGAGCAAATTGGATGGCGGCATATGCAAGTATGCAGCTGCACTGGCAAGTCAGCAGCTGTATACGTGCATGCCACTGAGGAACTGGGACACGTTTTTTAGAACCTGGATGCAGATACAGGACACGTCTGCATGTATGTTAGGACATAAGACAATTACAACACAGAGATGTTCGAGAGGCTGCACATTGACTGTGCCAAGAAGGCCTGGCGTGCCTCGAACCACAGGAATGAGCGGCCGCAGATGACCAAGCGGCTCGAACGGCGAGAGAAGATCGCCATGTTCGAGTCGCTATGTTTGCTGCTGCACACCTCCGACACAGACACAGATGCAGACGAGGACGCAGATGCACGGACACCCTCAATCTCTACGCCAACATCCGCCCCTCCCCCTCCCCCTCCTAAGACCGGCCTCTTCCTTCCCAAACACCCTTCCTCAGCTCGCCAATCTATTCATGCCATCGCCAACCGCCACTGCGCACCTGGATTCACCAAGGCCCTAAATCAACATGTCTATTCGATGAAGCTTGGTCGACCGCTTACCTCGCAGGAGCAGGAGAATGCGAGCTCTTACCTCCCATTCAGCCACATCGATACCTTCCATACCCTCAAATTCACAACTATTCCACTCACTGATAATCGACCAGAACACGACGTTGTGAAGGCAAGACCACGTATAGGCTCAGAGCCTGCAAGGTTTGATACAGTTGTTGTCTTGCATGACGACAACACTGAGGCTACAGGAGTCCAAGGTACGCACTTTTATTCCAATACCACCATTTGCAAGGAAGTACTGATTGATTTTCTCCACAAGGTATGCGTATTGGCCGCGTCAAAGTGATATTCAAGCTACCGGACACAATCTACGAGCACGGCAGCCTCAATGAGATGCACGCACCTGAGGAGTGGGCCACTCAAGGACCCCTAGCGTACATCGAATGGTACGCAAACCTCCCGGCTTCTGCAGACCCGGTACATATGATGTACGAGGTCTGCAAGCTACCTCTACGCACAGATGGTACACCAGCTGGTGAGATCATACCCCTCAGTATGATCTGCCAGTCATGTCAGTTGATACCTCGATTCCCAAAACCTACAAAAGAGCATGTTGTAGCTACTGTACCAACTGACTGGACTTCAGACTCTGTGCTCGACAAAGCACAGAAGTTCTTACTGAATAATTGGGCTTCTAAGTATTCATACCAAACTCTATGGTAGTTTAGTCACAGTCTCTTAGTAGTAGCATCAATATATTGTATTCTGTGGAATAGAAAATGAAACATGAATAGCAGAACTTTGAATACAAAGATGAACTACACCAGCAACAACGATGGTCCTCATAAGTACAAAATTTACATGGGATTTATGCCATGGTTACCATTCCATGCCATTCTGATGGCATTTCATTTACCTGAAAGTGAATAGTGATGTCAGCTGCCTTTGTCAAGGCCTGCAAGCCGGCAATTGCCTTTTGATGCACCAAAAGGCCAAATATGGTGGGACCATACTTGCCAAGGTAAATAGGTTTTTCCTGATGTCTTATATACATAGAGGTTTAGGGCCGGAGTCACGGATGTAGGACCAATGAGAAAACAGAAGAGGAGTGGTATGACTACTCAGGTTGCGCTGAGTAAGTATCTGACTAAGTCAGGTGGGGTTGGGCCCACATGCTGGTCCGATGGTCTGAGTCAAACAGTAAGAGTAATCAACCGATAAGAAAAAGAAATATTCGTTCATGATCATGTGTCCACCGTTGTCGTAACAGTACCCCCTTTGTATGGTCAACGTCCTTGATGACCTTCCTTCCTATACCGCAGCTTCCGGGTCTTGATAGTTCCCCAGAGGAGGCTCTCCCACTGCAGCCCATAAATCGTCCAAAGAATGATCTTCACGCTCGGTAGATCCATTTCTTGAAATGGGGAGCAAAGCCCCGCCTTCCTGTCCCAGCCATATGACCCGTGCAACCTCCACATCTGCGCGTCCATCATAGAGATATTTGACGACACCGTTATCGATGGGATAGAGGAGTACCTCTTTGGCTTCGTAACTCAAAGGTTCCTGGCCTCGGTTGTGCATCCTCGGATCATCGACACTTCCCTCGATGACGAACTCTTCTCCTATCAAGAGAAGTCGTCCGATGGTAATGTTGGAGGATGCTATAGCGATACGGAATCCGATATTAGCCTCGGAATCTTCTCGATATATCCGGACGAAGGGTTCCAGAGCTCTCTCCCTCAGACGATTGGCATCGTGTCCTCGGTGATCAGAGTTATTCTCCCATGGGGAGCGAGGACATTCGTAGCGTCGGCAATGGAAAACAATGGGTGTGGCCAGGGGAGATGGGGAGGAGCGTTGGATTTGATCATCTGCGTGGTAAGAGGGAGGTGGATTATCTGAATCCTCGACTGACACATCCTCCTCTGGTGCCCGATTCATAGCGAAGCCAGTGAGGACGGGTGCCATAGCCACAAGACGCTTTACCCTTCTGATGTAATTTACGGTGTCGAATGCAGGTCCCTCTCGGAAGAGCTCGTTTGCTCGGGCACAAGCCTCCTCGTAGGAGTCGAATCGTTCGACATGCGAATAAGGGTAGTGTCTGGTGAGGTGTCTGATGCGACTGCTGTCACAGAAGACTCCTCGGATTCTTCCAATGTGAACGACCCAAGTAGTGTTTCGAGGTCGAGTAGTCTCGACTCGTCTAATCCTAGAGGCGATAGGGGAGAGCGGGTGGAGATGGGCGGGGTGATTTCTAGATCGTTCGATATCAAAGGACTTGATTGTGGCGTCAGCAGCCACGGCGAGCATATGGGTGCGATGGTCTGAGGTGACCGGAGCATCATGGATGATGTGGGTAAGAGGGCGGTATCCTGCAGGTATCCCCATACACTGATCGACATTGGGGCAATGCTTGGGAACATGTCCTGGGGCAGGTTGATCGCATTTTCGGCAGCGATACTCCGGGCAATCGACATGGCGGTGGGGTAGGGTTGGCGTAGTCGCCGAACTGATGCATTGCATGCACGGAGTATGGTCCTTAACGAGTAGATCAACTGGGTTATGTTCACCAGGGATCGTTCGCAGAAACGAGAGATCGCCTCCTGTCTGTTCAAGGTGATTGCTGGTACGGATGATCTGAGCAAGGCGTGCCTTGTTCGCGGTCGAGATGGCCTCGCGGAACCCCTCGACAGCGCGGTCTCGAAACCGCTGAAGGTGTTTCACCATGTCTTGGTATAGACTCTCGTAGATTGCAATATCGGCGTAATTTTCGAGGACTTCAGCAAGAGCCCCTAGGGCATCTCCCTTTTCCTGTGATTCCAGATCAGCATTCTTGATAATATGTTTAAGTTGGTTGTGTGGGGAAAATAGGATGAAAGAAAGGGTGTCCCAGTCAATATGGAGTTGTTGAGCAAGGAGTTGTCCTGAAGGTTGGATAAGATCGGCGGAAGTTGAGGCGTTAGAAGACATAGTGAAGTTGTTAGTCGATTGTTGGGTAGACGATTGACTGGGGGTAGTTCAGAGATGGTGTGCCTTCTTATACGATTCCAGGATCTGTTCTCCGGTTCCAGCAAAGTTGTCTTCCGGTTCCAACATGTCGTCTGTGGGAGAATATCCCTTCCATCTAACCTTATACAGTATTTCTCCATTGCGCTTCTTCCGGTGTCCGATGATGGCTTCAACTTCATATGATTCTCCCTGTTCTAGAATATCAGGTGGAGGGCAAGGATAGTTCGGTCCGTGTTCTTCTGTCTCGTTGTATGGAGAGAGAAGGGCAGCGTGGAAGACAGGGTGAATGCACCATTTTTGCGGAAGGTCAAGTTCATAAACTCCGTGACCCATGACCTTCGTAATTTCAAATGGTCCTTCCCGTTTCGCCTTTAATTTCCGATTGACATTCGGGATCCGGAGGTTAGAACCCTCCAACCAAACCATTTGTCCCTTTTTGAACGACGGTGTCTTGGCTTTCACTCTTCGTTCAATAACCTTCTGAGCGGCTTCCATCGCATATTGAGCTTCTTCTCTGGCGCATTGCATTTGATCGATGTGTTCCCGCATTTCAGGGTTCAAAGTTCGCTCCGTTACATGGGGAATTGCTCGAGGTTCGTACCCCATCATGGCGTAGAAGGGTGACATTCTGATAGTGGAATGGGGTCGAGAGTTGTGGGTGAATTCTGCGTCTGGGAGGAGGAGATCCCAATCCATTGGATTGTTGGCGGCGAAGATGCGCAGGTAAAGTTCCAGCTCCTGATTAACTCGTTCCGTTTGTCCATCCGTTTGAGGATGGTAAGCAGTAGACATTGCTTGATCGATTCCGAGTTTCTTGCATAGCTCCACCATAACCTTCGATGAAAACTGAGGTCCCGGTCTGTGATAATCCGTTCAGGGAGTCCAAATCGTCAGTAAATATTCTTGTGGATTAGGTCTGCTGTTCCCGTTGCTGTGATCTCGTCCGTAGTTGGCGTAAAAATTACCCCCTTCGTACAGTCGTGGTCCACCGCGACTCCAATAGAATTGAATCCTTGGGGTGTGGGTGGAAATCCAGTGATGTAGTCAAAGATCATCATTGAGAATGGGACTGCGTTCGTTTGTGGCAGAATGGGCATAAGAGGTATTGTAGTTGGATGCATGTTTGGTTTGCTTCGTTGGCAGATTGTGCATCCCTTAACATATCTCGCGATGAATTGGCCCATTCCTGGCCACCAATAGTCCCGTTGTACGAGGGTGGTAGTTTTGCTTATTCCAGGGTGTCCTGCAGATGGGAGTTCATGATACAAGGTTACAACTCGTTGTCGTAGGTCCTTGTTCATTGGGACATAAATCCTGTCTTGGTACCATATGAGAGCACCATTGGTTTGCCAATCTTCCAATGATGTTTGTGCGGGGGCAGGACCTTTTCCTTGGAGAGCTTGGATTGCTTCCAAGACAATTGGATCGTGTTCATGTTCCTTCTTGATAGCATCCAGCAGAGGGGTGTTGATGGCTTGGGCAAGAAGATAATGGGGAATCATTGTGATGTAGTCATTGGTCTCATCAGTATATTCGTCTGGTTCCTTGAGGTGTCTGACGAATGCCTGATCCGGTATCATGACAATATCTTCATTGTCTGTTTTCCCATCATCGTGGTCTGGTCGTCGAGATAGGGCATCAGATATAACCATCTGACTTCCTGGGATGTGTAGAAGCTCATAGTCAAATTGCGAGAGGTATAAGGACCATCGTGCTTGGCGGTGGTTTAGTTTACGTGCTGTTCGCCAATATGTAAGGTTCTTGTGATCCAATCTGATCTGTAGTCGATGTGGACTTCCCAGGAAGTGGTGCTCCCAAGTTTCCAATCCCCGAATGATGGCGAGTAGTTCGCAGTCATAGATCTGGTAATTTCGTTCTGCCGGATTTAGGGATTGGGAAATAAATCCACATGGATGCATGTCTCCATTGGCATCTGTCTGGAGCAATACCCCTCCTGTCGCAAAGAGCGAAGAGTCGCATTCGAGCGCAAATGGTCTGTTGTCATCGGGAATTCTGAGGGTTGGGGCTTTGATGAATTCACATTTGAGGTCCTCAAATACCGACTGTTGCTCATTGTCCCAGTGCCAACGTACGTCCTTCTTTGTGTGGTCAACTAGGGGTTGTACTCGTTCCGAGAAATGATGGATGAATCGTCAGTAGAAATTGGCAAAACCCACGAAGGATCTGACTTCTTTGATGCTTTGAGGTACAGGCCATCGAGTTACTCCTTCGACCTTAACAGGATCCATTGCGAGTTGACCGGGTTTCAGTATGAGCCCCAAAAATTCTACTTCTGGTACATCAAAGTAGCATTTTTCAGGTTTCAGGTATAGGTCATTGTCGCGTAGTCGTTGGATTACCCGGTGAGTGCATTCCTTGTGGATCTCAGGGTCGGATGAGAAGATCAGGATGTCGTCCATGTATATCACCAACCATCCCTCGTTCAACATGTCCGCAAATATGGTGTTCATCATTCGTTGGAATGTCGATGGCGAATTGCAGAGACCCAAAAGCATGACCAATGGTTTGAATAGATGTGGTGGTCCACCATCCATTCCAGGTACCGTGAATGCCGCTTTCCACTCATCTCCTTCCTTGATTCGGACATTATTATATCCTGCACGCAAATCCATCTTGGTAAAGATGGTTGCATTCTTGAATTTGTCCATAAGGTCAGAGATGAGCGGTAGGGGGTACCTGTCTTTGATCGCATTTTCATTCAGGGTCCAGTAATCCTGACATGGTCTCCAACTCCCGTCCTTTTTGGCGACAAAGAAGAAAGGAGAAGCGATGGGTGACTTGGACGGCCGTATGTATCCTTTACTCTCATTTTCGGAGATGAATTTATCCAACTCTGCCCTTTGAGCTGGGTTAAGTGGATAAACTTGAGTTTTCATTTCCGAAAATCCGGGTTTAAGATTGATCTCGTGGTCGTATACGGTGTGTGTGGGGAGTCGTGATGCCGTGCCTTTGTCGAATACCAGTAGGAGATCATGAAGATAAGGAGGAATCATTTCTTCAAGAGATCTTTCCTTCTTCTTAGCAGCTTCTGCAGCTGCAAGCTCCGTGGCTGTGGTTACCTTTCCTATGGTTAAGGATGTAGGAACATATAGGCCTCCTCGTGACCTGGTGATCCGATGGATGGTTCGCCTCGAATGGTGGACATATTCGAATTCGTAGGGTAGATCAGATGTTAGGGAGTTTTCCATTCGGTGCATCGTTACTAGGTAGTTTCCATCAGGTTGATAGGAGCAGAGGAATTCCTCGGGGTCAAGATCTTCTGTCATTCGTCTAAGTCTTTCTTCATGCTCCAGGGGATCTTCATCAGGTAATATAGGCTTCTGAGGGATAGGATCGAGGGGTTCATCAAGGATGAAAGATTCGTGGTGTAATCCTGGTATTGGAGTATTCAATGGTTTGGGTTCAGGTGGTTCAAGATTCGAGGTTCTTCTTAAACTGATGGTCCCAGCGTCCCAATCAATTTCTGGATTCAGTTCATTCAACCATTGGTATCCTAGTATAACGTCTTGACTGCCAATATCAGCAATGTAGGCAGTGACTTCGTGTTCTTCTCCTCCAAAGGAGTAGGAAATCTTCACTGTGCATTGAATGCTTCCCTTCTTGTTGGGAGTATTGTCAATGTTAAAGACCGGGATAGGTCATGCTAGTTTCTTCAGGATAAGACGAAGTCGGATTACTTCTCGTGGGTGGATGTACGTTTCCATGGCCCCGCTGTCGATGAGAGCTAGGATAGTGACGTCTTTCTTCAATCCATGCACAGTAATAGGAGCGTAAAGGGATCTGGATTTCGCAACTCCTGATACTGTTACATGTGCAATGGATAGGGTTCGTTCATCAGGCTCAGACTGCGTCACCTCGTCTTGCCCGTTCAAAAATCCTTCTTGGTGATTGTGTCGAAAAGTTCAGCCTTTTCTTCAGGCAGTAATTCATCGAATAGGGCACCAATGCGTGCCTTGAGGTCTCCTCGATTTCCTCTGCCTCCTCCTCCTTGGCGCTGCCTGCCTTTCTCAGGACATTCCCGTGAAAGGTGTCCTTTCTTGTGGCATCAGAAACATAGGCCACCCTCGACGTGCCTTTTTCGTTCTTCCTGGGACATGCGATTGATGTCCATGGGTTCGTCCAACCGCCCACTTCCTCTCTCCCAGTAGGTTCATAGTGGGTTCCTGCTCCTCATTGCTGGGCATCCAGCATGGCTGCAAGGTCATACCATCCTTGGATAGTAGTGGGAAGAGGAGAATGGGATAAGATTTGTCGAAGAAGATTGGGGCGAAGGGTGCGTTTGAATTGGAGGATAAGGTTCGCCTCATTTTTCCCATCAAGCTGTTTAGCTCAGGCAGCCAAGGTTTTGAATTTGGCAATGAAGGCACTTGTCGGGGTCTTTCCTTGGATGAGTTCGATGAATTGATCATAGGCACGTGCATGGGAGTTGTAGTCTGGGAATGAAGATTTCAGCACCTTCTTGAAATCTTCCCAGGTTGCAAATTGGTTGGATCCTCTGGCTGCTGCAACTGCCTGTTCGATGTGATGGAGATCTGTCCACCACCCAATAGAATTTCCTTCCATGCTGGAGATAGTGAATGCTATCTTCCGTTGATCCTCCACTCTGCCATTTCCCGTGGCGACGAAGTAATTCTTGACCCTCTGCAGGAAGGGTTCTACGTCATAGGGTTTGCCATCAAACTTGGCAGGAGCGGGAATATCCAGTTTCAACGTGGATGTCGAGTGATTGGTGGGTGTGGTAGTGGTTTGAAGGTTCTGCAACTCCGCAGTTGCTATACCAAGGTTCTGTTGCAGGGTAGAGATCATTGCTTCCTTTTGAGCTAGACGTTGCTCAAGCTGGGTGAGTTGTTCAGTGATATCAGCCATGTCGAGTAGTTCAGATAGTCGCTTGTCAAATTGTTGGGGTGCATCGGGGGTGTCTGGAAAGTTTTTGATAGCCTGTGTGAAGGCGGTGAGATTTGAGAGGGGTACCTCAGGTTCAATCGGAGAGGTCGTCAGTTCGCTGGTCACAGGGTTCGGTGTGGATGAAGTTGGTGTCAATGCTGTTCTGATGGGTCTTTCAATTGAATTCACGAATGTTCGGAGTGTGTCATTTTCGGCTAGCAGCTGTCTCATGTGTGATGAACTTCCCCCGTTCTTCCAAACTCCTTTGATGAGGGAGATTCTTTGGAAAGTGTTCGGTGGTGAGGGGAGTTGTATTTCAAATTGTTCTCTCTTGTGATTCCAGAATACCGGGCCCACCGGTACTAGTAATCCAAAATCTTCTGCTCGGATAGGAGTGCAAGCGGTCGTGGTGTCTGTTCGAGGTGCGAGCCGCAGATGGCAGGCTCACAATCGGGTGGGTAGGGGTGTCCTTTACTTGAACAAGTAGGACTTGATCAGTTCAACCTTTTGTTACGCTCGGTGGCCTGAACATCACAACCTAACCCTTCAGGGTTCCTATCAAATCAAAGATCAGTATGTTCGTGCTCCTTCAGTGAGTGAGGATGTCAGAGAGACGTCAAAGAGGATGTCTCCTGAGTCGAGCAGGTCGGGCTCAAGGCCAGTGAGGACGAAGAACTGAATGAATCAGTAGGTCGAACTGAGGTTCGACCTTCCTACTACAGCTATCTTATATACATAGAGGTTTAGGGCCGGAGTCACGGATGTAGGACCAATGAGAAAACAGAAGAGGAGTGGTACAACTACTCAGGTTGCGCTGAGTAAGTATCTGACTAAGTCAGGTGGGGTTGGGCCCACATGCTGGTCCGATGGTCTGAGTCAAACAGTAAGAGTAATCAACCGATAAGAAAAAGAAATATTCGTTCATGATCATGTGTCCACCGTTGTCGTAACAACTACGAGCTAGACTTACCGCCGGTACTCAAGATTCATCCTGTATTCCATGTTAATCGACTCTCTCCGTACAAAGAAACAGAAGAGAACGGCAAGCCGCCACCTCCAGAACCTGTAGAAGTCGATGGAGAAGAGGAGTGGGAGATTGAACGTATCTTGGACAGCCAATACTATTGTCGCCAGTTCCAATATCTCATACATTGGAAAGGCTTTGATGAGGGACACGATAGCTGGGAACCAGCCAAGAACGTTACCCACACCGAGGAAGCAATCAAGGAGTTCCATCAGATGAATCCCAACGCACCACGCAAAATCTCTGCCACTGGATTTGGCAAGATTGAGTGGAAACCACGAGAGAATTTCACAGAAATTCAACCTTCAGACCTCGAATGGGAGGCGGGTAGACATCCAGGTAAGAGTGTGTCGAGGACGACATGATCTTAGGAGGGGGGTAATGTCATAGTAGGCACGACCAGGCCCTATTTTTCCCTATATTTTTACTATTTTATCTCGCTTTACAATGGACTTGTACTATACGCTCAATAAAGACTTTGCCTGGAATGGCATTTTGACTAGTCATGTGACATAACCACATACTAGGGTTTCTCTTGTAGCACATGACTCATTGACTCATATCCCGAGACCGGAGTTATGGTAGATCATGTCATCTTGCATCATTGGTAGATAGCCAATAGTGTAAGTACCTCACACATGTGACGGCTGTCTGATGTAGGAGCCCTGCCCTAAACCTCAGGGGTATAAGTAGTGTAGCTCGTAGTCCTAGCACTCCATCTCGTCCTCTTGGAGTGCTAGGTAAGCACCTGCATTTACTTACAGAACAGTAATATTAACTTGGAGTGCTAGCATTCTAAACCTAGTCCGTGTAACAGTCGACTTCAAGCCCTTTTACACCCAATTGGTGAGTATCCCACTCACTCAGCATTGTCCGTACGGGGTGTTGAACAATAGAGAGCGCCTAACTAGGCAGCCGAGTTCACACACCGGTACTCCGGGTAACAGGAGTAACACATGCATTGTAGATAGAATCACATGCATCGGGATTGGTACTATACAGTAGCTTAGTCAGACGGTCTCCTACATGTATATAAGGACCCCTGTAGCGTAGTACAATCCCAAGTCGCTCAACAGCAACTTTGCGTGCATCAAGCCTCACAGCTAACCAACTAGGTAAGTTAGCGACCCGCTACACTGCGTAAGAGTAGCCTGCTCGTCAGGTTATGAGCCCTGAACACTGCGCGGTACAGCACCCTAGAGGCTGTGTCCGCTGCGGGTCAGGATAGCTTACCTGGACGTCGCCCTTAGGGGCTTTGACGTCAGGGGGAGACTTTGCGCCTATATGGCTGCAGGTCGGGCACAGCTACGCTGTCGCCATCCCAAACAATGAGTCCAGTGTGGTGTTAGCGCCATTTCGGCAGCATAAGTCAGAGTGCTGATAGTGCGTTCCCAGAACCATATCAAACAACCGCTCGATCACCACCAATCAACCAAAAATGTCGAACTCACTCCAGAACCTCGTCCCCATCCTCGACGGTGCGAACTACCGCCAATGGGCCGATCTGATGAAGGCGTACCTGCAGTCGCAGGGAGTCTGGATTCTGATCGAGTTACCCGATGGCTTCGCAGAGCCTACACAGGCTTCGGACGGGTCAAACCGCGCTGAAGTCCTTGAATGGATTCAGATGCAGTGTAAGGCAATGGGCAGCATTCGCTTGCGCCTAAGTGTCGAAGTCGCGCAGCTCGTCAGAACCAAGACGACTGCAAAGTCGATCTGGAACACCCTTTATGGGCTCTACGGAGGAACCAGCGCCATGGGGGCATTCGCCTTCTTCAAGGCTGCGGTCAATATCCGTATTCCAGCGAACGAGCACCCCGGCCCTGCGATCGCAAAGATCCAGAGCAACCTCGACGAACTCGACGGAGCTGGCCTCTCTCTGCCCCCGCAGATGGGAACCTTGATCATTCTTGGTGCCGCTCCACCCCGCTATGAGACGGCTATACAGCTCGCTCTCAATAAAGTCGAGATCAAAGAGCTCACACCGAGCAGCGCTCAGGATGCACTAGTCGCTTCCTGGGAGCAGTCGAAGAACAAGGGGCAATCGTCGGCCCAGAAAATCTCTGCTATCAAGCAGAAGAAGGGCAGTCCCTCCTTCTCGCAGCAGCAGCGCCCTGAGGGCAGCAGCAGCGCGGGGAAGAAGGAGTGGAACGACAAGGGTAAGGAGAAAGCAAAAGGCTTTACTCCTAGGGGAAAGCGCGGCGGGAAAAACTGTGGTAAGCCGCATTCGCACAAACACAACGAACATGCAGACATGCATATCGCCGACACCGTGTCGATCCCCGCTCCGACAACCACCACCGTCGTCGAGTTAGCGCCTTCGGGCAGCAGGACTCGAAAAGTTGCAGCACCTACCCCTAACAAGGGCAAGAAGTGCGCTCGCGGTGATTGGCTCGGAGAAGCCCTCCAGCTCGCCAAGGACCTAGACGTCGCCGGCACGCCGGAGACAATCCGCGCGCTGAAGGAAGTCGTGAGCTCCGCTCACATCGAAGAAGTCCCCTCGGACACCGAGTCGCGCGCTTCAAAGCGCAGCAAGCACGATGATGTCGACATGGCCGATCGCATCGACGAGGTCATGCATGACGAATACATCAGCGAGGATGACGACTTTCGCGACGCCGAAGAAAAGTCCATCGTCTGGGCATCAGACGAAGAAGACATCGACGCGCACGACGCCGAGTTAGACGGCATGATAGCGCAGGCCGCGGGCCTTGCGCCCCCTATCGTCGACGAAAGCTTTCGGAACCCGTTAACGGGTGAGCTCCGCTGCATGGAGCCATATGATGGCTACGACGACTGGGGTAATGAGTATGTCACTCATATTCCTAAACCTAAACAAGTTACTAACAGCGCTTTAACAGCCACTTCTGACTTGCACAACGGCGCTCGGACATTTGTAAATGTACTTAGTAGCGGCTTGAAAAATGTACAATGTATTCATTCGCGCGATTACGCTGCGTGTTCACGTTGTAAGGGTAAAGGAAAAAATCGCTTCTCAGCGAATGAGTGGCTACTGGACTCAGGTGCATCCCTGCACATTACGAATGACATAAGAGACTTCTCGGAATTCGAGTATCTCCAGACTCCTATCCGTACTCAAACGGCACAACAAGGAGTGGTAGGAAGCATTATTGCTAAAGGAACTGTGTTCCTAAACTACCAAATAGATGAACAATGGCTGCAGACGCGCCTATATCCCGTCTATTACATGGAGAATTGTGCAGCACGTCTCTTGTCATTAGGGGTATTCCTCCAAGACGGACTAGACTTGCGCGCAACAGCGCAGCATATCAGTCTGTATGAACCAGGAGCGCGGAAACCCTTATTCAGGTTTATACCGCAGCACCCGGACACTACCACCTTCACCCTCATGGCTGAATCGGGTGAAAACATTCAGAATATTTATGTGAACGTAAATGAAGTCGATTATTCGACTATGCATCGCCGTTTTGCGCACCCTTCTAAGGACGTGCTTGCAAAGGCAAAGGAGCATACATCTGGGTTTCCCAGAAAGGTGGAGATTCCTAAGGACTCACCTATATGCCAAGGATGTGCAAAAGGGAAAATGCACTCTAAGTCATTCCCGCCGTCCAACTACCAGGCAAAGGTACCGTTTGAACTTATTCATTCGGACTTAAAATCCTTCCCAGTAGATTCCTATCATAAGTACAAGTACTACATACTGTACTATGATGACGCTTCATCGCACGCATGGACTGTAAATCTGCGCAAGAAATCTGCAGCGATTACAGCCACAAGGCAATTCCTAGCCATGGTAAAAACTAAATATGGAAAGACAGTGCAGAAGTGGTTGTCTGATGCAGGGGGAGAATATGTCTCCACTGCATTCAAAGACCTTCTAAAGGAGAATGGCATAGAGATCCTTCAAAGCTCGCCGCATACTCCTCAGGAGAATGGCAGAGCTGAGCGTTTCAACAGGACGCTCATGGACAAAGCAGAGGCAATGCGCCATGATGCTTGTCTACCTCCATCCTGGTGGGAATTCGCTGTGGATCATGTGGTCCACATTTACAACAGGACGCCAATTCGTCGCCTTAATTGGCTTACCCCCTACGAATTGATACATGGCGAGCCGCCATTTGTGGTGCACCTGCGCGTTTTCGGCTGCGGTGCGTACGTATTTATACCCAAGGACGTAAGAAAAAACGGTTTATCGCCCAAATCGGAGCTGATGATTTATCTTGGGGGAGATGGCTCTACAGAGCGCACTGGTGGATGGCTCTTTATGAGAGCACCAGACAATGTTTTGTTCAGATCATCCACCGCGATGTTTGACGAAACTATGTTTCCTAAGTGTCCTCTGACAAATCGTCGGGGCACAACTCGAGTTTGGCCACCTCGAGAAGAAATGATCCCAGCAGATCAGCCAAATACCACACCTCAGGTAGATGAGGATGACGATGATGATCATCCAAAACATCACCTTCCTAAAAGGGGAAACGGTCATGTTCATGACAATGAACAGGAGCAGCAAGATGCGCCCGCAGACCCAGTACCGCCGCCCCATGCACCGGTTGAACACCCTGCGCCCCCAGTGGAGCCGCGACGTTCAGCAAGGGAGCGGAGACCAGTAACTCGTAGAGGTAATGTCTATGGTGAGCAGCAGAAGCCCCAAGACATAGTAAAGGACATCGAAAATCAGGGGAGATGGAAAAAGATGGTCGGTGAGGATGCAGGTAGCTCCCGTACCAAAGCTGGACCACAAAGGCAGCAAAGACAACAGGTTCCCGGACCTAGTTCTGCGCCAAATCCTCCTCCACACGACGAACCTGTCGAGTCTGCCCCATCCGATGAGGATGAAGCACAAAGCGCTGAGTTACTACTGGCAGAATTATGCCGGGAAGGGGGAGTTAAGTTAGTCGAGTTGCTGCTTGCAAAAGCGCTACCCACCCTCAACAACGATCTACCAGACGGGACCAGCCCGAGAGAATGGTCTTTCCACGATATACTAAAGCTACCTAAAAAGGAGCTTGAGGAGTGGATGACAGCGTGTCGCGAAGAACTTGAGGCACTTCGCAAACGAAATGTCTATGAATTGGTTGATCGCCCTAAGGGACGAAAGGTCACCAAGAACCGCTGGGTATTTGACGTCAAAACTGACGGTCGTAAAAAGGCCAGATTGGTCGCCAAGGGTGACTCCCAGATTGAAGGCCTTGACTATGATCAGGTTTTCTCTCCAGTCGTTCGCTTTGAGACTGTACGCTTAATCCTCGCCTTAGCTGCGCTTGAGGATATGCACGTCTCCGGACTCGATGTCCGTAATGCCTATCTCTATGGCAAGCTCGACGAGGAAATCCACATGGAGCAACCTGAAGGCTTTGCAGTACCAGGCCAAGAGCACAAAGTACTCCGGTTACTTCGCGCTCTCTATGGACTTAAGCAGGCAGGGCTTGCGTGGTGGCGCACCCTAAATGAGTCCCTAAAGGAACTTGGCTGTAAACGCCTTGTATCCGATGCCGGAATATTCGTCTATAGGACAAAAGATGGTCGCTTCGTGCTGATCATCGTCTATGTAGACGATGCCATATTTTGTGGCAAAGATAAGACCCTAGTCCTATCATTAAAGGACCGCTTCATGAAGAAGTGGGAGTGTCGCGACTTAGGCGATGTCAAGGAATTTCTGCGCATGCGCATAACTCGGAAAGGCCGCGAAATCCATTTGGATCAATGCGCCTACCTTGAGAAAGTGCTGCAGCGCTGTGGCATGCAGAACGCTAAATCTGCGCCAACTCCACTCCCTGCTGGATACAAGCCTGTTGCCAATACTGGCACAGCTGACCCAGCGCTTCGAAGCAAGTACCAGACTGTCATCGGTTCCTTGCTATATCTAATGCTTGGAACTCGACCTGACATTTGCTACGCCGTGACATTACTTGTGCAATTTGCAGCAAATCCGTCACAGGACCATTTAAACAGAGCGCTGTATATCTGCTGCTATTTAATTGGTACAAAATCCTATGCGCTAGTTTATGAAGGACAAAGCGGCAATGGATTATTGGCGTGCACTGACTCTGACTGGGCGGACAGCCCAGAAGCAAGGAAGTCACGGTCTAAGCACTTCTTAAAGTTCGTGAACGGCGCGTTCAGTTGGCTGTCTAGAAGACAGAAGACAGTTGCCCTGTCATCCACTGAAGCTGAGTATATG
Source organism: Fomitopsis betulina (assembly GCA_022606075.1). Lineage (NCBI taxonomy): Eukaryota > Fungi > Basidiomycota > Agaricomycetes > Polyporales > Fomitopsidaceae > Fomitopsis > Fomitopsis betulina. Next base: position 133,579 of record JABYQK010000062.1, read on the forward strand.
TCGCTGAGCGATTGCTCGCGACAAGTAGCCTGGATAAAGATGCTCCTAGAAGAAATCGGCTACAAGCTCGGCCCGCTGCCTATCTGCTCGGACAATCAGGGAGCAATATTCATTAGCTCCAACCCCATCACGGAGCGTCGGTCTAAACACATTGACATTCGCTACCACTACGTGAGGGAGCTAGTAGAAGACAAGAAAGTCGAAGTCTTCTACGTAAGCACTGATGACAATCCGGCAGACTTGTTCACTAAGAACTTGGGTCGTATCAAATTTCTCAAATTCAGAGAAATGCTTGGACTAAGATTCTATGATTAAAAGTCCAATATAGCCGGCTGCACTATGCGCCATTTAATGCTTGCGCGCATCTACCGCTGCACTTAGCAAGGGGGAGTGTTGAACAATAGAGAGCGCCTAACTAGGCAGCCGAGTTCACACACCGGTACTCTGGGTAACAGGAGTAACACATGCATTGTAGATAGAATCACATGCATCGGGATTGGTACTATACAGTAGCTTAGTCAGACGGTCTCCTACATGTATATAAGGACCCCTGTAGCGTAGTACAATCCCAAGTCGCTCAACAGCAACTTTGCGTGCATCAAGCCTCACAGCTAACCAACTAGGTAAGTTAGCGACCCGCTACACTGCGTAAGAGTAGCCTGCTCGTCACGGGGTAGATCCCAGCGAGACCTTTCTCGCTTCCCATGTGCGCGTCGACCTAGTTCCGGGACAATCTAGATCAAAGGTATTTCGTTGACCTCCCTCACAGGGGTTACGTCATGCCTGTTGAGCAGTTGTTAGACTCGCAAGAAAGAGTAGAGTTAGACGGAGATGATTTTCTCAACTTCTGGCCTACACCTCCGAGGCCTCCTTCGGAGGCCTCAAATAGCGACTGAGGTATTCAGTAGACACTCTGCATGTACTTAGAGTATGGAGTATAAAAGCGTAGAATTTAAAAAAAAATTAAAAAAGTAGCTAGAATGCATATCAGTGTTGGGCCGGGGCCTGTCGACCTGTGCTCCTCTCGTGCAACTTGTATTTCATTTGTGCGTGCAAAGTGGCTGACATTGGTGAATTATGCGACAGCATAAGCAATATAGAAGACATGATATCAAAATTATCTGCCAGGAGGACTATAGTGCATGAAAGAGGCGCCGTTGAAAAGTATCCCGAACCCACCGCGCGAACACGTGATTTAAGGGCATACAGACTGTGGCGGACGGATACCCCCCTCGTCGTCGTTCTCGTCGTCCTTTCCTCCCTCCTCGTCCTCGTCCTTGTCGTACTTACTATAACCTCCTCAGGCTCCTCTGGCTGAGCACTGAGTATTCAAAACACATGCGACGCGCTTCGTGCTTGCAGATCGACGACCGCGTTGCTCCAACTTGAAGTTATCCCACCAAACGACCTCCATATCATGACGCAAACATTTCCTCTCGAGACACTCGAAGCGGCCATTCCCCCAATCTTTGATCAAGCCCAGTTATCCACCGCCAACCACCGCAAAAATTATACCGCTCTTCACAAGCTATCTCTCCAGGCAGCTTCAGTACGCCAATCTTCGAGCGATGGACGCACGCTCAAGCTCGTCGGAGAGAAGCAATTTTGTGCCATATTCATCGACATGACGGCGCGGGTACTCAGCGCCAGCAAAGGCTGCACAGCAGCTGACCGGGTCATCAAGTTCATTGGTGCATACATACAGTTTGCTCTGAAGAAAGGTGTGTTTCCCCGTGTAGTTGACCGCAGACTGTGTAACCTGGTCTTTGTAGCCGCACATCTGACTGCCGACGACGAAGACGCGGATAACGTACCCGCCGTACGCTTTACGTCTCGCCTACTAAAGTGGCTCCTACAAGGTATCAACGCGAAAGAAAAGATTGTCAGGCTCCGCGTAGTATCACTGGTTACCGATATCATAGGTCACCTCAACGAGATGGAGTGCGTGCATCCCGCCTGGACTCACATCATGTCGTTGACACGTGTGCGTGTAGCGAGGATATGTACTCTACACTTCGCCAGAACTATACGGAGCGCGCTTTTGACAAGGAAGCCACCATCAGGAGCTATGCGGTCATTGGCTTGTCCAAGCTCGTTGCGGGAGACATCCTGAGCGACCAACCAGGCATTGTAGAAATTCTCCTAGACCGCCTTCAGTACGACGAATCCGCGTAAGTCCACCCGTATTCTCTACCGGCCTGTCTGATCGTAGATCCACAGCGAAGTCCGTCGCTGTACCCTGCTGCATGTGCCGCTCACCCCGCACACTGTGCCCGTTATCCTGACGCGCAGCAGGGATGTCGATCCGGTGGTCCGCAAGCTCCTCTTCTCTACCATCCTGTTTATGGGTGCTCACAGTGGCAAACCGAGGAGTCGCAAGTACCAGTCCTCCAGCAAGTTCGAACACCCGCGCCAACTGACCCTTGCTCAGAGGGAAAAAGTGGTGAGCGACGGACTGGGCGACCGCGAGGATGCCGTGCGCGCTGCGGCGGCCAGAACAGTTGCCGCTTGGTATGACATTGTGTCGAGTGGAGACGACTCGCTCGGCGACCTCGTCGCGTTTGTCAAGCTGTTCGACGCCGTCAGCCCTGAGGACATCGATGTCGCAGCAGACGCGCTCAAGTCGCTGTTCCTGACGAGGAACGTGGTCATTGCGCTCGATGGTAATGTGCTCCACTTGTCTCACAGGAATACATGCTCACTGAGCCACAGCGACGTTTTGGGGAGCGGTCACGCCGGAGTCGATGTTCATCGCGCGCGTTTTCACGGAGTATTGCCGCGAGCACGAGTTGGAGGCGCGTCTTGAAGCGGCAGGTGTGCCGGTGGTCACTGCGCTTGCGTTCTACCTGCAGGAGTCTTGCAACGACCTCCTCGACGCGATCGAAGAGCTCGAGGACGCACGCCTGGAAGCTGACTTACGCGCGGAGGATACCGCGCCGGAGGAAGAGGAAGCGATGGAGCACAAGGAGGACGTCGTCACTGAGCGCGCGTTCATCGTGGGCGAGATGCTCCGCCTGACCGTACTGTGCGATTTCTCGGACGAGATTGGGAGGAGGAAGGCATTCGCTGTTGTCCGTGAGTGCGATACCGTTCGCTTCAGGACACTGAGTGACACGGGCGTAGGGGAGATGCTGGCGCATGAACTTCTCCCTGACAGCCTGACGGAGCCGTGTATGGATGTTCTGAAGGAGTCTGCACCGAGCGAGCGAGAGATGATACGCGTCATTGTCGAGATGGTTGCGGAGCTACGCGATGGCGAAGAGATCGTAGACGCGGTAAGCTTGGGGGAGGCACACAGAGGATAGCTAACTGTCTTCGGCCTAGTTGACAGACGGGGACAGCTCTCTGAACACGACACAGAGCTCGCAGCGGAGCCGCTCGTTGCGTCGCGCGAAGACCGTGCTCGAGATGAGCCCCGAGGAGCGGGAAAAAGCCGATGCTATCGATCGGCGCTGCCTCGGGATCTGCTCGGCTATGCTGCGTCGCGTGCAAGGGGTGAGCGACATGCAAGGGACCGTTGACTATGCTGATGCTGACGGGACAGAGTTTCGACGAGAACTCAACGCTGGAAGGCCTCCTCGCCGATCTGATCATCCCTGCGGTGAAGAGGAAGGAACTGGTTCTGCGCGAGAGAGGGCTCATCAGTCTAGGCTTGTGTTGCCTGATAGCAAAGGTGTGCCATCTACGTGTTCCTGCCTTGAGATCGTTTGCACTAACGTCGGGAATACGAAAGAGTATGGCCATGAACTCCTTCCAGCTGTTCCTTAGCCAGGTTCAGAGTGCCCCCGAAGATCTGAAAGTGAAGGTACTCCAGGTAGTCTTTGATATCCTCATGGTGTACGACGATGAGCTTCTTCTGCGTTCCGACGACATAGTAGGCGTCTCATTCTTTGAGTGGGTGGAACACGCCTCACCGAGCCTCTGTGTAGGCCGAAAGGATTATCACTTTCCTCCTGCAGACCCTTGAAGTCGACGAGTCGCCGATCGTACAGGCCGTGCTCTCCGTCGGCATCTCGAAGCTCATGCTCGCGGGGCTAGTAACTGAACCACGGGTGCGTAGTTACATTCGCGTACGTATACAGTGACTGACCGCTCCAACCTTCCACTTAGGTGCTCACGAGCATGCTTATGGCGTACGTTTCGCCCGTGACGGCGAACAATCAGGAGCTCCGACAATGCCTCTCTTACTTCTTCCCCGCCTATTCTTACTCTTCAGCGGCGAACCAACGTCGGATGCAGTCGGTGAGACTGAAGCAATGTGTCAGTATTCCTGGCGCGGTTTTGACGTCCATGCACCAGGTGGCCCTGACTGCGTATGACCTCGTCACACAAGTCTACAGCGAGCTTTCCGAAGATGAGGAGATGATAAGCCCGTATCAGTTTGGTCTCCTGTTGGTTGACTGGACCGATCCCCAGAAACTTGTGAATGTGTGAGCATATATAGGTATAACCGTGAATAGAGTTTGACAAGCGCAAAAATCCTTCAGAACTCAGCAAGACGAGCGTGCGGATGACGTACATGTCGACCTTGCGGTGGACCTGTTGAAGGCGATGTATGCTCGGGAGAAGACTGGTGAGGACTCACATATGTGTAGTTCGAGAAATTACTCATAATTGTCACCAGCTGATGCTCGGAAAGAATTGTGCCAACTCTTGGGAAAGCTGTACATCCCCAGCAACCCCGGGGAGCTCCCTTTACTCCTTCTTCATATGCTACTCTCGGACCTCGACGATGTGCGTCTGCGTGATGTTGTCTGGCTCCTAGGACAACGCCCAACTGACCCTCCATGAACGCAGCATACACCATTCGAAGACGCCGTGGCAGAGAAGTTACTAGACAAGATCAGAACAGGCATCGTCAAGCGTTTTGGCCGGCGCATTGAAAGGATTGACGTGAGCATGTATAGGGAAAGTGCACCGTTCCGCGGGCTATGCGCCTTCCTCGAATTAGAGCTCGAAGATGAGGAAGATCAGAGCGGTGATCATAATTGCCTTGACGTGTTAGAAGAGGAAGAGGGTGAACCTGAAGTAGGGCCGACAGCAGAAGTTTTGCGGGATCGTATGGGTGTCGTATCCGTTCCCTCCGAGGACGGCTCAGAAGAGGGGTTCGTTCCTTCCATACCATGTTGGTGCTCTGGCTTAATTCTCTTAGGCCAATGGACAAACAAGACGAAGATGACAGTTCGGATGAGGATGTCGAAGACGGGGCTCCTCCTGCAGCTACACCGAAGCGGAAGCAATCCGCGAAGTGAGATAATTGGCGTGTTGCTCTGTACGTGTTGTTGACTTCCCGTGTAGGAGGATCAGGAGCCCGGGACGCACCTTCATATCGCCAGCCCACAAGAAGACCGCTCGTCACAACAGCCCAGGGTATGTATCCCGCGAGCCACGAACAGGGATGAATGCTGACCTCGTGGAATGCAGGAAGGGTCTGAGGGCCCGTATTGCAGATGACCCCTTCATTGACGCGACCAACAAGGGACGAGTCGGAGGAACATCCAAGGCGAATGCCAAGCCGTCGCAGAGAGGACCTCGGCGTGCAACGCGTCGAAGAGTGGAAGGGACATCAGGTGATGAGTCAGATCGCGAGAACATGCCTGCGGGCAGGATTCATTAGTATATATTACTCTTCTGTCTGTATAGGTATGTCTGAGCCGCACGCATATACGATTACATCCTCTCCACTATGATCTGTTTCCAAGGTCCAGCGAGGGCACGCGCAGTGAGGAGATCCTCGTGATCCGATATACAAGCGCCCATGAGCCCACGTATATAAACGTGCGCGGAGAGCGCAATCGATCTTTACTTTTGCCCTTGTGCATCCCAGAGGCTGCGACACTTGCTACACACAGGACAGCTTGTCTGTCCTGATTAGGCTACTGTCCGCCATACTCCTCCTTCGACAGGACACCCTGCTACGCACGCTCCCGCCTTTGCGCGACGGACAGAGTGGAAGAGTATAGCTCTACGGAAGTTGTGTACAGTGCAGGCTCATGGAGGTGATGAGGACAGATGGTATGCCTGGGTAAGAGACCCCATCTGCCCGTACAAGCATCACTGTTCCAAGGCTGGACACTGGAGAGGGTAGACCTGTTGCAAGGGCAGATCCAGACCAAGTACCAAAGGCAAAGCAGAAGGGTAGCCAGCCCTCCAGTCTACAGATGTAGAGTGATGTCGATAAGGAAGGAGCGACAATGGAGATGCAGATGTTGGTGTTCACATCTGCATCTCTGTCATCGCTCCTTCCTTATCAACATCACTCTACATCTGTAGACTGGAGGGCCGGCTACCCTTCTGCTTCGCCTTTGGTACTTGGTCTGGACCTGCCCTTGCAACAGGTCTACCCTCTCCAGTGTCCAGCCTTGGAACAGTGATGCTTGTACGGGCAGATGGGGTCTCTTACCCAGGCATACCATCTGTCCTCATTGCCTCCATGAGCCTGCACTGTACACAACTTCTGTATTGTTCTATTGATGTGAATGTTACACCTCATGTGTCAATCTTTCAACGCACAGGGGCCCTGGATCCATTATACGCCTGCCCCTGGGCAGACGTGTGGGATCAAAGATCAGGCAACTTGCAGAAATGCAGGGAGTCCCCGATTCCGACGATGTAATTCGTTGGCCCAATGTCCACACCTTCGTCGATACCCGACGAAGACGTGCCCCAGAATCGAGCTGCTCCGGCAGATGGGTTCAAAAACTGTGACAGACGCTTTCCGGAGCTGCTGTTGCCCTTCTATCGTGCATGTCCTTGCACGAGAAATCGTAAAGACGTCCTCGATAATAAGCCGTGAGAGCCATCGCGGACGAGGACGCCTTTCCTTAGCAAATGTAAACCAGTATCCTAGTGCGGTAAGGTGCACGAGGGGAAGTGTGACGGAAAGAGAGCAGATAATGTGTGCCCCTCGAGGATCGCTGGAGGTCGTGGCGTGAGTTCGTCCGTGTCGGCCCTTTGCGGGCAGACTTCGTATGGACACTCATAGGCGACGGCGGACAGCTCCTGGGCTAATTTTTGGAACCCCATGTGCCTCTTTGTGAGGCACCACTTGGCTCATTTGTCTTTCATGCCGGATGCATATTGCTTGATGCTGTAGCACATATGTGTACATAGTAGCCTTACACTGACCAAATTGAAATCGACTGCCACGCTGAGCATGCAGAGGCAGTGCACGACATTTGACATGCCAAGAATGAATGGCGTGTGTTCGGGCTGATGTGTAGCCTCGAGGCAGAAAGTGCTGTGCGAAGGACAACGATACCCATATCAGGACGTGTTTGGCAATAGCCTTGGAACCAAACAAGCAGCTTGTCTCGACGCCACACTCAGTCAGAGCTCCAGACTAGAGTCAATAATACAGTGCCACGACGAGATGGTCCTGTGCTGCACCATGACCATTATCCTAGATCTATCATTGAAGAACCGCAAGAGGCTGTGGACAATTGCAGACCTAGATTTGGCTGCCGCGACACATGGCATTATTGTCGGCACAGCATGCCAGCTCAATCCGACCAAGCTGCGTCTCGACCACTGAACGGCGGTCTCTCCATTGCTGAATATTACAATGGACGCCGAAAAATCAACACTCGCGATACGCACCCGAGTTCTCCCGGTGTACTCGGGGCACACCTCCGAGTCAGATTTGAATGTCAGCCGTTCCACATAGTCACGGCAGCACAGCAGAAGCAAGTATTACATCGACTCCGCTCTGCGCAGAAGCCCGGCTACGATACAGCTCAATCTAGATGCCTATGCCTCCGTGGTTGGTTGATTCCATCGAACGCTAGATCTCGGCCGCTGCAAAGTTCAAGCCTCACGGTGAGCTCACACTTCAAGGTATCCGACGTCCCATCTGGCCTGATGTGTTGGAATCATAGAGTGGACACGCGCTGCTCATTTGTAGTAAGTGCCCGCTACGTCGGCCCAAAGTGAGGAGTCGGCGGAGCGTTCCGTCGGCTATGTGTAGAAGTTGTACACAACGACCCGTGCGTCTCTCCTTCTCAGCGTCTTCTGGGATCTATCCTATCCGAACCTTCGGGGCGACACAACCTATCATAACCAGACGTCCTATGCTCATGCACCACTATGTAGCGCGATCGACGATGTGGACAGCCTCAAGAGGGGCATATGAAAATGGCTTATACAATTGCGCGTTCTCGGATGATTGCTGGCCTATAAAGACTGGTTTGTGGCGGCGGGCCACCTCATATCCATACACTGTCGTCCAGAACCAACGTACAAGCAAGGCCGCAAGCTCAGCTACCCTTATCAAGACATCCTAGTAAGACCACCTGAACCATCTAACACATCTCATCTCCATGAGCTGGTTCACCACCGCGTTACCTTTCGAAACCGACCACCTGGAAAACATTGGTGTGAGCAGATGTCGCATTTGTCTTAGACCCGTCTTCAATCTCATGCTCAACACAGTCATCCTCGGCTTACGATCTTTTCAACGAGCTGTCGGCCCCTGACCCCTTCCCGTCACTCGACTGGTCTGATGATCAAACCTCATCCATTGAGGACCTGTATCAACACCCTGTCGGGTCCTTCGAGGAACCTAATCCCTACTCCCCCGTCTTGAGGTCCTCGGCATTGGAAACAGACCTCTATCATCAACCACGACCAATCACTCCCACGTCCGAGCTTCATTTACCGCCCCTTATACCCCCCAGGTCTGTCGAGGAGACTCAGCTCTGCATCCCGCCGGACCTCATGCACCCTATGCCGTTTCTCCAGCAGCCCTCTCCTCCCGCCACACGGTCTCAGCCGCCGACGCCGCCACCTATTTCCGCCATACATATCCCAATCTTAACCCAGGATGGATCGGACACAGACTGGGACGCCCACTTCTTGTTCTCGGAAAATTCCTCTTCGAGCCATGACGACAAGGACCAGGAGCCAGATGGGGGCGCCACTGACCTGGATGAGGCGCCACTGGAACTGGGCTCAGACCAAGATGCGGAAGGGGAGCTCGATGAGCTCGAGGCCAGCGGCGACGAAAAATATGAGGTGCCTGAGGACTATCCCGTCGAGGAGCCTTCTTCGTCCATCAATGCGCTAGGGGCGATGAATTCGGAACCTCGTGAAGCCTCCCCATCAGTGACAAATGCTACGCCATCTGCAGCGGAGGAGGAAGACAACGTATACCCAGAAGTGGGTCTGGAGGACTTGGATGATCCTCAACCTTCCGCAACTGCACGAGGCAAGAGGAAGAGGTCGCCTGATGACGATGATGGGGCTCCACTGCCAACGCGTCGACCCCGTTTCTGGAACAATGACGACGACGAAGAATACGTACCATCGAGACCTTCCTCAGTATGTGAATTGTCGGATGAAGAACGAGAAGAGACCCCGCTACCACCGCCACCTGAATCCTCTGCCAAAAAGCGCAAGCGCGTAGTCAAGAATGAAGAGGACGAGGACGACAGCCATTTAGCCAAACGTCCGCGGAAGGCAAGGAAGGCAAGGAAGTCAAGGAAGTCAAGGAAGCTCTTTGCGCAAGAGGACTTAACATGCCATGTGTGCGGAGAGACTTTGAGTCGTCCGAGCGATGTAAAACGACACCGAGAGACTACACACGAAAGGCGCTTCTGGATATGCGAGGTATGCAACAAGAAATTCTCCCGCAATGACGCTTTGCGGCGGCATACAGGAACACAGCACAAGGACCTGCTGCAGCTCGAAGATGTCGGAGAAGGAGCGCTACAGGCTCAGCCGAGAAAGACCCGATCAACGAGGGGCGAACGTCCCGCGAAGCAGTCCGGGTCAAAAAGGAAAGGCCCTCACTCGTCGCATGCGGAGTGGACGCCTGAGCCAGAAGACGAAGACGATGATGATTCAACTTTCGACCCCCTCAATTGATATGAAGTCCTTGCCAGACGCGAGGTCACGGTGGTGAGACCCGTCTGCCTTGAACGGCTTTGACCGCGGCTACCTTAAGTCTGTGCTTTGAGTTTTAGGCCGTCACATTGTCATTGCGCCAGCTCGAGCGTACTCAGTGTTCTCGGCAGTGATGTGAATCTGTGAAGTTATCCCTGTATATACATCTGTTCAGTCGGTTTGCTGTCCTGAGTGTTTCTCGTATTTGTTTTCTGCGTTCTGCTTTCCCTTGTACCCTCGCACGTTGCCTACTGTATATTTGCCCTACCAATTCTGTCGACTTATACACTGCTGCCTGTTGGCGGTACAGTCCGTCGATGGATCATCATTTATGTGATTGACCGCATACTACGTTAGTATGCGTGGTACGGCGAATATTTCTCTCACTGGCAGCACATCCATGTGGCTATTACGTTGCTCACGATATTCCATAGCAGCGGCAGCGAGATATGCCTTGCTGACGCTCGCGCGGATGCTCGCCGTCGAGCTGGGAGGGGTGGAGTGTGGAGCCCGCAGCGGGGTGGATAGCTTTTAGCTGCGTAGCTGCGTCGGGGTTCCGGACGGCGGCGACAACGAGATTGTTCGGAACAGCGACGATCTGGCGGACGAGCTCGAGGCCGATTCCGCGTGATCCACTGTCAACACCGTTAGCTGCGTGGGTTTTCGGGTTGAGAGTAGACATGATTGGTGTGCTGTGTAAGTAGCCTGAGACGGTGATCGATGAATATGAATGAGGAGCGAGCTACGGTATCCGTCTCAATCGTCGTAGCTCTCGCGTCCGAATTGGTCTACTACTTGCGTATTGCTTCGAGCCTCGGTACCAACAGACATGAACCGGCTGCCTAAGTCTGTCAAGGACGGTTCAAATATTAATCCTGTTAGGTGCCTACGGTTTCTTTCTCAGTTGTTCCAGGCGGTCGATCGCTTCCAATGGGCCATGGTGGACTCCTGCGGCCGATGGTTGAACGAATGGGGGCCCCCCTTCCTCCTCGTCGAGACACCTTCAGCGCAGCCTTGCAGTTACACGGAGGGCTTCTACCTCGTGATATTTTTCAGGATTTACCATCGTACAGGACAGATGCCGTATCGTGCACCTTGCTTTCTCGATGTAAGGTACATGAGCGGCATTCTTCGAATCTCGTGCCGGATGGAGGGCCGAAGCCCCCACCGCAAGTAACCCAATCTAGCCTATCGTGTGTGTCTCTTTCCGCCCCTACCACGGATGCTGCGTGCCGTTGTACCGCCAGAACCTGCCCGAGTCGGCTGGCGTGAGCCCACTGATGACTTTGAGGATGCCAGCGGCGCTCTCCGTCGTCTCGAGCACCGCGCCCTCGCCACCCATTGGGGTCTTCACCCAGCCGGGGTCCATGCATATACACGTGAAGTCTGGGCGTGTCTTCGCCTGCTTGTACGTCTGCGCAATTGCCATGTTAGCCGTAGGAAAAGAAAATATGACAGACGGGCTGAAACGCACGAGCATGTTGAGCGCACACTTGCTGATTGAGTAGCTGGTGCACTTTGGTCCGCAGTCAAGCCCTAGGGAGGCCAGCCCGGTGGTCACATTTATGATGGTCTTCTTAGTGCCGCGCAGTAGGAATGAGTAGTAGAGCTCGCCGAGTAGAGCCGGTGCACCAAGGTTGGTCTGGATGACCTCCAGTAGCTGCGTGTAGTCAAAGTCGAATGGCGAATCAAATGCAGGGTTCTATTTCACGTCAGACACGCATTGGAATGCTGACAAGGCAGACATACAATGGCAGCGTTGTTGTACAGGTAGTCGAGTCCGCGCTCGCCGAGGATGTCCAGGACATACTTGACAGAGTTACGCATGGACTGCTCACTGCTCACGTCGAGCGGCACGACGTGCACGCGTCCACTCGCAGTCGCCTGGAGGCGCTGTAGATCGGATGCGCCAGCGGGGTCGCGGCAGGTAGCGACGACCTCGTTGGTCGGAGAGGCAGCGATGAGCTGCGTGGTAAGCTCAAGACCAAGGCCGCGGTTTGCGCCAGTGATAAGCCAGACAGTGGTGGACATGTTGGTTCAGTGAGCTGGGTTCACACATGTTGTGAATATATAGCTGGATGTTGTAGAAGGCTCCGTTCAGGCCATGCTCGTCTCGAGACCCTCGCACGGCTATTCCTCGGAGAACCCGAGCTCCCAACGTAACCCTGGCCAGTCTATGTCGTACTGCCAGCGACTGGATCCAACTTATTACGCCCAGCTTCAATCGCCTTGAGATGTCCATGGAGCAGCTCAGCCGTCTTCATTGGGAACATGACTAGTAGTGTCAGATTGAACATGTTTACGTTTCGCGACTCGTTTTACACACACAATCGTGCTGACTCGAAGCTGCAGGCAGCGACGCGGTCGAGCTTGATCACCTACGTCGTCGATATAGGTGACCTTCCACCAGCTCCGCAACGTCAACGTCCGCACGGCCGCCCCGTCTCTTTCGCTCTATTGCGCATACACATATAACGTATAGTGGGACTCAGCAGTGGCAAGGCAAGACACATAAAGGCGGCGTTGTTGTAGAGGCAGCGCAGGTCTCTGTCGCCAACGATCCTCGATGCAGTCGCTGCTCACGCCGTGTGCAAAGTAGCCGCGCTCTCTCCTCTCCTCGTCGGTCCTCACAGCATTATCTGACCTCCCATTCCCCGTCTTGGTCCATTCCACTGTATTACCAACATATTGTGCCGCGACGGATGAATCACCAAGGGATCTCCTCGCCATCATGTCGGAAGAACTTGCCCGAGCTCTTCGCCGTCACTGTCGTCGCCAACTTGATGAGCCTCCCTGCGGATTCCTCTGGCTCCATCATCGCGTCCGGACCTCCCATGTCTGCTTCGCAGTCAGCCTCCGCCACCTTGAGACGTCCACGGAACAGCTCACCCGTCTTCACCCATCCAGGGTCAACGACGTACGCGATCAAGTCTGGCCGCGTCTTCGCCTGCTTGTACGCCTGCAGTTACTAGTCAGCACGGCCCGACCACGATGGCCGTAACAGCTCCACGCACGAGCATGTTCAATGCCGTCTTGCTGATACTGTATGTCGCGTTCTTCGCTCCGAAGTCGAGCCCAATGCTAGCTAGCCCGCTCGTCATGTTCACGATCACCTTCCGCCCACCCTTCTCGAGCAACGGCAAGTACACCGCTCCGAGCAGCGCCGGTCCCGCAACGTTTGCCCAGAGCGTGTCTACCAGGCCCTTATACGAAAAGTCGAACGCCGAGTCATCTCCTTCCGTCTAGTCGCTCACACATATCACATATGGCTCGGGTTGACCAGGAGCAAGCAGACTCACGACGGCGGCGTTGTTGTAGAGGTAGTCCAGGCCTCTGTCGCCCAAGATCTTCGCAACCTCCGCGACTGAACCACGGATGCTCGTCTCGCTGCTCACGTCGAGTGCGACGACGTGCAGCTGCCCCTTCGCACCCTCCTTCAGCGTGTGTAGTTTGGATGCGCGTGCCGGCTCCCGACATGTCGCCACGATGATGTTGTTGGGGTTCGAGACCAGCTGGCGCACCAGCTCAAGGCCGATGCCTCGCGAGGTCCTACCAAAGCTTATGCATGAGCGGAACACACTCAAGACTAAAGGCTTGCGACGACGTGCCCTGTAAGGAGCCAAGTAGAGACTTCAGACATCCTGCTCTCCAGTTGTGCGTGGGCGATGGGTCCCTCTATGCTCGTTGATGTTGCCACTATATAAAGGGACCTCCTTTGCGGTGCCCCGGGACGATTCCGTGCGCGCGGAAGAACATCACTTGAGGCTCGCGGCAAATCCTCGGTGCGTCTACCCTCCGAAGTCGTCTCGCTCGGTACTACGATCCGAGGTTCCAGTACGCAATCTCACACTGCTTTTTTTTTGTCTTTTTGTCAGAACCGGGATGGGCGACAGCGCTGGTTGCCCTTCATGGTGTATATTCAATTGTGAATACATCGGCACTTGCGATAGACGCTGCTACGCAATATTCCGATTTGCTCCAGCTCTGTGTCACAACGTCTCGGCGATGCGCTTGATCTATAATATCGACCATCCGCTACCGTTCAACGATAGCACCACGAAGCCATCCTAGCCTTGGCCACTCACGTGCCGCTGTGAACATGCTCGCGGTCCTGTTCTCCTCGCGCCTCTAGAAGGCTTCCGGCTACCATGCCATGACCATAGGGACTCGCCAGCAGACGTATACAATGGACCAGCTCTATTATCCTTTGCTAGACCTGCCCGACGAAGGGACGAAGACATGACTTCCCCTTGTGGCGGACTGCTTTGTTCTGCAAGGTGGCGCACAAAACGCGAAGCCACGCGCCCGCAACGGGACCGCCGCTTTGACCAGTGTGGCCAGTACGTTTTGTGCCCTGTGCAGTGCCGATTCAAAGGGTGGCGACGGGCAGGACAACTAAGCCTGCTTGGACCTTGCGTGGCCGCTTCCTATAATAAGGCTCGAACCGTTTGCACTTTCCCTTATACCCCGCTGCCCACTCTGACTTGACTATATCGCGCACGCGCCTGTCCTTCTTTTATCTTTATCCTCTCTACCTGCCGTGCCCCATTTAACGACCCTTCGGTGCAGTCCGCGACTTGCCGCAAACGAACTCGTCAACAATACAATCCAGACATACACTATGTTCAACAAACTCGGCGCCCTACTTGACCGTGTCAGCAGTAAACGGAGCACAACCAGACCCAACTCGAAACCTCGCACCAGTGCCCGCACCCTCACCCGCGCCTTCTCTCACTCCGGTGCAACCGCCACTCCGTCACGCGCCCTCCCCGCCACCCCGGCCACCGTCGCCTCTGCGCCGAGCACAACGCTCGTCTTCCCACTCAGCCCCTGCCCCAACGACGTTCTCGATACTCGCGCGCACGTACTCTCGCCCGGCACTCGGCGCGTGCGCTTCACGAGCGGGTCGTCTGTATGCACGACCCACTCCAAGGAGGAGTACGACCGGTCTCCGATCGTGGATACACCCGCGGGCGCCGCGCATGAGGGCACCCGCAGCCCAAACAAGCTCAGGCGGGCGAGGGAGCGGGCGCCCCGCGCGCAGAGACAGGAGACGTTCCCCGCCTCAGTCTCAAGCCCGAACCTTGGTAGTGCGAGCCCCGAGCGGCGCGGTGCAGCGAACAGCAAGCGGGAGCGCAGGCCGTCTCTCCTTATGCAGTCCGGGAGCCGCTCGTTCGTAGCAATGGCTATCGCGGAGGAGGAAAGTCCACTTGTCTCGATGACGCGCTCGAAGGCGGAGGGTGGCCAGCTGCGCTCGCGGCCAAAGCCCCGCACTCGCCCATCGGTCGACTCTGCCCGTGCCATCTGCGGGGGCATTGTGGGGCGGGGCGTGAAGGGGCCGTACGCGTTCGCAGACGACGAGGAGATCCCGTTCAGGCCTCTTCCGCCTCTTCCGCAACCACCCGCACCTACTGCTATCGATCATCCAGTTGGCGAGTCTTTCCTAAGTCTCGACTATAGCGACGACGAGGATATCGACGACAACACGCACACGACGATGTTCGTGCACGGCCGGCGCGCGTCTGATCGGACGCAGCGCGTAGCAGACGCACTCTTCTTCACATTAGCCCCTGGCAATGACAATGAACAGGAGCACTGGGAGACATACGGCGCGGCGCAGACGGAGGGCAAGCGCGACCGAGCGCGGGGTCAGCGCGAGACGCGGGCGTTACTCGCTGCGTTTCCCGAACCACCCACGACAACCCCGGCTCCCGTCCGCGCCCGCAAGCATCGCGACATCACGCAATGGGTTAAGGACTCCGCCGGGGCGGGGTGTGAGTCCGCCTCAAGCTCGGAGCTGGGACACGACATGAGCGCGAGCCCGCTCAGCTGGAGACACCAAGCGTCGGATGCGAGCACAGGGCACACGACGCCTGAGGGCACCCCGCCGCGGTCGCGAGGGAAGCGCGGGCTTCCGCCCTACGACGTGCGCACGCCCCCGGCGAAGTCGTGCCCTGCGCTCGTTGCGGTGCCCGGCGCGGGGCGGAGAGGCGGGGATAAGCTGTTGCCTCTCGTGCCGTACAACGCTCTCGAGCAACCGTTCCGCTATGAGCGACACCCATATGCCTCTCCTGCTTTGACAGCGGAGAGGTGGTGAGGGGTTGTAGATGTGAGGTATCAATGGGTCGTTATGCATATGGAGGTCTCGCCATCGTTTCAGCATTGTACAATAACGCATTGTAGTATGTAGTTCTTATTTATGCTTATGATAGATCTCCGCAAAGTCGATGAGTAGATCACGAGCAAAATTGAGCTCCAGGGTCAGGTAACGGCAGTTGCCGAGAGGTGGTATCGATATCAACTCTCCCGCTTTGCTCGCGTTCTGAACTGTGGAATATCTAGGCCATGCCAGCGTCTGCGTGAGTCTTCAAGGTTATCCGTATCTATTTGGCCAGTCTCCAACGTGTTTGCAGGGCGCCCTCACATCGCTGCCCGCAATGCGGGCATGAGAGCCTAACATGGCCAATGGCATAGACGCAAGGTGCATCAACAGGTTACGAGGATCCGTTTCGTAGCCACGAGATGTATCAAGATCCATGTAGGTTTTGTTCATCTCGTGTAGATTCGCCCAGTACGAGACTCTCAACCTTTTTCATACCATCGTGACAAAATGCATAAATACACAGCTACCCATGCGCTCAATTTGTCTGCGCGCCAACAGCCTAATCGACACTCGTCAGCATCGTTGAAAGGCGTCACAGGAGAGAAACTTACCAAACGTTTGAGGTGCTCCATGAATACCTGCAAACTGACGTCGTCCGTAAAGATCGCCTGACCAGCGCTAGCTCCCGCAGCGCTGCCGTACATGCTCGTTGACATGTGCGTCGTAGATGGGTTCAGCTTCGACAGCAAGAAACGAGCCTGACTGCCGCCCTGGTCGCAGACAATGTAGCGAGGGATCGGGAACCGGTCAGCAAGCAGTTCCTGCGCGTCGACGACGGGCGCCTCCAGCAGCTCCTTGAAGTTTTCGTACCCCTCTTGCTCCTGGTAACCGGCCTTGCGCCACTGTGCGATGGTCTCACCGTGGAAGATGAGGATATGGAAGAAGGTGTCGAGCAGGAGAATGACGTCGGGCTTGATCGAAATGCTGTCGAGAAGGACAGGCTGGGGTGGTGTATCGAACGTGTAGGACATAAGCGTGGGCTGAATCATGATGAGCGAATCGTTCACGTCCTCCTCATTAAGAATGTGTCTGCCTTATTGTCAGATAATTGGGTGCCGTCACAACCAAGGCTACGTACCTGTAGAACGCAGTCTCATCCGGACTGTTATTGAAGACTTGGAGGAACTGACTTCTGCGCAGGTGGAACATGAACTGTGGGTAGATGCTGAAGTTGTCTGATAGTCGGAACGTGGATGGATCTTCCTTCCTGTAGTCTGCAAACTTCTGGCACAGTCGAATGAGCATACGGTCCAGCCACCGGAGTACGTCCGGCGAGTCGTCGATCTCGGCCTTGAACACGGCGATACGCGCCATCAACACCGCTGCCGCCTCTTGGTCAAACGACGCTGCGATGCTCGGCGACCCCGCCTCTGCGAAGTTCCTCGCGATCGTTGTCACACGAAGGCGCATTTGCCCGGATGAGTGCTGATAGTGCGTGACGAATTGTATGAGTCCACGAGAGCCGGGCTGCAGCGGCTGCCCCGCCGGTGTTACAACTTCGAAATACACTGCCGCTGCCGTCCGTGTTGTGACGGAATTGATCTTCCATGCCGACGTCTGACCGATTCCAATCTCGGTCTCGCCAACGCACGCGGACTTCTTGCCTGCAGAGATTGCGTGCCCAATCAGTCCAGAAACCTTCAGCTCCTTTGTAGTCTGCACGTCGAAAGTCGCGTTGAAGCCCATTTCAAGATGACCTTGGTCGTCCTTGTTGAACACGCGGAGGAAACTTTGTTTGAAGATCGACGTCGCGAACGAGTCGGATAGTACGATCACACCGTTCGTTGAGTTCGGCAGGGACTTCATCTCCAATAGACCAACCTGGTCCAGGCAGCCGGCGAAGAGATCAACAACATGACCGTTGTTGGATGCGCGCTTGGCAAGCCCTTCGTAGAACTATACAGACGTCGTGAGCAACTCTCAGCAGTGGAAAATGTTCGACGCACCTTGACAGCCCGCTTGTAATGTTTCGCACTGTCCCGATCGATGTCGTGGTGCGATCGTATGGGCTCCTTGAGCTCGTTGCTGACGACCATACCGGGACCCTCTGTGGCAGAGCCACCAGCGAATACCATAATGCGCGCGCCCGTATTGGGGAAGGTCGTCTTGAGGCAATGTCAGCAAGGTCGCGAGAAGACAGTCGAACTACTCACTTCCAGAAGCCCAACAGCGACCGACACGGCAACGCCAGTGCATCTCAGCGGCCGCTTGCCAGAGGCGACTGGCCATGGATCCTGGGCGAGAGTTTCCAGGATGCCGGTGAGTTGGAACTCGCACTGCGAGACAGGAAGCAGGAAGCGAGCGGCTCCAAAAGTCTGCATGGGTTGACCAGGGCGAGGAGCGGCGCGGTTCTGCGAGCTCAGTCCGAGCATATCCTGAATCTGCTTTGGACTGTACTCCTTGGATCCGCGGAACACGTATGATTTGTTGCATTCAGCGTAGCCCAATTCATGAACTTGTGCCTAGGAAACCCCTTAGCTTGGATACGGCGTAAAGCTCAAGTACACGCACCATGGTTCCGAATGTGATAAGACCAACAAGAGCAAAGGGCGGCAGCAAGCTCAAACTGACAGTGAGTGCATCGCGAAGCGCCTTCAACTCCTCCAGCTCCTCGAAGCAAGTGTCCACGACGAAGAGGAATACAGGCGGGACTTGGGCCGGCCGAGAAAGCGTGTACTCGATCGTCGTGTATTTGGGCAGGAGCTCGGCAGGCAGGTTGGTGTTCGAGATGTCCTTATAGTGAGGGGGAAACGCGTTGCGCTGCAAACAGAACGGGCAAATCCAGAGCTTTCCGCGAATATCAATCTGACTGCAGGACGGTTATCACTACGCGGCAAGCGACATCATGAAGACTCACCAATAAGGGTTGAGGACAGCGCGGCACGGCGGCTTGCATGTTACAGGCTCGTACAGAACTGGTGGCAGGTCCTCGCGCACTTTCAGGGGCGTGTAAAGGGCCGAGATGGGCACCACTGTACGCGTTGCCTCTATCCTCGACGACGGCCAAACGTTCCAGGAAAGGCGAACGCCTACACAGCATTGTGAGTTTCTGGACTGATTAGGATCCTCAACACAACTCACCATCGCGATCCTCTACGTCTTCAAAGTTCAACATGATAGAATATCGAGCCGACTCGCGAACTATGCTGTGCAGTGCGTGTCGTGTCCCTGAACCCGGTCGACGTGTCCTGTATGCTACTATTTGTCCGCCACGACACCGACACAACGAGTGGTTCTTGAGGCACTTCAGGAATCCTGAACGGCACGTCGGTCCTCGCGTTTAAGACGTATCGGTCTTACGCACCTGTGCAGCAGGGTGACTCTGAGGATGTGGAAGTCGGGGACTAGCATGCAGACGATATGGACAGGTGTGACGTGCGTTTCCTGATATGGAAGGTGACCAAACAGGGACGAACATCGCTGCCGATTCCAACCTCTTTCAGCCTTCTTCTATAATCACTTCGTAACCGAGCATGGTATACTCTAGCTGGAGACACATTTCTCGGTCTACAACTTATGCTCTCAGTGTTCTGGGCTCCACAACCACCATGCGACACTCAACGACCGCCTATTATCTCCGAACGCCGCCTTCAAGTGCCCCGCGCGAGGTACCGACGCCTCTTGTTTTCGTGTCCTCAAGTCAATGGGACTCGCGCTCTCATGTTGGGTGAGATCCATGTACATACTAGACTACCGACACGACATGATATCGATGTGCGATTGGAAGGTTGCGACATTGGGCAACCATGTTCGCGGCGCGCGGTTTCACTTGTTTAGAGGTGGATCTGGCACCACCGGAAGGAGCTGTTACGTCGGAGGCTATGATGAAACACTTCGAGGAAGGTGAGTGTCTGGCATCTGGGCTGTATACGGAAGGCTGGATAGCAAACATTCGTTCCCGTTGCCGTTACCACTCTGCTTCAATGCTGTCCACACGATCTTTCCAATTGTACTGATTCGTCGCTACTAGAACTCAACGCGCATATCCGTCTCACGATGATCCCGTTCGCGCCGGTCATCTTTGCCCGTGGTCCCGGTGCTCTCATCGCCCAGACATACATCTCGTCTCATCCTGCCTCGGGGCTCCTGCTCGTCTCGCCACCCGTCTCTAACGACAAGCTCCGTTCCTCTTTCGAGTCACAGGGCCAGACACTGTTGCCAACTACTCTTCCGGAGTTCGACTTCGAGCCCAAATTCCCTTGCGCCATCTTGTGCACCCAGCAAGAGGCGGTGGATCTCGCAGGAAATAGATTGTGGAAAGACGATAACGTCGACAAGTTATTGACGCAAGATGAACAAGCTATGGACGGGCAAGAAGGATTTGTCAAGATCGAACAGTGGCTAGACGAAGTCGGTGTGTAGGAGCTCCGACGACAACGTATTGCCGAATACCGCACCCTCGGTGAGATCATGATTTCATCCACCTGGGACGCAGTCCTATAACATCTACACCGCGAAACATTCCTGGTTATCTGATGAACTGTTCTCATGATCTCGACAGATATGGACGTAGGAAGCGTTCTTCTCTTGGCCACCGTCCTTAGGCATCTGCCTCTTAATACATGACACCACAGTTGCATCGTCCGATGTTACGTATACCCGTCCTGGTTTCTGCGAGGGTATACTATCAGACGCAAGTGCTGATCTCAAATGCTTAGGTGACATCGAGTCAAGGATTTCTATTGTGCAGTATATAAACGCGAGGTTGCCTTCGAGTGCGGTTCTGTCCGACCCAACTATGGAGCCTCGCATCATCATCTGATGGACTTCGCCTTCGACGAAGAGCAAGAGTGACGAACATCCAAAGTATGGGTGCAACGACTTGACAATTGGCATCACAATCGTGATGAACCACTGGTTCCCTCCGATCGTGACACACTGTGGACAGCTTCTGCTACAACACCACCAAGCAGAATGCGAATGCAGACCCTATCCTCAGCGTGGCTCGACAGTGCTAAAATGCATACGGTATCTGCGATTAGGGAAGTCGGATCTGGTGTGTTATTTCACCCTACAAGACCTAGAACAAGTCTGGCACAAGTAAAGCCCAGGATTCCGGCGTACAGCCTCGTCTTGACAGATTGTGATAGTGCATGCGCTTCGAGGTGGACGGACCTTTCGTCATACAGGACATCGCCACGAAGTCCTTGCATCCGAAGAGTGCAATCGGTGTTAGTATCGTCCCGAGATACGGGGCATAGGCTACCTCGAGGCCACCCTAAACATGACGCATGCTTTCAAGTACGCTGTGCAGTCCTGTGTATTTGCCGTTGATGTTGACGGTGCTCGATGTCTACCTAACTATCGGCGTCGGCCTAGACTGGGCACAGGGAGCGATGCCTCTCGGCTACCTACGTAGGGAAATCTGCTAGCTCCATTCCCCGACATCAACCATAGCCGCATCGGAGGCATTCTCAAAGGTCTGAGTCGTCGCCTCATCGCCATGACAACAGGCAATGCTCAGCACCCGGCCACTTGTCGTTCCCCACGAAACCACCCGGGGCGCTGTTGCAAGTCACTCTTCATGTTCATCATCATCTCGAAGCCCGGGCCCCGAGTATATGTGGACGAGGACAAGCATCTGCATCATGACAGCAACGCGTGCGACTAGCCTCTCTCCAACGGTCCGTTGTCACAGTTCGGTGAGTAGAGTTGTGCCATGATATGAGTTCGGCGCGCTGAGCGGCAGTCTGCATTGTGGGCACAACATGTTGAATTGATCCAGTTCAAACGATGCCGCGTTCTATTCAGTTGACGGATCGGATCCACGACTGGTTTATGAGCCTGCGGAAGCGTGGGGGCACTTCTGCACGCAGACAGCTGGGTCCAGCGTCACCTTCAAATTCAACGGTCGGTCTCGCACCCTAGTCCATCGTGCTCCTCGTTGTGCTAATGTCGACCGCTATGATCAGGTATCTACGGTGCTGTCTACGGATCGACCAGCTCGCCGGAGACACGCGAATCATCTATCCTCGACCACCAATCAGTGTACAACTTCACGAGTTCAGGAGACTCGCAGGACATATCCCTCTCGGACTCGCGCTTCAATCACAGCCCACACACATCCACCTTTGCTATCAAAGGCCCCAACCCGTCGCTGTGTCTTGACGAGCTACAATTTTTCCGCACCTCGCAACAAATATCTGCTGCGATGTCGAGGACACCGGACCCCCAACCTAGCGCACAGTCACCCAATCATTCTTCTATCACGGCTTCCTCACACCCCCTCTCCTCCGGTACGGTCGGTGGGATCGTCATAGGCGTCGTTGCAGTAGTGCTCATAGTCGTCTTGACCATTCTCTACGCGTACGGCTGGCTCCCTCGATGGTGCAGGCGAAGCAGTTATCCCTCGAGGAAGGAAGGGATGGACATTGTTCTGGACGGTCAGTGTACACCATCAGAGACGCATGAACCGCCCTGACTCGTGACACTAGATATGCCCAAGTCTCCTCCCCCACCGGTGGGGATGGATGCATTCCGGAAGCTGCTGATACAAAATGCACAACACGCCGCTATGGTGCGATTACACTCAGGCCCAAACTCGAAGAAAAGCTCGTCGAAGAAGAGCTCATCGAACCGGACCCAATCGACTGCTATATTCTCCTCCGTTGTCATCCTCTCCCCGCCTGTATCTTCGTCTGGCGGGAGCCATAGTCGCTCCGAGATCAGGCCGCCGCCCAGAGCTCTGCAACCACAAAGGCCAACTACACCCATACTCTCATTGCATGTTACAAATTAGGTACTTGTGCAGAGTCCTTGAACACTCGTTTGACCCGGCCAGACGCTTGTGCCGTTACCAAGACTTGCGCTTGAACGTCGCTACGGACTACACATAAAAACTCTCATGTACCTATATATTCATATATCATACTAGTACTTTCGTTGTATTGTAACGGATCATTGGCATGTCAATGCCAACGCTCGACGCGGCTACGGTGGCGAGCGCTCTCGCCGAGTGGTCCAAATGTTCTTCAAGAGCAACCATCTCAGCTGCGATGGTCCTCTGCTCAACCTATCGTAATGCGGCCATCAACCAGCGTGTGCTGTATCTAGGGTGGTGGTTAACATCTCCGGACTCGGCGTAATCATCCACGACAGCGCGGGGCAGGTAGGACGGTGGTGGACGGCGACACTGTAACCAATTGCGAGCTGCGACTCACTGGTGAGTTAGCTTGTCACCGGTACCCATCTCATCTATTCGTCAAGTCTTACGCATTCCCTCTAGACGACGGCGCGGGATGACTCCTGAACAATACGAGCGTGCGGTGGCCTTCCACTGTCCCCGCCCAATCCAGTCGACGTCCTCGAGTTTTTTTCATCTAAGACGCACTACCGACATACACAGCATGCGGGTGTATTGCATTCTATAAAGCTATGGGAATGCACTGTCGTGCAAAGTCCACCGGTCCAACAATACAAAATGATTATCAGCACCCAGTTCGATGATTGTATGCCCAATCTGTTTCAAGTGCGTCTCATTTCCTGTCTCCTATAGAAGTTAGCTGACCTCTCCGAGTCTCCCTGGGGGGGTGGGGGTTATGCGTCACAGTATGGGAATTTTTTCTGAGATCAAGGGAAGTCGCTCCGCGCTCTGTCTTGTGTTGATCAGCAGGCCGTTCAATGGCTTAGCGCTGTGAAACAATGCAAAGTAAACGGCATGATTCTGATGAACGACAGCATTGCTGCTGTTCACAGCCTGCATATCTGTTCGACGTCTCTAGCTGTGAACCTGGGAGTCCGATGTCCTCCGGCAAGGTGCCGCCCGTCATCATGCGTCGCAACCGGCCTCGACTCTCCGTCGCAACGGAGCATTCGACTTTCTGGCATGGCATTTATATTGGCAGGCCCTGTTTAGTATACCTTCCGAGACGTCCCCAACGTCATACGTAGTCTACCCACAGCCTGCACCGCAGCTGCGCTGCTACCATGTCGCAGGCCGACTCTCTTGCAGCCGAGACTGCGCTGGTCGCAAGCCTTTTCGAAAGCATGTAAGTCGTCGAGCACTCTGAGTTCTCCTGGAATCTAACGTTCTTCTATCGAAGGCTTCTAGCTAATTCTTGCGGTATTACCGCTACGAGTGAGCAGCAGCAAAGAGGGAGTATTTGGCAAAGTACTGATGCTCTGGGGCAGCGCTCCTTTTCTACGACTACGCATTGACGTTCTCCCGCGAGATTCGCTGCATCTGGCGCCGCAAATTCACCGGGGCGACCGTGCTATTCCTGTTGAACAGGTACCTGTTCCTCGTGTATCGTATTCTCATGATGGTGGAGATATTCTCGCTCGGTCAAAACCCCAACGCCGGCCAAGTGGTAAGCGGTTTCTGCGTAGTAGAGATGCCGCGCACTGACACCATGAGACTAGATGTACTACTGTTGGATCTTTGCGCGCAGTCCGTGACACTTACCCGTTCTACACAGATGCGTGGGCGTGCTTCGCACTACACAGGTCCTATCGACCGCGACGACTCTAGTGACAGCGCGTATGTAACGCTCCTGATACGTAGTTCATTGACTCATTGCTTAACAGTCTTCACTTCCTTACGCATGTACGCCATCTGGTACAAAAATCGGAAAATCTTCGGTGTGGTGTTGCTATTGGGTGTCGTACCCATTGGCGTCAACATGGTGCGTTCTTGTCAAGACTTTTCCATACTATTCAACCCGATTCGAAGTCTGAATGTTTATTATGTGGCAGTTTTACTACACCAAAGTGACCTTCGTTGTTGCCCCTCCTCCCTTGGTAGGCTGCGCTGACGAGATCAATATGACACAAAGTGCTAGCGATATGTACGTCTCATATTGCTTTAATGTATATATACTGATAGCTGTGCCGTAGGCGTAAGTCCTTTCCGGAGCGACTATAGTCTCAACTAATTCTCATGTAGTGGGCATCTTCAATTGTGTTTTCGCGATTGTGGCGGATCTCATCGTTTTGATCCTCACCTCCATGAAGACGTTCGAAATGAGGAGGGTCTCCCCGGATGCGCAGTCCAGTATCAAGAACAGCTTCAATACGATGCTGCGAGTTCGACAGTTGTCATATACTACACTGATACAGCGAGATGGTACGCTCTCCTATATACACGTGGAGATACTTGCTAACTAAACTCTCCTAGGAACAATATACTTCATGTGAATACTATCCGAGGTTGTGGGTGCTCATTTGCTGATGCACCTATAGTGTCCTGTTGGCTCTGAACATCTTTGACTTGATCGCTATCAAATACCAAGTATGTTTCTAGCCGTCTCATGGTTCCAACTCAATTGACATGCACGCAGGCCTTCGGCGCTCTGCCCGCTCTTACGGAAGTGTATGTCACCCTTGCTCTCTACTACACTCACGACGCAGCGAAACTGAGACGCAGCTAATCAGACTCACATCCATATTGGTGTCTCGATTTCTGCTGGACCTGCGCAGCATATACTTGGCGTCTGACTCTGAGAGCAACACGACGGATCCGGTTGAGCAGACCATAGATCCCCAAACGTCTTCATCCCTGGTGTTTGCGGCCGGGAACTTAGGTGCCCCGCTCGAGGATATCATGTCTGATCCGGAGGAGCGCTATGTACGCGTCACTGAAGACGAGGTGGCGTATGTCTCGGAAGACCCGCTTGCCATGGGGCTTCATTCTTCACAGGGATCACAGGAGGAGCTCGGACAGAGTAACGAAGGATCGCGATCGCTCAAAGAGTACGTCCCTGCTTTCATACAGCTATCATTCATCAAGTCAAGACTGCACACCCTAGATTGTATGATGAACCTGTATGATATATACCAAACACGCGTTATTTCATTGCTTTCGGTTCACGGATATCGAGCTCGCGTAATGCTTCAGGACCGTGGTTGACGCGGTTCGCACTTAGAACTCCGGCTGTGAATGTGACTCTTGTCGTCACAATAAGGCCGTCATCAACAGAAGTACGTCCAGGCAAGTGTTATTGACTTCTCGTCCTCCCAGGCTGGAATGCGACCGCCGTCGCCCACTGCTCGCCGAATTATTCAAGATATCGGCGTCTGAGGTACGTGTCGAAACCGGGAGGTCAGAGTAGCGCTTTTACGGGCGATTCTTGTGGCGATTCATGAGCGATCTTGAGGCGCTTCTACGACCGGAAGATCGCCCAAAGATCGCTTGAAAATCGGTTTCTACTCTGACCTCCCCGCTTTCGACATGGCGATTCTCGGTCGATGCAGCCCAGTGTAGACGATGTATCCATTTCATTATACCCATTTTAAAATTGTTGGTGAAGTAACGGGTCTGCTCTGTCCCATCATGGTCCGCCGCACTCGCCGCCGTCGACGAGCAGAAAACCTACTCAAAGCCTTCCGAGGGCTCCATCATCGGCCGCAGGCGTTTCGGTCTTCTTGCGTCTGCCCATTTGGATGCAAGGCGAGCGAAGCAGAGCTGTATGCTGCCAGCAGAGTGTATATGGAAGTCGAGGACGAGGGCGAGGGCAGGCGCAGCAGTCGTCGGCTTGCAGAAAAATGCAAATACTTTAGAATTGAATACTACATTTATTAATTTACTGAGTCACTCTAGTCAAGGCACCCTATATCGGTGCAGGCTGGACGAGAATCGACAGGCGATGTGCAGCGCCTCCGGAGTCGCTTCGACGACCCGGGCGCGATGCACGATTTTGGACGCTTCGGCGTTGCTCAAATCGCTGTCAACATCGCGTCTCGGAGAAACTCTGAATCTTCCGAAAATCGCCTACTCTGACCTCCCCTAATATTAATATCACTGGACGAATGAACTACATCAAACAACCTTTGTGCCTTGTCCAGCCTAACGGTGTGGACCCCCACCTGCCCTTGATTGAAGATATGTTGATATAAAAATACATAACAAACCTTAGCAGATATGTATTGTTGTCTTAGCACGGTAGAAGGTGCCTCTATAGCGTCACTCGAGGCTTGCTCGAAGCTTGGGGAAGCCAAAACTCAAAGAACACGATGACGTGAATTAAGAGTAGCGGCCAACACGCTTGATGGCTTCATGGTCTACATCGGAGACTAGTAGCAGACTGCTCGTTTGTGTACGCATGGGTCGGGCGGAGGCGATGTGAGGCCCGTGGGGGGCCGGACTAACGTGAGCTTTACATATTAATGTAGTTCCTTGAAGTGCCGGCGCATGGCCACCCAATCATGTATTACACGTTGACTCCTCTGTGTTATCCTGCGGCAGACTTTGGTCGTTCTTTCCTTAACCCGCCGGCTGCTGCATCGACCTTACGACGACTCACCAAAGTTGGATTCGGATCCTTCGATGGCGGATCTGCAATCGGCTGACCTGAGGGAGAATAGGCAGTCGACTTGCCATAGGAGGACTGGCAAGAGGACGATTGGCAGCAAAAGTAACTTGGGCCTAGCGGCAAAAAGACGTAAGTTGGATGGTAAGGACAACATCGAGTCCTCGCCGGATGAAGATGATTCTTGGTTGGATCAATTACCCAGTGAGTACATCAGTGTTTGTGATAGAGGTGTGTTTGTGACCACATAGTGACTCGGACAGAGGATCACCCTTGGAGGCTAAAGGTGGAGGCTGGGGGCTCCTCAAGAAAAGGGTGCGCATGCATACACAATGTTATGGATTGGCATTTGCTTACATGAGCATCGGTGACAGACGAGAACTTTGGCTACCTCCAGACTGAGTTTTCTGCTCGCAGGTTGCGCGAGAGCAATAGGAGCATCATGCGCGGTGGATCGTGATGTGCCATGAAGGTGTGTTGGTTCTATTGGTCATCATTGAAGTGATGTTCTAGTAATGTTGCCTTTTCCACACAGCTAGCTTCGATGCTATGGTTAAGATATCCAAGCAATGTAAACCATAAGTGAGATGTAGCATCTAGATCATGCAATCCTGATGCCTTGAGTGCAGTGGGGCACCATCATATCGACAAGTGCTGGCCTGATGATCGCGGGCATGCCTCTGAGGCCCTGGGCATGGTAAAGCGAGGTAAGATTGGGTACCGTATGCAGACTCTTTCTGACAATCTTGCTATTGTAGAGGACAGTGCTGAGCGGTTCTTCCAAGGTCTGTCACACACCTCTGTCCCATATATGACGAGTGCTAATGATACGGTCATCGGTGAAGATGCTGTGGGCTCCATACCGTCATCACCGGGGCCACAAGGTAGGTTTTCATTCCAGCATTAGAGATGCAGTGATTCCTTACTTGATACTTGCTCACAGAAGAGGGTCCCTCAAGCTCTCATCACAGCAGCACAGACAGTGGTGAGCACCCAATCAGTCATCATTGCTTATATGTACAGAAATCGAGGCGGATATCGGTTGGGCCAGCTTAGGTTTTTCAGAACTGCTGATAGTATCATTGGGCATGCGCAACACCCTGCCAGTCCGGCAAATTCCGCGGTCTGGGCGCCTAGCTGGAGAGAGGGTCAAAAATGGTGAACGCTTTTTGAGTCGTTCGGCAGAATCCAGCAGCAATCGGGAAGTGGGGATTCAAGTGGTTGTACATTGCGAAGATTGCTAGGTTTGAAAAATAGAAAAATACGTGTTTTTCAGTATAGATCTTGCCTAGCATTGACATCTCTGAGCCGGAAAATGGAGAAATTCAAACCTACGATTGTCGCACTGGTCAAGAAATTGTAGTAGGTCCAATCCCGGGGTTAGTAGCTAGCCCTCCTCGCCCGGAAGTTGCATCGCAAGCTTGGGGGCGGAACGCGCTGCTTCGATTACGTAAACCGCGTCAGGCGCCGGGGCAGCGCGTTGGCGCCGGACGACCTCAACGCGTCGCACAACCCCGCAAGCTCTCTCCTCGCTCCGATACCGCGTTTTTTTCTGGCGTACTACAGGCCCCGCACTTCCCAAATGGTGCGGGGCTTTGGGAGACTCTCCAAGGCCCAGCGGGAGCACAACAAGCTAGCAGCAGAGCACAGTGCAGCAACGCGCAAAGGTCATGCCCCGCGCAAGGCAACACTTCGTGCCATGCGGCAAGTGCAGCATAAGGCTGCACAGGAGATCCAGGAGACACGCGAAGATGCACGGAAAAAGATACGCACCGCGAATATCGCGCTACAGAAGGCTCGCCGGGACCAGGTCAATGCGGAGCGCTGCCGTGACCGGCTTCACGCGAAGTTCGCGCAGAGACGTATCAACACGGGGACAGGCCCTCGTGGCGATCCTAGCTCAGCTATGACCTCGACAGTGCTTCCTCCCGCCCTCGTGTTCGTCCCAGAGCCGGGATCTGAGCCCGTTTCTCCGGGGCTTCGGTGGGATAGTCTGGCTCAGGCAGGTGGGATGGTACAAGGTACGAGGCTGAACTTAAGATCCTTTCGGTATTCTCAACCTTTGACAGGTTCGACTTCAACAGTGGGATACGCTGCGGCTCCAGTGCCACCTGCTGAGGACTTGGTGACAATCCCGAGAGCCGAGCTGGAAGAGCTGAAGCTATCGAGAGTCCGACTGCAGCGGAAATTGACTCGCCTCCGTAAACGTCGTCAGCAAGAGAAGGCTACCATTATTTCCATGCGTTCTCAACTGCACGCCCTTCCTCTCCGTCAAATCTTTCCATTCAAGTCCAAAGGGGGGGTTCTCACCGAGAAAACTCGTACTGTCATCCGCGAGCTTGTCGCGCTTGGGATACCTCACGCGAAAGTCAAGGATGCAACTAAAGTCGTCCTTGCTGCTGCAGGGTGGGCGACTAGTGGCAACTTCGACCGTCATACAGTTGCCCGTGTCGTACGTGAAGGGTACGTTGCAGCTGCTATGCAAGTTATGTTTGAAGTCAAGGAAGCTGATGGTACATAACTTGATTTTATGCATGAACCTGATTCTGATGATCGTGACAGCATGGACTGGCAGTGCAGATGGGACAGGACATAGGCACGTTGAGCATCTATCGCACTACATGTACATCACAAAGATGGCAAACGATTCTTCGTCACCACCAACACGCACCTTGCTCAATCTTGGTGTGCGAGCGGCCACAGGGAAGACAAGTGAGATCCAACTTGAAGTAGCGAAGACGATGCTTGCAGAGTATCTCGAGATCTACAATGAATCCCCACTTGGCAATGAACATCCCCTTGCTCTTGACAATGTTCTGCGCAAACTCGTGGGCTGGGGTAGTGACCATGCCGAAGACCAGAAGAAGTTCTTCCGTCTTCTATCGGAATGGAAGCAACACGTTGATCGCGAGCAGCGCGGCTCTGCAAGCCTGAAGACACTCATGGAGGAGAATGCACCCGAGTATGTTGCCCATGTGACGCGGGCTACAGAAAGTGTGATCGCTGCCGCAGGTGGTCCAGTGGCATGGGACGTGCTTGCAAAATCAAAGCAGGAAGAGTACCACGCCCAAGCGATGACACAGATCTGCGTCGCAATCGGGCAAGATGTCTTCGATGCACTATCAGACGTAGAGCGCGCCAACATCGACCTCATGGTTTGGGCGGGGTGTGCAATGCACAAGGAACAGAACACGGTCAAGGGGGGGGCAGCTGCACTGAAGGAGTACTGGAAGGGGGTAGACTGTGCAGGTCCCTGTCCCCTCATGAATCACGATCGGGCTCTCATCCATATGCAACTCAGTGCCCTGGCCCCCGATGCTGCCAAGATTGTTGCGGAAGCCTCAGAGGGGGGCGCTGTTAAGCTCATGATGCTAGCGGGTTCGGTATTCAACCATCACGATGACAAGAAGGGGCATCAAGACGTGTACCGCATCTTCATGGAGCATTCCCTCGGTTATTTCATCCACTTCCCGCAAACAAGCAACACCCGCTTTGGTACACATGGCACAGCATCTTCCGAACTCATAGTCCACCTCCCACTCTATGTCGAGTTTCTTGAGCTGGTTCGCGACGACAAGGACAAGCAGACACTCAATAACATGGAGGCCAATGTGATGAAGGGTTTGCGAGATGAGCCTACTGTTACCAAACTTGCCGTCTTCGCCCTTTACTCCCAGGCCATCAGCCATCCATACATGCGCAACGTACGCGGGAAAGACGGTATTCAGAATGCCCTCGTCCTCGGTTCCTTCCACCAGAAGGTCATCAATCACTGCCAGTCTATTATTGACAATCCGGCAGTGTTGATCGGTTCAGACGCTTCCTATATCACAGCTACCCTTGACGGCGCCCCCTGGGAGCGTCCGGAAGTATTCTACCATATCCAGAAGATCATACCCAGCCTCCCATATTTGCGAGGGGCCCTTGTTGCATTCTTCACCGGAGCTCTCGAGACATGGCGGCGGTTCACGAGCGAGTTCGGGTCGGGATCGTCAATAGACTCACTCTCGACGGAGCAACAGGAATGTGCAGCAGTTCGTGCTACGAATGATCACAACGAGTCAAATCTTGGAATGCTTCGCGTTCGAAAATGACGAGCAGCAAATAAATCCGAGCTTACCTACAATGCCGAGATCATGTTTGCGTCCAACAAGACATCCGCCTTCGTGCACCGTCATCTGTCACGATCTCCTGGAGATATGCGATACCTTCGACGAATTGGCCGGAAGCTTGATACTGCTGGATTGGGAGGGAAGAAGCGGGGCCTGCTGATGTCTGCGAAGCAAGACCGAGTACGTGTACGCCGTCAGA
This sequence comes from Fomitopsis betulina, assembly GCA_022606075.1. Lineage (NCBI taxonomy): Eukaryota > Fungi > Basidiomycota > Agaricomycetes > Polyporales > Fomitopsidaceae > Fomitopsis > Fomitopsis betulina. The sequence goes on from JABYQK010000062.1 coordinate 165,181, forward strand.
AACGTGATGTTCGAGTGGCTGCACAGGAGAAGAGGAACACACTCATCGATGGAGTCACACCGATCCTCGACCCCGAGTATTGGCGGACCGTGGACAAGCGGTCCATTACAATCGAAAATCACATCAAACCCCAACTTTACTGGCACAAACGCGCCAACCCGTCTGCGAAGATTGTGCTTACAGGCAAGAAGGATGATCTAATAACTACCCTACTTTCAGCTATCGATACTTACAATTCCGCTCACTCTCAAGAGCCTGGTTGCTCGCAAGCAGACCCTACTGAACAGGCCCTATCTAATACTGCTCCCAATGATGCTGATATGCTCGTTGACGAAGCCGAGACTGACTGTGATTACGAGGAGGAGGAGCTGTTCCACTCATAATAGTGTATCCCTCATCCTGCTCTTATCTCTACATATTTCCTCACGATATTTCGACGCAGTAATGTTCTACTTCATATGCATATATTACAGGTTATTCGAGGCCAATCGTCCACGAATTGCGCGCACAACATGCTCTACCATCCCAGGAGGCAATATTTCGCTCGATATGGTAATTTCCCGTCATGTGACCGTACCCAGCGCCCTTGCGGGCGTTGCGCATGCCCAGTATCATACCAGGATCAGTACACATGCTACTATTTTGAGTCGCAACCTCGAGGGAAACAAACGCGCTGTCCAGCGAATGAATGCGCAGCTCATCGCACGTATGATAAATTCGGAGTAGTGATACATATACACACGCTCAGTGCCAGAGCGGCTCAAAGATCCGCTCTCCAACACCGAGGACCAACCCCCCTACGAAACTGCTCATCCTTTTCCACTCTCTGCCCACTGGATTCCTATGCTGCTGCGACTCCGCGAAGCCCCGGAACAGCCCCGCCGAGCTCCCGTTCTGTATACCATACACGGCGACCGCGACACCGAGCACAAGCACCGCGCCCGCGACCATCGTCTTCCTCTGCAACATGAGGTGCCGAGGTTTCTGAAGCCCCCGCCGGCGGCCCCGGTGTTTGCCGCGCTTCTCCTCGTCGTCGGAGGCCACCTCGTCATCCGAATCGATGTACGGCTTAACGATGAGCTCAGGTTTGGTGACCATCAGCTCGGCGTCGTCGTCAGAGGGCAGCTCGGAGGGGTCCTCGGACCAGGTGAGCATCACACTTTGTGGGCCCATGATAGAGGCGAGTGCTATGGACGGGTGAGAGGGAGGGAGGCGTGCGTAGAGTTCGTCGGCTTGCATCAAGAGAGATGTGAGGGAGATCCGTGGGCGAGGAGGTAGCTCATCAGGCTGGGTGATTGTAGACGCGCGCGACAACGATCGCTTCTCAGAGGGCTCTGAGTTGAGTTGAGTAGGATCCGGGCTGATGATGCTCAGCGGAGGTTCGAGTGCACTAGACGCCGCAGGAATAGCAAGCGAGTCTGCCACCTTCTTGTTGAGGATGTCATCATTGTCTGGGTCGTCACCGACAGTCGTCGACTCATCGTCCCCGAGAGAAGATGACATATCTGACATAGCTGCGACAGAAGCTGCTACTGTCGAGTCGTCGCTGACGTCCAAGGGGTGGTCTTCAATTGTATCCGATGTGTCGGTCCCCTTGCCTATTGTCTGTGCTTGCGCAACACCCGCGAGAGCGGTATCGTCTCCTGTATCTTCGGATTCCGCTGAAATGGCATGATCCTCTTCTTCGTATAGTTCGGGGAGCGAACTGAGTACAGAATGGATCATGCCTTCGTCACCTTCCTCCACTAGTTGTTTGACCTCAACGCGTCTCGACAGGAGTATCTAGTAAAACAAGTCCAGACTCGCGCAATTGGTGTAGAGGAAACAACTTACTGCAGTGACGAGATAGACCACGGCAATCGGATGCCTGCAGAGCAGATAGTCGAATATATGCTGTATGAGTGGTAGCGTCGGCACATCATGGGAGAGCAGCGTCAGGTTATTTGAAAGCGCAAAATAGGGAAGGGGTGATGTGCTTATACGATGGGTTCGTCAGCAATGAGGAGGTCTAGAGCCGTCCCCATACTTACCGTTCTAGTATTGCAGCAAAGTCAGGGTCAGCCGCGTACAGTAGTTTTTTGAGGATCCTATCACATGAACCTCAGATCCTGGTTGCCAAGCGGACTAGGAAATAAAGCAATACCTTAATAGACCGACTATGGGCTCAAGTGTCATGCCCATTGCGTCGCGAACCCGGTGCAAACTCATCTTTTCAACACAGGGTGCTTGCACCTCCGGTGGCAGTGTCAAGAATAAGACGGAGGCAATGTCGTGATAACCCTGGAAGCACGATTATGCGGAGTGTGCCACAAAGGCGGGCATATGACTGACTTGAAAGTAGTTGAGATGGCGGCGCTTGCGGAACACAGAAACGACGAGCTCGTGTAGCTGCTGCTTCAAGCGCTCCCTTTCGGGACCGTCGTCTGGGTTTGTTTGGTTTGTTCAAGTCGATACGGGTCGAGAAATGATTATAGTCACCTACTGGGTACAGCACGAAACTTCGGTTCGTGTCGAGGCCGATTTGCCGTTCATCTCTATGAACAACAGCTTCGTCAACGTCGATAGATAGGTCGAGGGGTTCTCTATCCAGATGTTCTGACGAATTGGAGAGTTCCGGCTGCCCGCCCACAACTGCCCTAGATTCGGGAGAGCCTACGTGCAATAGCTGTGGCCTTCTCAGAGTATCATGGACAACCTATCCATGGACATTGTAGTGATGATGCTTACCAAAGTGTTATACGCGTGTCACCGAAGCCGTAAGGTTCAAGGCTCTTCTTGCGCAGTGCATCCCAATTCAGAGAGGTCGAGCTCGGAGTAGCAAACCCTGCGGCATCTCCGTCGGTCATATGTTGCGACCAGAGTTAGATTGAGTAGGAGAATGAAGAATATGGGCGTGTGCGTTGTTCTGGGAGGGAGGGAGGTATATGGGACTGGCTGCAGAGCGAGGGAGAGGAGGCACCTGGCCACGGTGTGATTGCTGCAGAATGAGAGCTCAGGCTCTTCGGTTGGCGCTAGTTAACCCACTTGAATTTGAATGCGATTTTGACTGGTGTCCTCCTGTTTTCCAGTCCTCAGCTTGCCTGTCTTACACTCCCGCTTTATCATACATTGCACGTTAATCAATCGCGAGGCAATACTATCGAGCAGAGTAAGTACATACCGTTCAATCTACCCATCGTTGACATCGTCGAGCGAGCCAGTGAACTCTTCTCACACTAGGACTTCACGTACGCGAGTCAGAGTCAAGTAGCTGGACCCGTATTGGCCAATCGGATTATCCTACACGCCTCCAAGTCGTACGAGCTCTGCGACGTTCATACACGAGACATAAGACTCGCATACGACACATCAGATCCTCTATCATGCCTTCAACTACGACGACACTCATTGACCAGAGCTCGACGCTGGGGAAACCCGTCCCACCATACACAGCTCACGCCATTTCGGTCTCGCTTCCAACTTGGGACGATAACGTTGGCTATGAGGAGGGGGCGAAGCGAGTGATGGATGCTATGGTTATTGGATATCCGCGGTTCTTCATACATCTAAGCATTCAAAAGGTGCGTCCTCAAGTTAGCATCCAGCTTCTGGCCCTGACTCTGTTTAGTTAGCCCGCATCTGCGAGCAGAAATTCGGTGTACATGGTGAACGTTGTTTGCTCTGCCCCACGCGCAAGGTCGCAGAACACTGCCGGGCTTTCATGATTGATCGCGCTACCAAGATAGGAGAGCCTGTGGTCCCGGTGCGCCTCGTCCAATTCCTCATTTGCCCTGAGGAGGACGTAGAAACACACAAACAATGCATCGAGTTGCACATCGTGCTCTTCCTTGGCGATTCCTTCCCTCTGGCCAAGCAATTTTGGCAGCATTCGGGCAACTTCATTTCGAGCAGGCGAGCGGAACGGTGTCTCGCTATGCTTGGTGAATTACCGGGCCTCACAGGGGAGGGTACCCCGACGCCTACCGTCCCGCGTCCACCGGCCCGTGTGCCAAATCGCCACTACTCCAAGAAGAGCTTCGGCTTGTCGTCACCGTCCTCACCCATCGCATCTCATTTTCGCAACGGCCCATTCCGCTCACCCGACGAGCAGCAGGTAGCAGACGAAGAACTCAACGCGGACCACAGTGTATACCTAGAAGAACGATATGGCCGCAATGCGCCCCTCGAATCCGCCACGGCATGCAAGCAGGCCCTCCGTCGCAGAATTGCAGGCGTGCTTGTGAGGGACAGCCCGAGCGACTGGTCGAATGCTGGTGGGAACAAGGCGGAGATTGGGCCCAGCACTAGAGGTGTGGATAACGTAACTGAAACCGACGTCTACTTGTTCCCTACCGGCATGTCCGCAATCTGGCATGCCCACCAGCTCGCTTTGGCAGCGAGACCTGTGGCCAAGAGCGTCTGCTTCGGGTAAGGCAGACCTCAATGTACACCGCCCTCGCATGCTCATGAAGACCTGTAGGTTCCCTTACACGGACACGTTGAAGATCCTTGAGAAATGGGGACCAGGTTGCCACTTCCTGGGGAATGGTCTAGACGAGGATATCGACGCGCTTGAAGCGATACTTGAGAAGGAGGCTGCTGCAAGTCCATCTAGTCGTCCAGCTCTTGCCTTGTTCACCGAATTTCCGTCGAATCCACTGTTGCGCTGTGGAGACATGCCCCGACTCCGTGCTCTGGCAGACAAGTATGACTTCCTCATCGTTGTTGACGAGACCATCGGCAACTTTGTCAACGTGGAGGTGCTGCCTTACGCAGACATCGTCGTGAGCAGTCTGTCCAAGATATTCAGTGGCGACGCGAACGTCATGGGGGGAAGGCAAGTAGTCCTGATCTTACAGTCACCTTGTTCTAACCATCGCCCCAGCCTTGTTCTCAATCCGAACGGACGGCACTATTCTGAACTCAAGGCCAAGATCCCTGACGTCTACGAAGACCTCTATTTCGACGAAGACGCAGTGTTCATGGAGCGCAACTCGCGCGACTTCCGGCGCCGCATCGAAGTCATCGACAGCAACGCCCTCGCTGTGTCCACTTTCCTCCGTTCGCGCTCCATCTCCGCCGACCCACCATACACACATGCAGTCGTCAAGAACGTCTACTACCCGAAGTGGGAGACGCCGCAGCACTATGAGCGCTGCCTCGTCCGCAGGGACGGCGTGCCAACGGGCGGGTACGGCGGGCTGTTCAGCGTGACGTTCACATCAGAGGTGGCCAGCCGCGCATTCTACAATACACTCGGGTGCCAGAAAGGCCCGAGCCTCGGCACAAATTTCACGCTCGCGAGCCCCTACGTCATCCTCGCGCATTACGCGGAACTCGACTGGGCGGCGCAGTATGGTGTCGAGCAGACCCTCGTTCGTGTAAGCGTCGGCCTTGAGGATCGGGAGGAGCTTTTGAAGGAGTTCGGGCGGGCACTGCAGGCAGCGGAGGCGACCCTCGCCTAGCGGAAAAGGTTTTCCTAGATGGGTCACCATTATAGACAAAACGCAATGAAGCACCGGCGCACGGAGTGGATCCAACTCCCTCGGGCACAGCGCCAGCGTAAAAATTATCAAGACTATGTAGCATACTTGTCCAACCAAGATGTAGCAATACCCCCACATAGTTATGCGCACAATTTCTGTATCATGTACCCACATCTACGTCGATACCGGAATGTGAGCTATGAGGCGATGCTGCCTCCTTCGCGCTCGGTTCGCGATAGTCGATGTCGATGTCGACGACTCTGGGCGTGGTATCGTGTGCGAGCCCCTCGGCATGCAGAGGGACTTTCTCGTCGAAGGACTTGGGAATGCCCTTCTCGTCCACCGGCTCGTCACCGTCCTCGGCGTCATCTACGGCTTCCTCTACGATGGCACCTTGCTCACGAATAACAAGCCATGTCTGCTCGGTCACGGCCAGATTCTGTTTTGCGCTGATAGCCTTGACGATTTGGCCCTCATTGTGCGCATGGAGTGTCCGACGCAACGACCGAGCAACGAACGTTGAAAGGGTGCTCAGCGGCCAATTTGACGGGATGAGTGAGATGACCTATCGTAATGTCGATCTCAATCCAGTCAAACGAGGAGCATATGAAGAAACTCACGTCAAGCACGTCTAGATTCATCGCCTGTGCGTTAAGGAACTTCGCCGTCCGCTCCGCAGTCGCCTCGCCGCCACTCATGTAGACCTCAAGCAGGATCCGGATCAAGCTCTTTTTCAACTCGCCATCGACCGTCGCTATTCGGCTGATCGACAGGGCCTTCGGTATGCCAGGTTTTCCAGGCGTTATTGGAGGAGCTATGAGTGCCGCCCATGCTTGCAGCTCGAAGCGATCGCCAAGGGATTGTGCCGTCTTTGGTGGGACGATTTCGCCACATAGTGTGCAGTAGATCTCGGCAGACGTGGGGTCGTGTAGGTCGTGTACGAGGGATGTGAGGGCGGAACGATGTTCGCGGAGCTGCACCGCTGCTCAGTACAACCTTAAACGCTGAGTTGGCGAGGAAGGCTCACCTTGCCGTCGATGATAGCAATCTCGAAGCGAAGTAGCTTCTCGTGCTCAATGAGTCGCTGTCGAATGGGACGAGGATCGTAAATAGATGAACCCTGAAGGAAGAGGATGGTTTTCAGGCGTGTGCGTGTGGCGGCAGAGTCGGGGGTGGTTGAGGCGAAGTAGGAGAGGAAAGATGTATCGGAGCGGGACGAGGTGTAGGAGGACACTGTTGCACAAACAAATTTCAGTTCGGATATCACCTCAGCAAAGAACTACGGTACATTTCGCTCGCCAGAGCTTTGACGTAGGCTCGTCTGTGAGGTGTGAGAACAACTCGTCTACACAGCTTGTTGCGAGCTGCATGTGAAGATCGGGATCCTATATAAAGAAGTGAATAGACGTTCGGCGAGTATGACCACAACTGTATTACCTGGCTCCGTTTCTGCAGGACAAGATGCTCGAGATATCTCCTGCCTGCTGGAAGGTTCGCCTCCTGAAGCTGCGTAAGAAGTGCCCTGTCGTCTTCTGCAGTCCGCTTCCCGGATGAAAGGGAGGTCAAGAGCTGGAACGGTGCACTTAGCTTGCGGTGAGAGTGGCCTCGATCCACACACGACGGACCTTCAACGCACGATCAGGGTCCCGTTTCGTTAACCAGACACCCCATTGTTGTGTGAGGGCCCTATCTCGCCGATCTCCGAGCAGCTGGAATATGTTGCTAATGGGGTCTTTGACAACCTCATCTTTCCATTCGCCATCTGCAAGCCTGTCATCAAATTTGGTCAGTGGTTGAAAGTACTTTTAGACCGGGGTCAAGTAACACACTTTGCCCAGGTCGACAAGAGCTTCGACTCCTGTCCATACTGCCAGTAGAGCCTACATAATGGATCAAACCGTTGGGCCTTAATAAGCACAGGCTCGAGCTCAGGGAGAACAATGAAGTTAGGCTCGGTGATAAGTATTGTAAGGTCCGTCATGTTAGAGTTTGCAACGTAGAGCTTCGCTAGGATAGTGTCGACTGCCTGGCAGAGTGATGGGATTTATTTAAGAGACCTCCTGGGCGGAATCATCACTCACCACGATGATGGGCTGTAAGTGCTGTGCCCGCTTCAGGTCCTCCATCTTCAGCTTTGTCCGCCACTTCCGCAAGTACACCTCTAGCATGTCCCTGGCGGTCATCTGCAAGACGTTACGGAGCTCGACGGCGGGTGGCGCTTCGCGAGTGTTTGGCGGCAGGTGCGGGGAGTAGTTGAGGACTAGATTTGCGGCGACTGGATCAGTCCCACGGACGCGCGGCGCGGGGATGAGGTTGCAAGGAGCAAGCGAATCGGCGGGCGGAAAGTGAGTTTGCGGGGAGCGGGGAGGAAGGGAAAGGGAAGGAAAATGCAACAAGCGTGCAGGGCCGCGGGGCGGCCCATAGCGAATATGTACAAGTGGCGGGGTGGGGGCGGAAGTAGGGAGACTCACTGATATCGTCTACGGAGTCTTCATGTGGGAGGTGCTCTGCTACGCCGGCGAATACGCCTACGACGTCTTCCCTCAGAAAGAGTTCACCGCGTAAGTCCGGGTAGTAGCTCATGAGCACGCGAGGGTCCATTTCCCCGGAGAATAAGTGCTTTCCGGCGTCGTCGAAGAGAGTCCCCGTCAGGCATTGGAGTCCCAGCCGTTGGTAGACATAACGAAGTTCGTCCGCCTGCTCAACCTGAGTGCCTGCCCGCATGTCCAGCAATAATATGCACACCTCGTGCTCATCAACAGTTATGAGCGACTGCAGCTTCTTGCGTTGGCGGTCGGCGAGCTCTGCCGCTTCCTCGATTCGATGTGCCTCTAGAAGCGCGTCCGCCTGCGAGATGAGTGTGGAGGGTAGGAGAGCTTGAATAGAGTTTGCCCCAAGAACAAGAACGCTTGCACGGGGGAAGGGAGCATGCCGCGACATTTCAGAGCAATAATAGGGTTGAGAACTGTGCGACGAGGCTAGTGTCTATGACAGCATATGCTGTCACGTACTAGCTGGCTGTGGCTCTTCAGGAAGCACCGAGAGGTGTATTTCGAACAGAGGGTGTCTTGCTCACAGCTCGTGAGATGGTGCGTTGTGTGTAGATGGTTCCGTCGCGAAGCGATGTAGAGGTGAGAGAGCTACTCGAGGCGGAAACGGACTCGGAGGTTAGGTCATTATCATTATGGGCGCTTATGACATAACGTCTTGGGTGCTGCAGCCGACGTCCTCCTCCTCCTTACTCTCATAACTCACTGTCGCTGTCAGTCCCATCGTTACCTGTTGCGCACAGCCACAACCATTCCTACACTGAGATAGGACGACTGCCCCCTGCGCTCAGGAAACGCCCACATAATCCCGTGCCCAACAATGACTTCAACACCGCTCAATCCACTGGACGTCCCACCGTACCAGTTGCAGCCGTTGCTATCCGGAATCGGGGACAACCTTGCACGTTAGTCGGTTGTCTACGCGAGAAGTGGTCTTAGCGGCATCTCGCTCCTTCAGGGTCGCTCGGGCAAGCAACACAGATTCGATGTGCACAGGCATTAGGTGAGCCTCTTCCGTGCTTCTGAGGTCTTCTCACACCATGTGCAGGTGCAGAAACATATGTCGGTCTGTCAAACGGAGAACTCCTACGGTTTGCCATCCAACAGCAGGAAGCGGGTGTTGTCAGTCTGCCTGGCTGCCTCTTGCTCCGTCTTTGGCTGAACTGAAACTAGCCCAGCTCGTATACCCTCCTTTCTCGCCAAGCAGTCGTGAACGATCGACCAATACAAGAGATTGCGCTGCTTCCGAGCCTATCTCGCGCTTTGGTTCTTGCAGGTGCGTCTTGCTCCTATGCCTACAAGATTTGACGCGACCGACTCCCGTAGACCATCAAGTCTACATATATACCCTACCGTCGCTTGACCAGATACCACCTACAGTCATCAAGCCGATCCGTAACGTCGTCGCTATCGCTGTGGACGAGCAGCACATGCGACGCACGCCACCTCTTGACCCGGCCCACCCAGCGGACCCCATAGACCTCTGCGTCATAAAGCGCAATGCCATCGCACTGTACAGCTTGTTCAAAGAGCGGTTGTTCTTCCAGAAGGTATGCTTCCAGAAGTAATGTACCACCGCGTGAATACCGAAAGTCCCGCAGGAAATCCCACTCCTTTCAGGCGGGTTCTTCGCTCGCCGGACGGGTAAATGGCTCTGCGTCGCAGATAAAGAGGAATACAAGGTCATCGACCTCGAGACGGCAATCATGATACCTGTCCTTCCAGTGTCGCAGGCGCAAGACGGGCTGACGATCAAGCCCAGTATCACGGTCATCAGTCACAACGAATTCTTAATCGTCTCGTGGACGGGCGCAAGTAGCTTGGGTTTGTTCGTCACGGGTGAGGGCGAGCCTGTACGAGGTACGCTGATGTGGCCGGCACATCCAGACTCGATATGTGAGTCTCCTCTTAGCTCTCCAATTTGTCAGGATCGCAGTGTGCACGTCTTCGTGAGTGGAAAATGAACGTGCGAAAACCTCCCTCAGTGTTATGGTATATCATCGTTTGTCTCTTACTTGCATCGTGGAATCCACGCGACACACGTCCACGTAAACGTTAGGTGTACCACGGTAGCCCCGTTTCCCATTCCGGCAGCCTATCCTGCTTGTGAACCCTGCGCTGACCCGACTTCGTTGCATGCAGCGCTCGACTATCCTTATATCACTACTCTTCTTCCGAACGAGACGATAGAGATCCACAGTATCGATAGGCTGGAGATCGTGCAGGTCATCCCAGCACCCACAGATGCACATGTCCCCGAACGGAAGAAACTCGCGGCGTCGACGAACGGGTTCTTCGTCCCCTCGAGCCAACGTTCGGAAAAGCTACGCAGGACAGCAGTGCGCCTCGTGCGACGCGAAGCAAAAGGGAAGGAGGCGGACGGCGGGGCGGAGAGAGCAGCGGAGGATGCGATCCCGGCAATATCGGTGTAGGGCTGCGTGGAGCGCTAATCTAATCTAATCTTGACGTACTTGTGAGACCTCCAGCCTGCCCAGCTGACGGGCTCTAGTCGCTCAGCGTCCCACCACCTTCTGCATGTAACTGCCTCGTCCCACCCCCGCGCCTTCCTCTCCTACTTACCAACATGTCTCTCAGAAAGCGTATGTCCGTCTCTAGTACGAGCAGCAGGAGCGAATCGCCCCTCGCATTCGCCACTGCGCCGAACGTAGACGCAGAGGAGTGGCTCAAGACCTGGGAGCAGGTCCTAGCCAGAGGTACGTCCGAAGCTTGAGTCCGAGGACGCGCTGTAACACGGCTTCAGATCTCATTGACTTGCCCATTGTTGTTATCGACGCGGAAACGACTGTCGAGGATGCCTGCGACGTGAGTGTATCGCTAGGGGCTCAATGTATGCGAAGTGTTGACCGAGACTTAGCTACTTCTCTCGAAAGATATTGCCTGCCTCGCTGTGAAATCTCGCCCTGGCGGCTCTCCCTCCGGTGCGCTGTATCACGGTCTCTTCGACGTAGGTCACGTTCAGTTCCCTGGACCCGCGCACGCTGATCGCTGCGCAGTTCTCGGACGTGAATGCATTCCTGACGCTGGCAGCGACTCGGCACAAGCTCGCCTCCGAGGACCTGAAGGGAAACCCTCGCGTACAGGAGATCTTAGCTGCTGCGAAGGCCGGCAGGGTCCCGGTATACCTCGTGAGCAGTGCGTATTCCCCTCGTTGCAATCCGCAATACCGCGTGAGCGGGGGCCTCGGGCCTCATCCTGTCCGGGAAAAAGTGGGCATTCGTCGGGCACGCGGAGGTCTGATGCACGTCCGCGGGTCCATGATGTACGACTAATGCCCAATCATGGTCGTCAAGCACTGCATGGGGTGCATGCAGTGAGGCCTCGCGCCCAGTTGGGACATACTGGAGCTGGTACATGGCCGGAAGCCTGTCGCCATCCGAACAAGGTTCTTCTGTGCCCTGGTCATGTATGAACGTGAATTTGCTTCTGTTTTAGATCTCGCCGAGAAGAATCCGCTGGAGACGCTGCCGTACGATGCGACCGTCGTGTCGCTTCTGGGAGTATTCGCCCGAGGCGCACACAGAGGTGAGATCCATGCGCTCCCTGAGACTGTCTTTCCAACATGTGCCTGTTCGTTAAGTGCTCATTCACTCGGATACGAACCCCGGCTTCCTCGGCATGGTATCCGACAGACAGCTGCTGTCGTGGTTCACGACTTTCGGCCAGTCGTCGCCTACCTTCCTCCGGCTCCTGACCAACCCCCTGAGCTCGCTCTCCCTTCCCTCGATATATCTATATTTCAGCGTCATCGCTGCGAAGTCCGGCGAGACTGTGCTGGAAGCAATGAAGCTTATGAGTGATGAAGGCGTAAGCACAATTGCTGTGGTCGAGGAAGACGGACGGCTCCTTAGTGCCGTTAGTGTCAGTGATGTCGGCAAGGTACGCCGCGAACATATGTACATGGCACTGAAGCAAGCTGACTGATAGTTCACAGATTGTTGTTCCTCAGCAAGACAACCAAATTTTGACTACACCCTTGCACCAATTTATTGCATTGATAAAGGTACGTCCCTGGATGCTTGCCTCACGGATAACGCTTACCGAAAGATCAGGAACCCGATGGCTCAACAGATGGCGAGGATAAGTACCCTGTGTACAGTGTCTCTCCAAACAGCACTCTCTATTATACCATGCAGAAGCTCCTCGTCAGTACGTGTACGACAATGCAGTTGACTGCTCGATCTGACCGTGTTGTAGCATCCTCGCATCGTGTCTTCGTGACCGACGAGTTGCCACCCACCAGCACCGGCAACCTGACGGGGATCGTCTCCACTGTCGACGGTATGTTTTTCCCCAGCCTCAACACACCCCACTGACCCACGCGCGCAGTCCTCTCGCTCTTCGCGCGGCTCGCAAACCTCCCTGACGTTGACCCCACGCGCATGCAGCGGCGCCGGCGTGCGTCGTCAGCATCCAACAACTCCAACTCGACGGGCTCGTCCGGCTCGCGCTCGAGCGGCCGTAACAGCTTTAGCTTCGGCACGGACAGTGCGCGCTCGCGCTCGAGCAGCCGCACCAGCCTCGGCCGGCTCTCGTTCTCGGGGAGCTCGAGCATGGATGGGAAGGGCTTCCAGTGGGCGGAGAGGGTGCTCCCCCCGCCGAAGCCCTAGTCGGTTTTTGTGCCGGTTGGGACTCTGCATGTCTTCATTTGTCTGAAATCGAGCTCATACGTATGGGGGCTTTGCGCCCTGAGATCTAGCTTCTGCTGCTCATGGACTTAACGGAAAACGCTATGCTTGCTGCGGTTCATTAGATGACTGTTCCCCTACAAACATTGTATCAGTAGAGTCTTCACTTTTGCAGGGGAACCAAGTACTGCTTTATATTACAAAGAAATTGAAATCACCCTTTTCTACTATCGGTTTTCTGACCACACTCCTCCTATGATTGCATGCTTTCTTGCTGAGCAGAACGGATGGCTTCGTAGTTCTAATGTACTTTCCCTTGACTTTTTATACTCAGTACGTAGTGAGACCTCTAAGTTCCATCCATAGCACGGTGAACGCTTGAGCCTGATCGGCATGACGTCACGGGCATAATGACGTACTTATCAAAATCAACCTCTCGTTGATGTCGTGAACGGCGTTGGCATCGCTCAAGGCTTATAATATAGTTCCTCAATTCTTGCGGGGGCCGGCATATACAGCTGACTAGTTTCCGTAACGGAATCCCGCTCTCGATGATACCAAAATTGTTAGATTGAATTCACTTGTTGCTGAACGCTCCAACCGGATCTCGTAGTACAAGATGTACTCTCCAATTGAGCAGAGCAGCCCTCAGGCTGCATGTAAACGGCGCATAAACCAAATGCACCCATCGTGATACCCTGCCGTTCACATGGGTTCACTGATTGAGGTGCAAGGGAGCGAGCCCGGAGCCTAGTCCGATCAGTACCAGACATTGAGACAGCGTCCGAACGCAAATACTACGCACGGACCTTATGATACTGCGCCCGGATTGCTGGACTTTTGCGGATTGCGGTTTGTGGATGACGCCGTCGCGGACAGCCCTATTCGCAGTCAGCTATGGCGTCATTGCGATAAGTTTCAGAATCAGAACGTGCAAGAAGAGATCCGATAGAACGGATAGGTACGTGACTTACGTTACTAGGCAGCGAGCTGGCGTTCGTTGTAAGAATGCCGAGGTCGTGGCGATAAGGCCAGTGCGAAGTTGGACATGTCTCCATGATGCTGATATCATATAACCCTTCGCGTTGTGTTCAATTGTGTCGCACTGAGGTTCTTCAGCGATATAATCTACAACGAGATAGAGAAGTGCGGCTAGTGGTCACTGAGTTGTTAATTCATCACCTTGAACCGGTATGTATCCGCGCATCGCTGGATCGAAGCAGAATACGTCTGCCCCCCCTGAAATGTACTGTATGGAGAACCAAGTGAAGCATACTCGCGCAGGGTGTGTTACGGCTATACTTCGCTTCGGAATTGAGAGCAAGGTCAGTCTGGAACACCCGATGCAGCGAGTTCGCACAATCGATTGTCAGGAAGACGATCCTGCAGGGGAACAGCAAGCGTCGCGACCCTGGGCTCCTTCCATGGTGGTCTAACATCAAGCAAATTCGCGGGTAGCCTCGGCCAGCATTGACGACATAGATGACATGTGTTATGAGCCGAGATTCCTGCCAGTGCAACTGTCACGGTAGGTAGTGAGCGATAGAGAACACTACGGCTGGCTTGCACATCGAGGTTCAGCGCGACGCGGCTTGTCCTCGTGTCTGGGGTTGAGATATTCTGAATGTGGAGTGTCCTGTACGTATGCCAGACCGTTTTGCGCCACATACAGGGGTCAGGCGAGACAGGGAGGGCGATTCAAGAGCCGACCCTCATCATGGACCACTGATTGCGCAACGGACACAGTGTCTATGTCAAGTATTTGGCCTCCTGGTGACGGATGTAGATAAGCACTTCCGGTTAGAGTTCTTGTAACCTATTCCGTCGTAGAATTCGCCAACCTAGCCTTGAGCTGGGCAGTAGTCGTAGTGGGGGCATATTCAAGTTGTACAAGCGTTCGTGCGCCCGGGCAACGGCATGATGTAGATGATAAAAAACACATGCATCGTTGAACTTCGCAAAAATCTAGCCAGATCCAAGCTCACCAATCGTCGGGGGAGGCGAGACGATGTACCGGAGGCGGTGCCGGTGGGCGGGACGCGGTGGCGAGCCTCTCGAGCTGTCTCGGACCCGGCCCGGCGCTCCCTAGACTGATCTCATCGGGAGCGCCCATAAACACCGTAATCACATGCAAGACGCGAGACGCGATATAATTCCTGGACTCTCCATCTTTTCGCCACTGCTTTCCCGTTCTGCGCTTTTGCAACAGCAACCATCTCTTCACGGCGACGATGACAACACAAACAACACAGGAGACAATCCGCACGCCCGAGCTCACCATCATCTCGCGCGTCGCAGCCATCCCCCTCGTCGCATCCTCCCTCAGCACCCTCCACGAGACCCTGACGAACAACGCTTACACCAACGGGCCGTACACTACCGCGACAAACATCTCCAAGACTGCCCTCGGATACGCAGAGCCCTTGCAGCAGCGCTTGGCGCCGCTGCTCACCCGCGCGGACGAGTACGCCAACCTCGGCTTCGATGCGGTCGAGAGCAGGTACCCGTACCCGTTCAAGGTTGCACCGGAGGACATTGTCAGGGTCCTGAAGACGCGCAGTGATAACGCGAAGGACCTCGCGAACAAGACGATTGAGGAACGCGTGAAGAGCCCTGCCGCAAACGCTGCGGCAGGCATCGACCAGGTCGGTGTCCGCCTTGCTACTCAGTAAACTGGAAGTACTAATGAATTTGACAGCGCTTTGCCCCGATCGTCGACTACTTTGAAGTTGCGGTCCACAAGATCTCGCCCGCGAACGGTGTCTCGGAGCCGCCTTCTCCTTCGACCCAGTTCCAGTACCAGCGCGCATACGCCCTTTCGAAGGGGCTCACCGATCAACTTCGCACATACTCGACTGAGCAGCTCAACCAGCTCAAGACGCATAACGCCCTTGTCAAGCGCGCCTCTGCGACTGCGCAAGACCTCTCCCAGATCGCGTCGACGAGCTATGGGACCGCCCAAACAAAGGGTATGTTCTACGAAAGCGGCCCATGCAATCGTATGCTAATGTCGTCCTGCAGTACACTCCCTTTCCGACACGATGCTCTCGGAGCTCCACCAGGTCCGCGCAACGACAGCGGCCCTCCCCGCACACGCCCAAGCGGCCTTCGCCGACATCTCCCAGCAGCTCTCCTCGACAATCACGGACCTGACCGTGATCCTTCGGTCGGAAGAGCCTGTGCACGTGAAGGTGACAAAGGTCAAGGACACCGTCCAGGAGCACGTTCAGCCCATTCTCGCCGCGGCAGCCGCGCGCGCGCAGGAGATGCTGAATGTCGTCCGGACACGTCTAGTCGAGAAGTCTGAGCAAGGGAAGGCGGTCGTAGTTGACGGCGTTGAGGACGCGAAGTCAGAAGCGGATGCTGCACCGGTGGCGGTGGGCAACGGCAACGGCCATGCGTAAATTGTCTGTATATCCTTCTTTATCAAGGCGTCGTCACGAGATAGTGTGTACGTTACGTCTATTGTATGTTACCTCCTAGCTTGATTTTGTTACCTTCCTTCCCCCTATAGACGTGCATTCCCTTTTTAGACATCGGCATCCGTGTTTCGTTGATGTATCGTACTCGTAGACGATGTTCGTGAGGACATTGATTGTTACCATGAAACACAGTTTTCTGTTTTGACTTAGGCTGCTCGCTGCTGCTGTTCTGCCAGAATCCCATATTTATACGTGCACGAACAAGCGCGCTGCTAAAGCGAGCGAGCGCGTACAAGTAGTACTTTTTTTTCCTTTCGCAGGCCTAGTAGTCTTTCAATACGTTTCCTTCGACAGGCTTCAAGAAAGTGCCTTTTACCATGCAAGCCGACAATGCACACCCGCCAAGGTCTGTTGTGTACTAGTATATCAATGTCATGCACATAGGCTAGCTTCAGGGCTGGTACTAAACCTCCCGGCATCGGCTTCTGAATACTGTCCTCAGAGGCGAGTACTTACTAGTAATTACCCCGGTCCTGTTCTGCACCACCGCTAGTGCCCATAAAGTACCGGCCGCGGGGCGGGGCTTCGAGATAGAACATTTACTCGTGTCAAATGCCCTCAACGCGAGAATTGATCAGTGCTGAAATATGATAAACAAGCCTAATTACTGGTTTTTCGGGATGACTGACAGAGCTGTAAGGGATGGAATACCTCCTTACGTGATCAAGTTGCGCATGATATATAACCATCCGTAATATACGCAACCATTTCAATCAATCAAGCACTTTTGGAAGTTCAATCGTATCAAGGCCTCGCCTTCAGCACTCGGTGCCTGAGGTCTTTGATGGATGGGAACCATGAAACGGAGCCCTTTCTTCCCTGGACGAGTGAACATGTACATCATTCCCTCAGACAAGACAAATTTCTCTTCTCCCGGACGGATTTTTTGTGTCAAGACTGAAATTGTTTTCAAGCGACAACACCCTCATAGGACCCATGAAGAGCCACGGAGTAATGGAATTCGGCACGGTCCAGAGCTCGCAGTCCATGGGCGAGTTCACGGCTTCGCCCGTCTCCGTGTGTACGAAGTCAAGGCCAAACTGATTCTGTGCAGTGACGCAGGGCCACAGACGGATTGAAAAATAGGTCTCGGGAATTGGAATATTGAATATGTGGCGTTGATTGGGAAACGGTTTGGCCTAGGTATCCGTGTCAGTGAGAGGGAACATAGTTACTGAGTTCAACGTACCCCGATGACCCGTGCAGGTGAGTCAAGATGATTCGTCACCTCCTCAAGTAGCTGCGCACGAGCTGCAGACTTCGAAAAGTCCTTAAACCGATTTACACTGAGCTGGCCGGCAACATGTGCGTCCAACCACTCGTGGGCTGCTTCATTCGTGAGCGGGCCCTTGTATTGTCCACCAGATAGAAAGAGGATATCAGAGTCATTGCTGAGGGTGATACCGGGATAGAGCTTGTGAACAACATCGAGACAAGACTCGCGATTAGTCTGCTCATCCGAGTCTCCTGGGAGCACCATGTGAAGGTGGTGGAGGCGGCCGCGGCGGGGGTGGTCCTGCGAGAGATGCCACGTCTGGCCTTTCCAACCGTTTCACATGTGCCTTCTTGACCACACCAGTGGCTGGAGATTCCTTTGGGGCCTTGTAGGGCTTGAACCGACTAGATGCCTACCACAACAAATACGTCAAGCTGACCTCGGGATACTGCTGGATGCAGACGAACAGTCACTGGTACCCTTCGCCGAGACTTTGTGTTCCGTACGGCGCGTAAATGTCGACATATTATCAGGAGTCGTCGAATGGCGGAATGTTATAGAGGAAACGTCAAAGTCTGGCGCACCGAGGAAGTATTGAGTCAACGTCTAGGTAGCCGCATTGCGCCGGCAACTTGAACCAGTTCATTATGTAAACCTGCATTCATGCATCACGTGGAGTCCCAGGGATCCCTACACGACCGTCATTCAACAGGGGCCGTATTGAGGGCAATTTCGGGTCTGCGTACGGGAGACGCTGATGCATATCCCCCCTTAACGGCCCGGGTGCGGTGTGTGGCCTTTTTGACTATATAGGCGAATATCAATATTGACTTGAATGACCGAATGTCAGAATGTATGAGATGTCACGTGTCAATATGCTGACCGGCCTGCCTGCGCCTGTGCCAAGTATCCCTCAGCCTCCCCGTGTCGTACGCGACGTAGCCTCGATATCAGGCTCCATGCGGCACGCGACATGCTCCCTCTACTGTGCGCTGACCTTGTTCACCTACCAGTCCTATGCTCGAAGCCCACCGGTCAAGGTCGAACTGCGGTCTTCGTGGCCAGCGCCACCGCCGCTACTTGAGTCAATGTGAGTCTCACACCCGTTTCCCGGTCTCGTGTCATTCATCCCCCCGACCCAGAGAGACCATTGCGTTGGAGGAGCCAGACTCCTTCTTCCCACTACTAGACTCGTTGGCAAATCCGGAGACACAACCAGACACCGCCCCAGCGTCTGCGGAGGCTGCGCACAAGTATGCCTTCGACACCGCGCTTTCTGCCGGTTTCCTTTCAAAGCCGGGGGCCTACGGCTCCGCCGAATCCAACCTCGCTCTACACGCGGCAACCCCCAAGATAGAGGCGCGCTACCAGTACTACGCCGACCGACATGCGGCACGGAGAGACGCGATAGAGAATACTCACTGTGGTTCATGGGTGGACTGGTATGGAGAGATTGTCTGTGACGCAGAGAAATTGGCGCGTCTTGTCGGCGTAGACACAATCGACCCTCCGGATTCTATCAAAGTAGAAGAGTGAGTGAATATATTTTGTGACTGAGCAGCGTCTGATGAGATGTCGTCGCAAGATCCTATTCTTCGCCGAAGCTCATGTCGTTCGATCATGTATACCCATCCCCCGCGTTTACCTTGGAGCGTCCACCTCGCACAGCAATTCTCTACGCTTCCTTATCATCCGATAACTTCTGGGAGCTACACTCACTCCTCTACGCGGCATCTCGGGCACCGAACCCCCACCTAGAATACGTACTACGCTCCATTCCGCCCACTGCTAGAGATGCCTCCAAGAGAAGCTACCTATCTGGCTTCGGTGTCGCGCTTGACCTGAAGAAAATGGACTACCTTGCTTTGGACGACAGAACGCAAGGTATGCCGGATTTTGATTCTCGCGCGAGGGTTCTGCCTCACTTGTGTATGCAGGGTCCAGCGAAAACGCAGACAAGACAGACGACACGACCGCTTCATCGTCTACGAGTGATCCTGTTTTAGCTCTGATTCACCAATATCCGGAGAATATGGCCGTGGATGGTAGCGCCCCCCTCACCGAAGAAGATCTACTCGGTAGGCTCCTCGCTACCCTTCCTGTAGCCTTGTTCACGAAGCATCATCAAGAAATTGGCTTGCAGGCTGCACAGATCATATCAGATGCTGAGGAGCCGCTTTCCATTCTCAAGCAGCTGTCGCAGAACTTTCCGAGATACGCCACGCCTCTAGCGCGCCAGGTCACCGTCGATGAGGAGCTCGCGGAGGAAGTCGAGAGCAACCAGGCGATCGCACGGGGCGGCACGAGCGTTGCTTGGCTCAACGGCGTGCAGCTGACGGAGAAGGACATGAACCCTTTTGCGTACGTCCCCGCGCAAGAGAGGTTCACAGCTTTGTACTGAGACAGGGTGGTCAGGCTACTGAGATTGCTGAGAAAGGAACGGAACATCATGCAGTCATTGAAATCCCTGGGTCTCTCAACGACCCAGGCACTCGAGCTCCTGACCCATCCCAACATCACCGAGGCGCAGAGCTCGTCGGACGTGCTGGACGGTATTGTAGACGCGAGCGACCGTCAGGAAGGCGGCGGCGTTGTTCAATGGCTGAACGATTTCGATCAGGACCAGAGGTGCGTCGTTAGCAAGCTTCATGTGTGCCCATATT
Organism: Fomitopsis betulina; assembly: GCA_022606075.1. Lineage (NCBI taxonomy): Eukaryota > Fungi > Basidiomycota > Agaricomycetes > Polyporales > Fomitopsidaceae > Fomitopsis > Fomitopsis betulina. Next base: position 185,202 of record JABYQK010000062.1, read on the forward strand.
CAACTTGTCTGTGAATGATGAGGTATATGCGATGGGCGAAGACATTGAATATAGTGAGCACCTCGACCTACGCTCGTTCCTCCACCTAGCGCGCTGACACATTGCTTGCTAGCTCCTCCGGCCAATGTATCCCGGCCAGTTCCCAAACTATCGAGGTAACCTCTTCAACGTCGTCGTCGTCGCGGACCTATCCCAGACGAGCTCGCTTCACTTCCTGGCTACGACGGCGTCAGCTATCATCAACCGCGGGTTCCCGTTCAGATGGGGCATTGTCCCTCTATCTGAGACTGAGGACGGTGCGTCGAATTTCATTTGATATTGTATAATTTGTGACACCTGCTCGTCCCTCTAGGCACGAAGATGGCCCATCTGCTATACTTCCTGATGGGCCGCGTCGGCAGACAGAGCACGATGGAATTCATTCGCCATGTACGTGCCTATACATGCTGCCTGCTCGATGGCCCACTCACCGCTCGCCGTAGATTGCTCAAGTGAGCCGGCCCATGCAGCAGACGACGCCCACCATCGACTGGGCGTTGGTGCGCAGTACCTTCAATTCATTCCGAACGTCCGGCCAAGAGCACGGGGAAGAACCCCTTCCAGAGCTGGACGCCATCCTGAAGGGCGACGTGCCTGCTCTGAGCGAGAGCGTCGAAAGGGCGCGCAAGTATGCTGCAAGGCTCGGTGCTACCGTGGCTGCCGCGCCGCAGGGGCATGCGTTTGTGAACGGGAAACACTTCGATTTGGACGACGTATGTCCAGTACCTATATGTTGGTACTCTGCGAAATGGCCTAACAAATTGCGTCTTTGCAGAGCTTCCTGCAGTTGATGCAGATGGAACTCCGGGAGCAGCTGGAGTACGTCCAAGAACAAGTCAGTGGAATGCGACTACGTCGAGAAGGCACTGACGCTCAAGCGGCTGTAGCTCGTGCTTGGCACCCTGTCTGATGCCGATGCGGGCGGAATCTCGACGTTTTTCTATGACTTGCCAGTCGCGTCGAAGAGGAGGAACCGGCACATCTATCCATCTTCCAAGGCCGGCGACCTGCGCATCCACTCCCTCTTCGACACGGTCGTCAAGTACGGTTTCCCAAATGCACAGGGGGCGTTCGTATATCCCCGTACGTCATCCAAAGGCTCATACAAGCCTAGCACTCACATATATCGCAGCTAAGCCGAAGGCCATCCCATTGACCACCTACGTTGTGGCGGACCTGAACAGCGAAGCAGGTCAAGCGCTCGTGAAGGATGCTCTCGCTGCGATGGTGTGTTCTTCCTATTACTGAGCAAAAATCCACGTTAATGCTTCTGCCCTCCTCCCAGGCCTCGGACTTCCCATCACGCGTCTCGTTCGTTCACAACCCGTTCGTTCACAACCCGGCCGTTGTGGGACCCGCCGACCCCGCCCTCCACCCACAGGTGTCCTCGCTGTTCGCACAGCTGATCATCAACGGGCTTCTCGAACGGGCCTCGCCCGATCGCCTTCTCGAGATCCTCAGCGCGGGCGACGTCGCGAGTCCTGATCACAGCAGACAAATAGTGATCGCTGCGGGAAGCGGTCTGGATGAAATACTACAAGGGACGGAGCTCAAGGATGAGGAATACCAGGATTACGTCAAAGCCAGCCGTCTTGTCGCGAGAACCTTGGGTTTCGCGCCCGGCGAGCAGGGCTTATTGGTCAATGGACGCGTATGTCGTTCCTTTTGATCTCAGGCCACTGGATAACACCGAACCGTTGTTGGTGTAGGTTATTGGCCCTGTCAGCCCTGGCGACTTTGAGGCGCAGGACTTCCCCGTCTTGTCGGCATATGAACTCCGGAAGCGCGTGCAGCCTGTTGTCGATGCGCTGCAAAACGTGACAGGGATGCTTGAAGAGCATGATAGGTAAGCATTCGATGCCGCATCACTGGTCTGTGATGTCTAAGTGTTACCCAGGACCTCATACGCTGAGGCAGTCTCACTGGCATCTTCATCGATATCTGCGATCGAGCTGCCTGACCCTAGTGAGGCGGGACTGATGAACGCGCCACACCGTCCCCGCCAGCTCAAGTACAAGTTATTGGAAGGGGAACACACGTGCGTTCGCCACACTCTTGTCTTCGGTTCACACTGATAACACGGCACTGCGATAGTGGCTTTACCTTGGGTGACAATACCACGGCGTTCTATCACTTTGGTATCATTGTTGATCCTTTGAGCGAGGCTGCGCAGAAGTGGTCGAGCCTGATGCAGGTAAGTATTACGATCGTCGACGGGGCGTCGATCTCACGTCGTACATGATACCAGTGGCTACTTGAGATCCCTGGAGTAACGATTGAATTGCATACGAACCCTGCCAGGACCTCCGAGGTCAGTCAACTCGCCCATTCCCTGATTAGAGCGTAGCTGATTTCCATCCAGCTCCCCTTGAAACGATTTTACAGATACAATCTACACCCAAGGCTTAATTTTGATGAGAGCGGGTGAGCAATTGCATTCCATCGCTAGTGGGATATCGTTGACTCGTTTACAGGGAAGAAGTCCACGTTCAGACCGAATTCACCGGGCTACCCGTAGAGCCGATCTACACGCTAGCAATGGATGTGCCTCAGTCGTGGCTTGCTCGACCTCGGGAGTCCTTGCATGACCTCGACAACATTCTACTTGCTAGCCTGTCTCCGCAGGATAGTAGCCAGGGTGTGAAGGCAGTCTTTGATCTAGACTACCTAGTCATCGAAGGTCACGCTAGGGATATGTTCAGCAATGGTCCTCCACGCGGTCTCCAGCTGCAGCTCGCATCCAACTCGGGCGAGCCTATTGCGGATACACTGGTCGTTGCGAACTTGGGCTATCTGCAATTCCGCACCAAGCCCGGGGTGTTCCGCCTCGAGATCCGCCCTGGCAGGGGTCGTGAAGTGTTCAAGATGGAGAGCGTCGGAAACGAGGGATGGCACAGCCCGTCTGTGGATGAGGCTGGGGATGAGATCACGTTGACGGACTTTGAGGGCCTTACCCTCTACCCGCGTCTTGTCAGGCTGCCGGGCATGGAGCGAGTCGATGTGTTGGCGCAGGTTGCTCCGGCCGGGCAATCACCAGCCGGTCTGCTTGACAGTATAGTTTCTCGGTACGTCGTTGTTCACCCTGAGATGGTATTTTCATTTTGAAGCTCTCTAACCTCGTGCGACTCCGCCAGCATAACGTCGCTCTTCGGCGGCCAACCTACTCAGGAAGTGACAGCTATTGAGACGAAGCAAGCCGACATCAACATCTTCACTGTGGCATCTGGATTGCTTTACGAGGTGAGTTGGTTACTACCGCACGCATGCCCTCAACTGAAGAAGCTGTTGCTCAGCGCTTCGCGTCGATCATGATCTTGAGCGTCCTGCGGAACACTAACAGCACTGTGAAGTTTTGGTTCATCGAGAACTTCCTCTCGCCGTCATTCCTGGTTGGTCAATGAACAATGTTATGTGATACCAAAACCTGACCAGATCATCCAGGAATTCCTTCCTCACTTCTCAGCAGCATATGGGTTCCAATATGAACTCGTCACTTACAAGTGGCCGTCCTGGCTGAGGGCTCAGAAGGAGAAGCAACGCATCATCTGGGCCTACAAGATCCTGTTCTTGGATGTCCTATTCCCTATGGACCTCAAGAAGGTCATATTCGTCGACGCTGATCAGATCGTCCGTGCCGACCTTAAGGAACTCGTCGACCTCGATCTGCATGGCGCTCCATACGCATATACTCCCATGGGCGACGACAACGTGGAGATGGAAGGGTTCCGCTTCTGGAAGACTGGCTATTGGAAAGAGTTCTTGCAAGGCCTTCCGTATCACATCAGGTATGAGAACTCATCCTTCTTCTGCGGTGTGCATGCACCTGATATCTCCGTATAGTGCGCTTTACGTGGTCGACCTCGTCCGCTTCCGACAGGTCAGTAGGCCTCTATATATACGCGTGTGTTTCACTGACGTCATTGCACTGCCGCCGTCGGTAGATGGGCGCAGGCGTAAGTGTCATGTCATCGTTCCTTAGAGTCCATCGTACTCAGCTCTACATAGGACATACTTCGTGGCCACTATCAACAATTATCAGCAGATCCCAATTCGCTTGCAAACCTCGACCAAGGTGAGCCATTCGTACGAGTCTGCACTCCCTACTTTTCTCATACCCCACAAAGATCTTCCAAACAACCTTCAACGAGATGTGCGAATTGTAAGTGTGCAACGACATCGAGGTAACCAAAATACTGAAACATCCTATTTAGTTCTCGCTCCCCGAAGATTGGCTTTGGGTAAGTCCAATATCAACTTTAAGCTAGCCTTTCACTGATTGTACAATTCAACTTGGCCTCCAGTGCGAGACCTGGTGTGAGCGGACACTCATCCTTATTGCTACCGCACTCTCTTACGCATAGGCAATGATATACAGGCAGCAAAGAGCGTCTGCACCGTGCGAAGACAATCGACCTTTGCCAAAACCCGTTGACTGTAAGTTTTCCACAACGATGATGCACGGCGACGCGACTGATGTACCGCCACAGAAAGAGCCAAAGCTTTCGCGTGCGCGTCAAATACCCGAGTGGGAAGAGTACGACGGGGAGATTGCGCGCTTCGCGCGGACGCTCGCCGAGGAGGGTAAGATGCTCTCCGGCATTGTCGCAGCGGACGTGAACGTCCTGGCGGATGTCGGGCGTAGCAGTTCCAGCGGCTCTGCGCCGGATACCGCGGCGGAGGATGCTGAGAAAGCGCCCAAGGAGGACCATGTCCTGAGAGACGAACTATAGTGGACGCCACTATATGTCTCGGTGTAAATTATATTCTATAACTCCGCCGTAGAGCACAAAATAGGTTCGTGTTAAGACGTGTCGGAGGCACCATTACTCGTAGGAAGTATACGCACCGCACCAGATGTGGCACACCCAGTGTCCTCAAGGCAGTAGTGCAACAAGGCAGTGATGGCAACCACCAAGGTCCAAACAAGGGGCACAACATCGCCAATCGGAACATTGTAAGGAGAAGCAGGCATGTCGCTTTGTCCCCCCTTGCATAGAGACGGTGGCAACAATGGTCTCTCAGTAGTATAAAGATGGTAGCCTGCAGGTGCATTGGACCCACTTCCCTTCGTATAATGCCCAAAGTCTCGGACCACTTCGTTGTAGGGGTGAATGCACCACCGCGCTGGACTGTCGACATAGTAGGGAACGTAGAGTGGCGAGAGGACACGACCAACCTCGACACACTCAGCACACTCAAATCCATCGCTCCCGAGTTCGCCATCCCCAGTGTCCTAGATGATCGTATTACACCTATATCTATACGCGTAAGTGTACCCATCCCTACTTCGTTCGCAAGTGTTGTTGATTGCCAAGCGCAACCATCAAGGAGGGCCACCGATGCAAGGTCCGCGTGCGGTACTTCACCCCGACGCAGCTCAGGAACAACTGGCGCCTCGTCACTCCCCGGGACACGAAGCCATCCGGCAAGTTCCTGGGGAAATTCAGCGAGTGGATGGACGCGGTCGTGGAGAAGGTTCTCTTGTCGACGACAATAGTCAGTGAGGTCTTCGATCGACCAGGTCGCCGTAGAGGGCAACGCACTGATGTGCCCGCAGAACGGCGCCGTCCTGCGCACGTACATCGTCCTCGCACACCGACTAGGGGACCAGAAGCGCATGCGGATGCAGGTCGTGCCTTATGTGGGGGAACTCATGGTCCCCGGGTTCATACCGTTCCCGATCGATACCTACAAGGCTAGGAGTGAGCACATGGTGAGTGTTTGGCTCGTCCAGAAGCACGCACGCCTGACCTTTTCCGACCCGTAGACATCAGTCTATGTAGGTCTGCCTGTCATCGCTGAATCCGAAGACGAGCGAGTGGGGAGAAAATGGTACACTGTCTGGTACCGAGCGCGGCTCGACGTGCGTTCCGCTAGCCTGTCTCCTGCTCTAGCCTAACTGGTATTAGGTGGTGAATACTCTGGAGAAGAACAGCGCGCTGACTGTCATAGATGGTCCTTATGCCGAGGAGCCGCCGTTCAAATTCACCGTAGAGAGTGACGGGCCTCTGCTACCAGGGAGCTCCACGGTAAGAGACGCACTGCTGGAGCGAAGGTATCAGGTTGGTGGGACTGAGGAGCCTGGGATGACGTACCATCGGTTGGACTTGGAGAAGTTCGATGGGGTGTTCCCCATCACATACGTGCCGTAGTATTGGACTTGTGACCGATGTAATGGAGGTTGACGTCGTGCTCTGATTACTAGAATATAACATGGAATGTGTCAGTGTACTATGAAGCGCATCAGACCAACTTGTTTGTCTCGACGAACATCTCACAATAGCAGGTCACGAGGGCGCTCACTTACATGTGGGAGGTGAATGACTTTACTCAGTCCTCAGATAAACATGGAGATCACAACGTGCTTGGCGAGATCTTCTGATGCTGGTGCGATCTGTCCGCGCAAGATTTCGCAGCGCGCGAGGCTGTTGTATGGCGCGGAGCGTAGACTTTCGAGGCGGAGAATAAGTGAGTGGTAGTTGTGGGTCCACGCTTGCGTGACGCCCCGGACGACATTGCCAGCGCCGACAGTGATGTGTTCTCAGGCTTCGCGCAGTGTTTGTTGTCTTCCGCGGCCGTCGAGGACGTCGTGCACGGGCCCGCCGACGGTGAGGAGAGGCGCGCCCGAGTAGCGCCGGACGGTGCTCACAGCCTGGACACGTGGACTCTTCTCTGCGGCTTTGACGATCAAACCCTCGCGCTCGCCGGATTGCTCAGCACGCTCTCATCCGGATTTCTGGTCGTGGCCTATTCCAACAGTCGGAGCCAGTGATTGACGAACCGCAGAGACGGCAAGCAGCGGCATCGGAGCAGCCAACGGAGAGGGAGGAGCGAGTCGGTGAGTTCTGAGCGGCGACGAGATCGGGAGCGAGATTTGAGTCGGAGTGAGCAACTTCCTCATGTTCTCCGCTCCTCGTCCCCGCCATCCTCTCCTCCTACCACACACCCGTTCTCACCTCTCCGCACCAATGCACACAGCGTCCACCCACCACTTTCGCCCTGCAGCCCCCTATCCCTCCCCGCTCCCCCCGCTCCCTCGCAGCCATGGCCACCGACGCTGCAAAGTCCTCTGCCTCCGAGCATCTTCAGCCACACCCCATAATCACCTACCCGCCCCAGCAATACGGCGGCCAGTATCCCCCACCCGTCCCGTACCCGCCCTACTACACTTACGCACCTGTCCCTGACGGTCACGATCCCGCCGCGACCAACGGTGCCCCGCCGCCCTACTTCATGCTCCCGCCGCCGCCCCCAGGCATGGTGTATGCATATCCTGCCCCTCCACCCGGCCAAGGTACGGCGAGTGGTTCCCTCTCTCCCTCACCGAGTCGCTGACGTGTCCCCAGGTTTTCCCCCGTACCCGCCGCCAATGCAGCCCGCGGCGCCTCCAGCGCGCCAGAAACGCAAACAAGTCAAGATGGCGGTAAGTGGCTAGCACCATCCACTTGCTATTGGTCCCCTTTGTGTTGTGGGAGTGGCGTACGGGTAAATCGCCCATGGCCCATTTAATCCCCCCCCAGGCCTTTGCATCGACTAAGTGGAAAGTGTCCAGTCGAAGAGTCCTACTAGATAAATCGTAGATTGAGTTGCACATATCGTGTGTTTCCATAAGGCCCCCACCGTCGACCACAAGGCGTCATCCTGTCTCTGCGCATCATCCTTGTGCTGAAAGACGTGATACGATATTGGGTGTCGTTCGGGTCGCAGACGACTTGCTGAAGCTGTGTTTGCCGAGGCATATTCTGCCTGGACATTTGCAGCTTTACTTGTCGAGCTGGTTCTCGACCTCATAGCCTGCTCCAGGTGTATATGCGTGTGTCTGCAGCGCTGACCACTCCTCCAGTGCACGAACTGCGCTACGGCCTGCAAACGCTGCGATGAAGCTCGCCCATGTGAACGCTGTGTGAAGTACGGGATCGCGGACAGCTGCGTGGATGGCGTTCGGAAGGAGCGCAAGAAGGGGGTCAAGCGTGGCCCGTACAAACGCAAGAACAAGACGGGGGACCAGCCCTCGAATGGTATGTTCTATCCACTCTGTGCCGCATGCTCACCTTTATGCTCACACAGCGGATTCGCCGCCTCGGGAAGCTGAACCGGCCCCTCCGCCGCCCGCGTACCCTGCCCCGCCCGAGGGTGGCTACTATCCTTACGTCTACCCACATCCGTACGTCGCGCCACCCCAAGACGGGCAGGCACATCCTGAGGTGCCCAACAGCCATGTACCCCATCCGCCCTATTATCCCGGCTATCCAGTCTACGCACCGTACCCGCCCTATCCTGGCGCACCGCCCATGCCGTATCCGCCGCCCGCTATACCCGCACCTGCTCCCCCGAAGCCTCCGGAGACTACCACTGTCGCACCCGCGGAGGTGAATGGCGATGGGACCAAGACCAGGAAGCGTGCGCGCGTGAAGAGCGGCGAGGACGGAGCGCGGAGCAAGAAGGCCAAGCACGGCGACCAGGCGGGGAGTGAGGCCCCGCGCTCGATGGGGCAGGGCGAGGCGGCTGCGACGGCCCCCGCATACGCCCCGGTCGACTCGTCGCGGACGATGGTGGCGGTCTAGCGGTGGCTTCCGTTCGCGTGCCCGATAGCCCGTCGAGAACACCGTTCGTGGTCTAATCGGGGACGCAGCACGCCCACGCACGCCATGCAACACGCAGCGCGTGCACCTCGTCAAGCATGACAGCTCTTCTCGTGCCCAGCCCTGTATCAGCATCCCTATCTCTGCCCCGTCCGTATGTTTGTTCTGTCGCTATTCTATGCTGCGCGTCTCGTGCGCGAGGACTCCCTTCCTGATCCCTCAGAGGTGGACATCCGTGGTGATGCACTGTCACCTGTGGGATTCTCCTGGTGTTTCATCTAGCCAGTAACAGGGTCTTCCTTTAGATCCTTTTGGTGCGCAAAATGTACGTAGGAGGATCCCGGGTTCCGGTGACCATGCCATGCAGTAATTATCAGACCTACATAGATTGTACTTGTCCACCTCACCTCCCTGTCTTGTCCCTTTTCTGTCGCTGTGGTTCTGTTATAGTATATTGTTACTGCTGTCTGGTTTCGTGCCTCTTGGATGTGCCTGTACTACGTGAAGACCTGAATGTATGCCCGTTATTTATTTACGCGACAGCGTGCGGCGCGTGCCTGCTTGGAGGTAAAGTTCTGTCGTTCGTGCATCCGATGCCTTGCCGTAGACCCTGGCGGCGAAGTGTCAATTCTGCTTGTCAGACATTGCCGACGGATGTCATGGATGAGATGACGGAGCTTATGAGAGCACCGTGGCCTGCGTGCCGTACTTATTGCATGGTTTCCGTCAATCTCGGATGCTGTCCTTGTTCGTTCTCAGCCTTGTATTACAGCAGGCAGATGAGCGATGATTATGGGGGCCGTAATCATAGAGGTTGCCCTGTCATCCCCATGCCGAGTGCGAGCAGGATACTACGTATGTTAGACTACAACTTAGATCAGTGGTGAAAGTTTTAGTATACCAGCTGCCGTACTTTAAATCTCACGTGAGGAACTGTGAGGGTTCGACTACTACAACTTAAGGCAGAAACGTAATCGAGGAGAAGCATAAAGAGCACCGACCTACGTCTTGTAGCTAGCGAGCGGAATACAGGAGTGGTCCAAGACCTAAATTCGATATTAGGCTTCATTTGAGCGCCGTGTCTGGTAACGATCCGATCTGCTGACTCTAAATTTCTACTCTTGTTTGATACCGCCACGCTGCTCAGTCTCCCTCCGTGTATCGAACTGTGCAAGCATTGTGAAGGACCTGGATTTGCCATATGCCTGGCGATACTGTGAGATGAGGACTGCTGCCTCACCGTGAGTCCGTGACATTGGTGATGATAGCGGAGCCTCCCGGGAGGTCATCGCCGACGTCAGGCAGCATTCAGCGTCTCAGGCCGACCCTTCCGCTCCTCCACACCATCAAAGCACCCGCCTACCCCGTAGCGTTGGGATATTGAACTCACAGCATATAATGCCGTCTACCTGGGAGAACGTCAGGGTCTCTGGGACCATGCTCCTCCGCGGAGGGCTCGTGCTGTCCCCAATCATAGCTGCGTACCAGGTGAGATGCATTCCTCCGCACCGATATCATCCGCTTACCCCGCCCCACGTCGTAGGGCAGACAGCTCGTCCCTACCCCGGCCCCCAGCCTCGCAACGCAGGGCATCCTCACAGGGCTCGCCGCGTCCGGGCTGCCCGCCTTTTTCTACGTGATACCGATGGTGTTTAGCAACGCGCCTCGCCCGTCCAAGTCTCCGTTGTTCCTCCCGGTAACGACGTTCGTTGTCACGACGGACGTGTTCTCCTGGCTCGCGGCGCTGGTGCTCGCGCGCCGGCGTAAGACGGGGCGCACGGACTGGCTCCTAGACACGATGGCGAAGCTCCAGTTGGCGTCGTCTATGCTGCTCGGGCTTGGGAGCGTCATCCGAAAATGTGAGTGCTCTTCTTATACCACTACCGTGTCGCGGTACAATTCGCCGCTTCATTCCTTACTCGGCTCGTTCCTTGGGGTCACGCGTGATGCTCATCGTACCGCGTACATCAGACCTGAAGCTCAGCGAGATCAACCCCGGCTTGGAGTGGATGGAGAAGGTGGAGTGGCAACTCCTCGGTACGACAGTGTTGCATATCGCGGGAGCGACTGCGATCTTGACGAGGCGTCGCTGGGAGTACAAGGAGTAAGTGGGAGTTATGTATCGCTGTCCATATTCACGCGAATGCGGTAGTGTGGAGTCGTTCCGGGCGTGATTTATGATCAACTTCATTTACTGGCCATTTACCCTCTTGCAGTGAGATAAATTGAATGACCCAATCGCGGACTCACAGAACGTGACCCAGAATGAAAAAAAAAAACCTTTAAGATGTAAGCCATGTCAGTCAACCGGTAGTCAGACATTGTGCGTCTCGCTTCCATAAGTATCCCCGGTCAAGCGATGACGGGCGTTCTCTGGAAGGCAGTTGTTTGGTCGAGAGGCTCTTGCCAAACAATCCTTGCCGAATGCAGGCACCGCACGTGGCAAGCGCCAGCACCTCTGCACCAGCCCAGTTTTCTACGCACACGTAGCTTGTTCTCTCTTCCTTACGACCATCATGTCCGCCATCCGTACTCTCCGCCAGCTCTCTCTCTCGTCTAGCCGTGCCTTCGCTGTGCATGGTGCGGCGCGCTCAGTGTCGCGCGCTGCCCTCCCTGTGTTTGCTGTGCGTGCCGGCCCAGCCGTGTCACGCTCGTTCTCCGTGTCCGCGCGCAGATTCGGCGAGGGTGCTGGTGAGTCCGTCTCGGCGCACGTCACTCTGAAGAAACGCTGACGGGAGGATGTTGGGGCAGCTGACGTGTCGCTGTCACAGAAGCTCGGGGAGGAGTTGCAGTACGAGAAGGAGAGCGCGCCCGCTGAGGAGCCTGACTTCGTGCGCGCGTTCAAGGCGCAAGGTGTCTGGGAGGTAGGCATTGCGTTGCTCCCAATTTGCGCTATCTCACTGCGCTATAAAGATTCAGGACACTGTCGGGAACGACGAGATCGCGCTCAAGCGGAAATTCGGTAACGAGAAGTGCGTCAGCCTGCCGTATGTGATACCCTGTCCATAGTTGACGGCTCTGTCCGTAGCATCCGCTTGATGTTCTCCATTGCCGACATCCAGAACGAGCAGGAGAATGAGTTTGAGCAGGGCGAGGAGGGTGAGGAGGCGTCGGAGGAACAGCCCATTCACTCATCCCCCATCCGCTGTTCCTTGTCCATCACGAAGGTACATGACTGCGTTATATCGCATCTTGCACCATCATCTCACTTATATACGACAGCCCGGCATCCCTGGTGCAGTCAACGTCGATGCCCTGTGCCAGGAAGGCGCATTCCTCGTTGACAACATCTCCTTCTACTCTGATGCTGCTGTCGGCACTGAGTTGACGGCGGAGGCGGACTGGAAGCGCCGTGGTCTGTACATCGGCCCGCAGTTTGACACGCTCGACGTCGCCGTCCAGGAGGAGTTCGAGACATGGCTGAAGGAGCGTGGCGTCGACCAGGGCCTGGCAACCTTCATTCCTGAGTATGCTGAGTGGAAGGAGCAGAAGGTATGCCACTACGTGGCTCATGTGTGTGTAGACCGCTGACGTTGTTACAGGAGTATGTCAGCTGGCTTCAGCAGGTGAAGAAGTTCATCGAGGCGTAGACTCGCTAGCTTCAGCGTAGTGCCAGCAGTCCCGCCGGACTGCTTACCAAAAGTTGAGGCAGCTAGATCTAGCTCCGCTGCCACCCCTACTGTATATCCTTAGTACTAATCTGTCTGAATGCATCCCCATTGCTTACTATGCCGAAGTTGCCCGAGTGCGTCACTTGGGTGGCGTGTCAACCCGGTACATGATTAGGTAAGCAATCCCAGTCACGAACGCTTACGGTGAGGCTCGGCTACGGTGGCGGTGCCTCGCTGGTGCCCGATGCTGCTCGAACGTCCGAGAACGGCCCTTTCCCGTCTTGCGCCTTCCGTGTCCTCCTCGCGCCTGCTGCGTCATGCTCACCTGCTCGCAGCTATCGCGGCCGAGCCGATACGACGTGCATTATTGGATCACTTACGCGTTCGTAATGCACAGGAACTGCGTGTCGGCCACGTCAGCTCGCTGCGTTCATGGCGCCTTCATCCGGGTATAAGAGAGGTAAGATGCTGGGTGGTATCAACACTACCCCTTGTCGGTCGGCATCCCATTCACATAACGCGGACTTCAGTCGTCGTACACCTCCACTGCACTGTTCGACGTTCCTGCCTTGAATATTCCCGCTATCAGTCCGCAAGTCACAGTCATGTCCAGCCCTATTGCCATCCCGCGCACGTCCTCCTCCGCCTCGTCGCGCAGCCCTTCGGGTTCCCCGACCGGTGTGTACGTTCCAATCCACAGGCGCAAGGCCAGCAGCGTGGCAGCACTTACGAGTGGTCAGTCACCTCTCACTCCTCACACACTAAGTACGGTGTACTGACGCAGCCCGCTCAGACAATGCCAATGTAGAGAAGCAACCGCCGTGCTTTGTCTACCAGATCACCCAGCTCCGCGCCCTCGCCACCTCCCCCCTCGTCTCGCTCACCCCCGCCCAGCGCGCGCGCCTCGCCGAGCTCTCCGCGTTTATCTCCGCGCATCCCGCCGCAGGCAAGGACACGGCCGCGGGCTCGCGGCGCCGGCGCGCAGGCAGGCGCGCGAGCAGCGCGAAGAAGCTGCAGACGGAGGTGCATGTCGATGTTGAGAGCAGGCGCCGTCGCCATGGGACGTGGGGCTGGGCGGCGCACGCGGGGGAGCTCGAGCGCGAGGAGAGCTGGAGGCACTCCAGCGAGCCTGCGTTCCCTGTTGCGGTGCGGGCATGATCGCGCCGCACGAATCCGCCAATTCCCATCAGTTCTTGGCCAGGCACTCCGCATTGTACGACATAATCACGACGGACTCTAGTATTTGTATGGACTCGGTAATGTACGGCAAAAATAATGATACCCACTCACTGCACTGGTCTCTGCGGGAGCGCGAGCTGCGATTATATTTTCATAGAGTGTTTTGAACTTGCGGTTGGTCCAAGTTGTCATGGTGCGGGAACCAGTCAACGCTATGGAAGGGACTAAAGAGGACAATTAGTAAGGTATATAGGTATGAAGTGGCGGGAGCATCTCAGAGCTGGGGGTCAGACGCGGTCAGGCGACCGTGATTCATGACGTATGTAAGTAACTACGCTGCCCGACTGTGACTCGGACATCATACACACACGACGTAGGTGCTGTCTGTACTACATACCCGTGCACAAGATGAGGTTCAACACGAATGCACTTATAAATGTATACTCGGGACGGTATACCATGGCAGCCTACTAGTAGTAGGCAGTCGGCTCCTCCATGTCAGAGTAGTTGCTTGTAGCGGGACATAAATGCAGAGTGCATCATCATCCCCATCAGCCCCGCGGGAGTGGTTAGGGTTGTATATACTACATGTTGCCCACTTATGTACCCAGACATAATAATTGGCAAGGCAAGGCTGAATAAAGATCGTCAGCACCTAGAACGTCGATAGCTAGCGTGGGATTAGACCGAGATTTGGGCATAGGGGAAGCTGCGACGGCACCGATACCGTCTGATGAGTGTCGGACCCGCAACGGTGAACGACCTATTGATGATGAGAAAGCGACGACCCCCTCATGCGGACGCTGGGGAGTACATACGGACATGTTCATTGCTGAGATAAGATGACAGCTTCGCGACAGAGCAACTGTAGATCTTGACGTGAGTTGTATACAAACTTGCACGGCTGATCATACCCCAAGGCACCTCCCGGGGGTGGGATCAACGGTGATCAACGGCAACCCAACGGAGACCTGGCGGGAAATCAGTAGTTCAATATGGTCCTTACGTGTATGCTGTCGCGGAAGGACAGAAGACGACGATCGGACCTCGTATAAGCTTTGAAGATGATAAGGTGACCGGGGAGGGTGCCTTTCCTGGCATGGTAGAGGATCGATGTACACGACGTCGGCGAATAACTGCGTCTCGCTGACCTCGCAATCATGCCGTGAAACAGAGCCCGTGGGCGCGTAAGGGCTTCCGCTTGTTGTATACGACAAACACACGTTGTAGCGGACACATATGCGTTGCCTCTAGGCTAGGTTCGAAAGACTACAAATTCGTCGTATCGTGTTCGCGACACATTGCGCTATATTGCACAGTGTGACGGGGGTGCGCCGAGAATGCACCGCGAGAAGCTCTAGACAAGCGAGGAGGAGATGGGGGCGATGGCCAAGGAGGGAAAGTCGGCTCGCGAGGAGTGATTGCGAGCGAGCGGACGCGAGCAGATCAATGGTGATTGTCTCCAAATGGCAGGTCCTGTCGTTCCGTCGTGGGAACACACGCCGGGTGTGCAGCTGCTGGGCATACCAGGGACCCGTCGGGGAGGTTTGGGGGAGGTTGCGGCACACGGCGGCGGCAGACGCGTCGGACGCGGCGAGCTGCCCTTCGTGACGGAGGTTTGAGAGGAGGAGTGATCGCTGAATGACGTACTATGGTCACGTGCACGATCGCGTCTGCGATAGCAGGCCCGGGGCAACTTGCCTGGAGACACGGCCAGGTTCAGCCACCCCCGCCGCCGCCGTGACTACAAATACTCGCGTCGCGTCCGGACCTATCCTCCTCGCCTTTCCCCTTCTCCCATCGCTGCCCCAGACATCATGGACAGCTTCGCAGAACCCCGCCGCCCAAACAACCCCGTCTCCCTCGCTGCCGTCCGCGAGCAAGTCCACAAGCTAGAGACGGACCATAAGGCCAATGGCATCCCCCTCTCTGGCCGCATCATCCAAGTCTCCCATTACCTCCCCGTCTCGTCGTCGTATGTCCGCCCACCCAGTGAGCTCCCCAGCCCGCCCCCGACACCGCCCACCGAACCCTCTGATATCCCCGCGAGCCCTACCGACGGCACCCCGCCCCCGCAGCCTGCGCCCATAGAGCAGCCGCAGTCGCTTCTGCCGGCGGAGCCTACCTTGGAGGAGGACACAAACTGGACGCTTAGCGTCCGCTATGGCCATTCCGCAATGGTCAGCGGCATTGCTAGCCTCGCAACTACCCACGAGCAAGTCGTCATCGGATGGACCGGCGACATCACTTCGGCCCCGAACGCGCTCCCCCCAGCCGCCTACGGCGCTCCCTCGACCTCCACCGCGTCGGAATCCTCCTCTGCCGCACCGTCCAAGGTGCCCGTCAAGGACATAGGCGAAGAGGACCGGCGCACGCTCGAGACTCTCTTGGCGAAGCACCGTTCGCGGGAGGACGTTGTGATCGAGGGTGGCAAATCGATCACCTATGTGCCTGTCTGGTTGGACGACGAGGAAGCGCACAGCCACTACGAGGGCTACTGCAAGCAAAGTGAGTAGTCCCCTTACGGTATTGCATATGCGACTTCCATATCCGACCGATCCGTCCATCTTCGAACGCCCTTCCTGTGCCCCCGTGTCCACCCCCGGAGTCAATTTATCCGCATGGTAGCACTAGCATTGAAGGGACGGGGTCGCTTCCGATGGGTCGGCGCGTACTCTCCCGAATCTGTAATTGTGCCCCTCCTACTGATGCTCTTCCACCATCGTGGCATTGAGCCTCTGGCACGGGCGGAGCCCACGAATGAATGAGGCTGGGCGAGGCCCACCCATCGCAATTTGCGAAGGTCCGCAGGGGCCGCCCCAAGCCCACCTGACAGGTCTCTTCAGCCTGTCACGCAGAAGTCAGCTTCCCGCGGCTTCCGTGTAGCATGGCAAGTTTTGCTCGCGGGCTGACGGGACCTGGCAACGGCTCAGCTGGTCGCAGACCAGGGAGTATACTGGATCCCGGCGAGCGTGGCCCCCTGCCGCGGGCTCCGTGTTTACGCCGTCTATCGTTCATGAGTTCTGTTGTAATCGATACTATACGGCCGGCTCATACGGGCCTTACTTCTTGAAAAGATATGCTAATCATTAATGATAGCACTCTGGCCTCTGTTTCACTACCTCCTCTGGCAAGACGTCGCGACGGAGTACGCGTCTGCAGACGCGCACTGGGGGGCGTACCAAGCCGTTAATGAGGCCTTCGCGAAGCGTGTCGTCGAGGTCTACAAGCCTGGTAAGTGTGCCAATCTCGCCATCTGTCCGCTATGTGGTGCTCACACGCTCCAAGGCGACCTCATCTGGATTCACGACTATCACTTGCTTCTCGTACCCTCGCTGGTTCGCCAATTTCTGCCGGAGGCCGCAGTAGGTTTGTTCGTACACACGCCATTCCCGAGCTCCGAGATCTTCCGCTGCTTGCCGCGCAGGAAGGAGATCTTAGACGGTATGCTCGGCGCAAACCTTGTTTGCTTCCAGGTGCGTGCTTCTGCCCCACTGCTTGTGACTCCACATCGCTGACGCTGGGGTGTTTAGACATACTCGTACTCTAGGCACTTCACCTCGTCGTGTGTCCGCGTCTGCGGGTATGAGATTACCGCGACGGGTGGAATCGATGTAGCGGGACACGTTGCGTCGATTGCGTACTGCCCTGTTGGGGTCGACGCGGATCGCGTTGCGAAGGATACGTGAGTAGATTCGAGGCCGTGCTGTGGGTATTCCGTATTGATTTAGTGACTGTGGGATAGACTGCGGCCCGGTATGCAGCCCAAGCTCGAAGCCCTGCGTGCACTGTACGAGGGCAAGAAGATCATTGTCGGCCGGGACAAGCTTGATGTCGTCAAGGGCGTTGTGCAGAAGGTCAGTCTTGTTTTCTCAGGTGCATGTATGCGCTCACTGACACGAACTCGACCTAGCTACGTGCATTCGAGAAGCTCTTGCATGACTACCCTCAGTGGATCGGGAACGTCGTCCTCATCCAGGTTACATCACCCGCGCTCTCCGACTCGCCCAAGCTTGAGCGCCAGGTGTCCGAGCTTGTCGCACATATCAATGGCGAATACGGGTCACTCGACTTCATACCTGTGCATCACTAGTACGTGAGCTGCAAAAGTATTAGGTGACAATGTCTGACTTCATCTTGCCAGCCACCAAACCATCAAGAAGGACGAGTTCTACGCTCTGCTCTCCGTCGCTGACCTTGGTGTGATCACGCCGCTGCGCGATGGGATGAACACGACGTCGATGGAGTTCGTCCTCGCGCAGGAGCGGACGAAGAAGAGCCCGCTGGTGCTGTCCGAGTTCATGGGCATCTCGCGCAACATGATTGACGCGATGCAGGTGAATCCGTGGAGCCTCGGGGTACGTCGGTCTCGCGCACGTGATGCATGACGTGATGCTGATCGCCGGAGATCTCCAGGAGGTGGCGGCGGCGATGCACCGCGGGCTGACGATGGCTGACGATGAGAAGGCGCGGCGACACGCCGCTCTGTACGACACCGTCCGCACACACACTTCCCACACGTGGGCAGCCACCCTCGCGAAGATCCTCCTCCAGCAGATCGGAACCCAGAACCTCGCGAAGATGACCCTCCCCATGCCCAAGGACCGCCTGGAGGCCCAGTACCGCGCCGCGAAGAAGCGGCTGTTCCTGCTCGACTATGACGTGAGTGTCGTGGTTCATGACGTCCAGTAAGATGAGACTGATTACCTTTGCGTTGCTAGGGGACCCTCTCTCCGATCGTACGAGTCCCGAGTGCGGCGGTGCCGTCGCCGCAGACGCTCGAGGCCCTCGAGAACCTCGCGAAAGACCCCCGCAACGTCGTCTTCATCATCTCCGGCCGCGACGGCGCCTTCCTGGAGCAGCACCTTGGCCACATCCGTGGCCTCGGCATGAGCGCGGAGCACGGTGGCTTCGTGCGTGAGCCGGGCGCAACGGAGTGGACGAACTTCACGGAGCACCTCGATATGGAGTGGATGGGCGAGGTCCTGGAGATCTTCAAGTACTACACGGAGGTATGTGACGCCGCTTCTTTTGTCATTGTGGTTGGTGCTGACGAGAGACACGCAGCGCACCTCGGGCAGTCATATTGAGGTGAAGAAGAGTGCGATTACCTGGCACTACCGCTCGGCGGACCCGGAGTGGGGGTGAGTCCCAAATGCTTGATATGTAGTGGAGGGCATGTCTGATCCGAGGACTAGTCTCTTCCAGTGCAGACAATGCCAGGACCTTCTCGAGAACAACCTCGCTCGGAAGCGTCCCATTGAAGGTAAGACGTTCAGTCCCGCATCATCCGATATCACGCGCTTAGCTAGACCCTAGTGCTCGTCGGCAAGAAGAACCTCGAAGTCCGTCCTTTGGCCATCAACAAGGGTGAGATCGTCAAGCGTATCTTGTACCACAACCCGGATGCGGAGTTCGTCGTCTGTGCCGGCGACGACAAGACCGACGAGGACATGTTCCGCGCGCTCCTCTTGTTCAACGGGGACAAGGACAAGACGCACGTCAAGCTCGAACCGCCGCTCGCGGTCACCCTCGTAGCGGGCGAGGACGCGGGCAAGTTCGAGCCTGTTGACCTTGCGCTTACCCGTGAGGGCGTCTTCACGACCGCCGTTGGCCACAGCAGCAAACGTACGCTCGCAGCATGGCACGTCCCCGCACCCGAAGACGTCATCAGCCACCTCCTTGATCTGGGGAACATCTCTAAGGAACAGGCCGACCCTAAGCTTTGACGACCGCCATGACTTTCTCCCGGTGCCTAACATTGAGCTCCCGACGCATACACGAGATTCGGGGGCTCTTTGCGGACAGGTCTTACGTCTGTGCACGATGATCTGTACGAGTGTAATGATGCAGCAGCAGTACCAAACTCTGTATATTGTGACACCCAAGCATATTTACTTAGGGACCTAGCATACAGCGCGACGAGGAAATACCGTAGAGTTGACATCTCGGATGTAACGTAACATATAGAACAGGACCATAGAATTCGCACAAGTACACATAGTGGAAGAGCAGATTTTGAGAGACCAAGAAGGTACAGATCAGACGGCCTCTGCTTGCACAGGGACGGTTTGGCCTCCCTTGGCCGCACTAGGTGTGAAGGTGTGCCAGCGGTCGTTGAAGCGGACATCGAGAGGACGTCCACCATACATGTACTGCTGGAATTTTGCTGCGAGGCTGTCAGCCGAACGTTTCCCGCGGGGCATCACGACGACAACTCACCAATGGCAGTCTCGGCCTCTGGCACCTGGCCAAACTGCACGACACCGCAGCCCTTGGAGCGAGTGCCCTCGAAGAGAATCTCGGCGAGCTCCACCTGACCAGTAGTCTCGAAAAGCTCCACTAGATCCTCGTTGGCAGTGGACCAAGGTAGCTGCAAAAACACTGTGAATCCGGTGCTCCAAGCAGATGGTCATCGAGCACTCACGTTCCGGACCATGATCTGCTGGCTTGGCTCGGTCTCGTAGCCGCCGCCATAACTAGCAGCAGCGGCGACATAATTAGCGTCGAAGCCGTTCAGAGCAGCGCCTGCTTGATCGGGGCCGGAGTAAGGTGCGTAAAGACCGTCGCTAAATTCACGGCCGCCGCCCCCTCCATATCCGCCACGGTAGCTGCCGCGCAGGCCACCACGAAGACCGCCACGGGGGCCGCCACGGAGGCCGCCACGGACACCGCCGCGGTAGGAGCCAGGTCCTGACAGACCCGCGTAACGGTCCTATGCGCGTTGCGTAAGACTCATCAGACAACCCACTGCACGCGAGACTTACCTCTCGGACTTCTAGAGTCCGCCCGTACCAGTCGAAGCCATTGTACATGCCTGGATAGCGGGGTGAGCAGAAGAGAGGTCGCGGACAGTATGGGGACGCACTGATGGCCTGCGCGGCGTCTTTTGCGGTCTCGAAGATTACTGTACCGGAGCCCTTGGGACGGCCATCCGCGCCAATGTTGATATCAGCTCTGACAATGTTCCCAGAAGAGCGGAACAGGTCCTTCAGATCCTGCCATCCAGCTTGGTACGGAAGCTAGACTATGTCATCAACACAAAATTCGACATACGAATGCAGGGGGCCGTACGTTGCCAACATAGAGTTGATTGCCCGGGTTTGAGCCTTGACCTCCGAAGTAATTGTGTGAGGCAGGGCGAGGCGGAGGCGCGGCGTGCAAGCCTTGGCCGGCCATGGCCATACCAATCTTACCTGGAACCGGCGTCGCTCCGAATCGCGACTCGTTTTCCCGGTCCTACATACGAAGTGAGTGATACACATCGTCAGTGCTTTGCAATATAAGTGTTCACCTCACGAATGAAGACCGGACGCCCGAGCAACAACTGCTCGGAGAGCTCTCGGATAGAACGCTGTGCATCCTCTTGCGAAGCAAATTCGACAATACTAGGGCGAATATTTAGTAGGCGCGTTTATCCAGTGAATTTGGAGATACTCACCCGCATCCCTTGGAGACACCCGTAGGAGTGATCAGGACTTCGGCAAAGAGGACCTCCCCAGCTAACGACCCCAAAAGAAAGCTCCCATTAATAAACCATCCTCTCAGCTCGCCATCCATCAGGAAACCAAACTCCATAAACCCTCTCCCTGCCCCGGCCTCGCGATGCAATCTCGTTCCTCAAGCAGACTCTCGTGCGGCTAGCTGGCCTCCGATAGCGGTCACGGACTACTTTCCTCTCCTCTCTGAAGTCGGCTCTCCTGAGATCGCGCGCGCTGGCCACGCCGCCATCCTGCGTGCAGGGTGAAGGCAACGGCTTCCTCTCCCCGCGGACTCCGTCTCCGCCTCCAAGAAAGACCGAGAAACCAAGCTGAATGATCCCCAACCCACCTCCCCGCATGAATTCCATCAGGTCCCTGTACTTGACGTCGTAGCTGAGGTTGCCGACGTAGACCCGGTTTTCGCGCTTGCTGACTTTCGCAAATTCGACGGCCTCTTCGTGCGGTGCGTTCATTGGTCCACCTAGGGATCGACTGAAGGGCCCGGAGTCACGCCGCTGGCGGCTGCGCGAGCGAGGAGAGCGCGAACGCGAGTGCGAGCGAGAGTGGGATCGGCGCGAACGACGCCGTGGTGAGCGAGAGCGTCTGCGCGTGCGAGACGACGTACGGCTGCGCGACCTCCTCCGACGCTACGCAGACGTCTCAGCCGGCGTTTCGGTAGATGAAAAAAAGTCCAACTCACTTCTCCAGCAGCCCTCTCCTCAGGCTCCCAGTGATCGCTTCGCCTGCTGCGAGCTAGACCACGGTAGATGTTAGGCAACATATCGAGGAGAAAATGAGTTTGTACTGACCCGCTGGCCTGGGATCACGCTCTCTGTCACGGTCGCGGTCGCGGTCGCGCCTGTCGCGATCCCTCTCCTTTTCCCTCTCCCGCTCTTTGTCGCGCTCCCTGTCACGGTCAGCATCGCGCTCTCTCTCCCTCTCGCGCTTGTCGTCTGCGTCGTCTTTGATTTTCATGTCGACGTCCATGGCGTCCAGAGTGTCTGGAGGAAGAGTGACGGTGATGGTGGACGGAGTCGAAGGCTTTGCGCCGTGAGTGACGGCGCCACAGTGGCCGCGTCGGACCTTTAATCGTGTGCTTCCCGATTTGCTAACTTCAATCGAACACTCAGCTTCGTCATTGAGCATCTATTGATTTCATTGACTGGCTGAGGATAGTGTTGGCAGCGACGCTGTCCTTGTCGGAGCAGTCTTTTTAGCGAACCTGAAGAGTGAGGCAGGTCAGGTGTGTACCACCATATATTGATTACTACCATTAGTGCTCACCAAAATCGTAGTAAGGCTCATGCGCTGGATGGTCGATTTCTATGACTACAGTATCTCAGAGACACACAACTGGATACTACAAGACGCACACACCGATGTATACTTGGCCGCTATGCTGTCAGTGGCAACAGTGCTCCCAATCCTTTTCTGCAACTTGTACTTGACGCCTACAACCATTGATCTCCTATTCAACCCAGACTTTGGGATCCATGTCATGCTCTAAATCTGAGATAGGCAGCCCAGCTTGGTGGAGAGACCACGAAATAGCCAGTGACTCGGAGAAGTGGGCTGACTGTGAACTTTACGGTACGTACCACCACAGGTCACAGTGGCCGTAATGACGTCGCCTTATCATTCGAGAGCATTCCTTAGCTCTAGCTTTGAGTGTCTGACAAACGCATATAGCGTCCGATGATAGCGATACGCTGCGGTATATAGACCTCTCTCTGCAACACTCACGCATGATAACTTCACGCTACAATGGCTGAGACCATACTAGATCAGCTAAGTGCAGCAAACATATATGACTTGCGCGGGGTCGTCGCTGTCGTGACGGGTGGGGGCACTGTACGTAGCCTGCGCTCAGTAGGTTGTGCTGGCTGACTGGGAATATAGGGCATTGGCCTGATGATCAGCTCCACGCTCCTGGCAAACGGCGCGACAGTATATATCATTGGACCCAGACAAGAAGGACTGGACAAGTGAGTGTGATGTTGGTGTGATTCCCGGGAGCACAACGCTAATCGCTCTGACACTGTCCTCGAAAGAATAGCTGCAGTCTACAACCAGGCTGCTGAAAAGACGGGGCGACCGTGCCGCATGCATGGCCTCGCAGGAGACATCCGGAGCAAGGTGCGATGGCCCATCCGTGTCGCGAAGGGATCTCACACCCCAGACAGTCGGAGGCACTGCGCCTTGCTCATGAAGTCGGCAAGAGAGAAGGACATATAACAGTTCTATTCAACAATGCAGGGTGCGCCGCTCGACTACTACATCAAGAACTAGTGAGTTGTGCCCGCGCTGATGTACCGCCAGCATTCTCGACGGCATCTCCCCTCGCCCGTCTGCGCTCACTGCCGAAGCCTTCCGCGCGGCGTTTTTCGACACCGTCTCCGAGGAGCAGTTCGGTAACTCCCTACAGACGAACGCAGTCGGGCCGTACTGGCTCACGTTCGCATTCCTTCCGCTGCTTGAGAAGTGGAAGGCGTACGAGGGTGGCAGCCGGCGGTTTGTCCCGCAGATCGTCATGACCTCTAGCATGAACGGGTGGACGAAGGTGGGTTTCAGATCAGCGCGTCCTTGCGACTCGAGGGCTTGCTGCTAGTGCGAGTTATTGGCAGGACATCAACACCGCGGGAAGGTCGTACCCGTACATGTTCTCGAAGGCAGCAATTGGACAAGCAACCGCAACGCTTGCGAATGAGCTCTTGCCGCTCGGGATACGCGTGAACGGAATCGCCCCTGGTACGTCCTCCCGCCTACTTGTGATACGAGGGCTACTGAGCCCCTTGTACACAGGCTTATTCCAAACAGAGATGACTGCTGCCGGTACCGCGGACGCCGTCGGCCAGTCGCACATCCCCGAGGGCGAGAAGATGGACTTCGAGGTTCCGGCAACTCAACCCCCGCTTGCACCCGGGGAAAGACCTCCGTATGGTGGGTCAGTAAGGGACATGGGCTCCCTAGCATTGTTCCTTGTGGGAAACTGGTTTGTTATTAACGGCGAAACGGTCCTAATTGACGGAGGGGTGCGTGCACATAATCAATCGACAAGCCATGATGTATGTGTTGACCCACTGTCGTTAGACAATGCTGCTGCACCCATCGTCTTACTGAGAAATCAGCTGGCGTATCGGGGTGAGACAATGCATGCGTTTAGTCCGCCGAATGTCAGCGCAGACACCTCGATAATAAACAAACACGCTCGTATTGTTGCGACTAAATGATACACTATACTGTAAATGCTACACCATGCAAATGCATCATCCTTCCCCGTGATCCAAACTCACTCTTAAATATCATGAATTCGCCACGACTGCCTCATAATATGCCGTGTATTCCTCCGCGGTCATCTGTTCTTGGTGCTCCTCCGTCACTTCGGAGAGGCGTATAGACTTTCCAGCAGCTGGGAGTGCATGTCAGGTAGAATATACATACAGCAATGAGAACGAACAACGTACCATTCACCATAGGCTCATCAGCCAGTGCCCCCTCCTCTTCTGCTGGGACTACAGTAGGGGACCCCACAGGCGACATCTCATATACGGATTCATAGCCGTTCAGCCTCGGGGTCTTGACAGAGTCAAAGGTTCCATCGACGTCGTCGAACGACCGAGAGCGCTTATTATGCTCGTTCAGCGAGTCGAGATACTCCAACGACGGCTTCACGTCCTCCTCCTCGTCCGCAAAATCGTCGCGGGGGGTGGGCACCGCGGGGGTTGGCCCTGTGGACGCAGCCAGGGTCGCGTAATACTGGTCATAGTCTGCATAGCGTTCAGTTAGCAGGGGACAGGTCGTAGCGCGAAGCTTACAGTCTGCTTCTTGCGTCTGGGGCGTAGGTGCTACAGGCTTGATGTCGATGCCATTCGTCTGTGGAGGTGGTGCAGCTGAGCCAACGATGCCCAAGCCCTTCAGAATGGAATCGTTCGAGCTCGGTAGGCGGCTTGTGTCCTCTGTCCGAGCGTTTTCCTTGACACCAAGCGCTGTCAAGTCGCCAGTGATGGTACTCTTCAGATGCCAAGACGGCATGAGGTTCTGCTGGCGCTTGGCAGCGGCTTCGCGATCTCGCTCTTCCCTCCTCGTAGCCTCGTCCTTGTCGACGGAGAGCATGACGTCGAACGCATCTTCACGTTTCGCCTCCCCAGACGCCCCTGCAATTTTGAGGCCACCATTTTGTGCTGCCTGTTTGGCCTTCTCCGCGTCAATGATGTGTGTCTTGACCCACAGCGCGACGTCGAAGCTGCGTAGGATCAGTACAAGAGACGAATTTGACTCTCAGATACGTACGCAGGGAGCACCAGGTCCTCTGTCCGGCGAAGGCCCTCGCGAATGAACCGCATCTGTCGATTGAACCGTTGCATACGGTCCTGACTACCCTTAACATCCTCCGCATTTTCGTTGTCAACCAACTCAGCGTGGCATACATCGCAAATGAAGGTCCCGGCAGCGAAGTCGATTAACTTATCAGCTTCAAGAGGAGAGAACGCCTTGTGGCATTGCGGGCATATGTAGCCCTTGTTATCGAGTTGCTGCAGAGCAGGGTGAGCTCGCAATCGCCCGTGAGATGCAGTTCACACACATTCCGCAGGCCAGAGTCAATGATTCTATGCATCTCCGCTACCCTCCATTTCACAACGTTGCAGAAGTGTTGATAGTCGATATAGAAGTATTGCCGGCCGACTGATCGCTGTGCACCCTCTTTGAGCTCGTTTTGTCGATAGCTATGCCCGCTCGTAAGGCATCCCCATACCACGTTCAAGAAACTTACATCCGAACGAGTCGGTCGCCCTCTAGAACCGCCATGACCTTGTTCAGCTCCTTCAGCTGCAGCCCCATCCGTCCCGCGAGGTCGTCATCCTTCAGACTGCCGACGGTGTGGTCTGCGTTCAGCTATGAACCATTAGTGGGTTGTATAGATACTCACACAGGATGTCGGGCTAGCTGGTCCATGACGACCGTGAATCTCGGCTCATAGAACGCACGCGAGACATGCTGGACAAGGAGTCGAAGTGTTTCCTGCTCATCTTTCGATAAGCTCGACATGAGGAAGAGGGTAGGTCTCAAGCTTCGAGGTTGTGTGGCAGCGACGCCTCTTCCGGTGGCTGCTGAGTCAGCAGGCGCCCTCGATCCTCTCTAAGCGCTTGCACCGTCCGACCCTCGAGACGTCCTTCTTCACACTCTCTATTCGCTATTCAAATCCTAGGTACCCTTCAGTGAATCCACGCGCCTCTGCCTTCTACAATCAAGCAGCTACGAGGGATCTGTCAGCTGCGAGAGTTTCGTTGTGGGCACGAGGGCATATCGAGAGTCTGGCCGCGGGTCTTTCCTCTGTGGAAGACAGGTGGGCAGCGGCGGGACGAGACTAGGTCTTGACCAAGCTTTGGTACAGGTGTCCTGGAGGTTATCGCGAATATCCGTGCATGCCGAAATGTCACCAAACTCATCCTCGGGCACAACGAGCTTGGCGATACCGGATGTGTGGTGCTATTTGACTTCCTTAGCTCGCACCATGGCAGACAGTATCCTATCACGGAGATCAGTTTGGACTCGAACGGAATTGGAAATGTCCCTACACAATGTGAGTGTTTTCTCTACCGCTCATCGCACAGTATGGGTGATGGTCAACCCAGAATGCATTCGCAGCTGACCCTGATCTTTCCACCGCCTTTGCCCATGCGCTGAACGCCTCGCAGATCGAGACGCTCTCCCTCACGACGAATCTCGGCCTTGCGGACGACTTCATCGCGAACTTCATGCCCCTTCTCAACGCGCCACACTTGCAAGAGTTACAGATATCTGCCATTGGCCTTACACATGCATCAGCTACGCACTTAATCGACTATCTTTCATCTCCGCGCTGCCGCCTTCGCGCCCTGCGAGCCAATGGGAATAGGCTTGGGCTGCGTAGTCTTCGCGCAGTCGTCTGTACGATACATCGGCACAACTTTACCCTTATAAAGCTTGAACTGTACACTAATGGCCTCGCAGACCCGGACCCGGACGACAATAGCGAAACGTCCGCCAGCGATGAGCCCCGTTCTGGCTGCATCTGCTGGCAGGACAGCGAGAGTGAGCTTGCGCGAGTGCTCCATCGGAACAGGCTACTGAGGGAGGTCACGGAGCGAGAAGCACTCAGCCTTTTGCGATACGCCCGTGCAATCCTGCGCAAGTTGCGGCGAAACCCTGCCTCGGCGTCCGGGGCACTCATCCCGCTCGCATCCACTAGCGTCGAGCACCCGACACCATCCCAAATCACGAGCCTCCCCACCGAGCTGCAGCTGTACATCCTGTCGTTCCTCGCACCTTTCCTCTCCGTCGCCCAGCGTATCCGGATCTACGCATATGCCTCCTCGCCAGCGACGCTCCCGCCCCTACTGCCCAAGTTGGTGTCCCGTGAGAATCTTCCCGATCCCACAGCGCTGCCAGCAGGTATGCTTCTCAGGAAGAGAAAAGGGTTTGCGTCGAACGATGGTGTTGTCACGGGCAGCAAGCATGTGCCTAGCGGCGGGAGGAAGGCGGAGGAGCGGGTGAAGTGGCTCACGATGGTGCGGTGTGATGCTTTTGAGCTCGAAGATAATGACGACTGGCGCGAGGCCTATGCCCTTGCCTTTGAGGTATATTGAACTACCCGCTCTAGACGGTCCGTAGTCTGACATATTATCGATAGTTGTATGCACCTTCTTGATTTGTATCACGGCCTGTATCATAGAGCATTGCGCACAACGTGAAACCCGCTACACATAGGTTCACAACATCGACTGAACGCTATCAAAGATTACAGATCGCCACCATATATCATGGTATCTACAATAGATCAAAATGTATCCTGGGGGTTTAGGTGGCTCGCCTGTGTCTGTCTTTTCATGATTTTCAAGCTGTCGGTGTTCCGTTGAAGGCACTAAGTAGTAGGGTGGATCCTCTCTGAGTACATGTCTACCACCAAAGGTAGACAGTGCTGTGTCTGCTTAACATATTGAGATGTACCCGTTTGTCAGGATAGGCCCTTAGGAGGCCTGTGAGGGTGATTGCAAGGCACTCTCCTTCGAGTAGCGTCACGGCAGCATCAGCACCTCGTACCTCGGCTCTCCCTCAATACATCCATTCTTACACCGCACATTGTCTGGTCTGACCCTGTTTCAGTCTCATTGCTCTCTCTCTGCACCTCCTTGCCCTCCTACGGACTGGCCTTGTGTTACCGTCAGGCCTGTATGTGTAGAGGTCTAGCTCCCTGTACATACACTGACGTCATCACTCTTCGTACACCCTGACGACGCTCGGTTGCCTCGCGCTGGCCTCTGCCCACGCTTTCCTCTTCGCCACGATGCAGGATCATCCCTCTGTTGACGCACACCTCGACGGGCATCCCGGCGCCCTCCAGGAGGTCGGTAGAGCTCACAATGTTGATTCATGCTAGTCGGTGTGCAAGGCAAGGATGGAATGGCTCACCGACTTGTTCACCCGCCCCAGCGTGCCGGGTTGAGCCTTTGAGATATAGCATGGGGCCGACTTCTCTGACATTCGACATCCAACACCACTCCATAGAATTCAATTGTGGCTTGCACATGGATGCCATTACCTCAGCGAGCCAGATGGCCTCTCGACTGAGAAGCTGAGATACTGTATCTATGGTTCTGAGGTAAGGATCAGTACTAGGCGAACGGCTCACAATTCGCAAATACAATGAAAGACTCAGACGAGTCTGCAAGCATGTCAGCGTCATCCATCTCCTCAAGTCCCTTGCTGCACCTGCGCTCTGATACTGAAGCACCTGCTCGGAGGCCCTGGAGTGCTTCTGGACGTGAGGGAAGCATAGCTCACTGGCGAAGGAGAAGCTCACTTGCGAAGGCCCATTTGGAAATGTCAGCTGCCCAGAAGCAAGCTGTAATCCCGCACGAATGACACCTCGTGTGACTGGAATCCCGACAACTGAACGAGAGGGATGCTCAGAGGATTGGGTGCGTAGAGCACTGCGACGTGCGCCCAGCAATGTGTTCGCAGAGGGGCAATCTTATACAGATACTCACGGTAAGTGTGACCTGCAGACACGCCCAATGGCAGCACAGTCATTACTCACTGCACTCATTCAGCCTTCGCACCGCACCCTGTTGTGAAGCAACAGTTTGACCGAACGCCGTGCACAACCTGATTGCGGGCGCACGTCTGGATGCAGATGTCGTGCTTTCGGCTGGAACACGAGCACAATTGCTCGAAAACCCCGCTTTGTCGTCTTGGAAAATTGAGTGGACCGTCAACGCTGTGCTGTGCGGCTGCGGAAGCCGGGCAGTGAGCGAAAGAGAGAAGGCTCGAGGGGCGGGAGGAGGGAGACCGGATATGGGAACGGGCGTGGTTGAAGAGGCGCCCGCATGGGACGGGCCTGGCGCGGCTCAGCCACCGGCTCCTACAAATGAACGCATCCGCCCTCTTCCTCTTCCTCTTCACCCCCGGGCCCATGCCCTCTCACAACTCTCATACCCTCTCATGAACGGAACGCCAGTTTTACCGCTACTCCAGGTCGTCTTCGATGTTCGTCTTTGCCCTTCATATCGGACGCTGGCTATAATTATGCTGACGGGCCTTGCAGTCTATTCTCGAAGTCTTCCTTGTTTGTCTGGCCGGATACATCCTTGCGCGGCAGGGCGTCCTCGATAGGAAGACACAGAAGGTAAGTAGCTGTCTCCTACATCGCTGTCTATACTTATACTCCAGCCACCCAATAGCAAATAAACCGCCTTAATGTCTCCCTGTTCACCCCCTCGCTGCTTTTTTCAAAAGTCGCATTCTTCCTCTCACCAGGTATGTCCTAAACCGTGCAATCCACATCAATCGAACTCACGACCGGACACCAGCCAAGCTACGGGAACTATGGATCATCCCCATTTTCTTCGTCCTCGTTACTGCGGTCTCCATGATCGTGGCATACCTTCTGGGATGGATGCTCAGGCTGAAGAAGTCGCAACGGTGAGTCCCCTCGATTTGTAGCCCCGCCTCTACCATCGCGTACGCTGGCCATCCCTCGTCGAGTTCGCGAAGCACTTGGCGCTTCGTGGCGTCTTGTGATGAGGGCCTTGTACGGCACCGCTGACGAACGATGCCGTCAACTCTTCGATGGTCTCATGGAGCTCCCCTCTCGTCCCCTCTCGGCCCTCTCGTGTCCTGCGTCGCGGGCGGTGTGATTCTGAGTCCTCGTTCTGTTTTGGTTATCTGATAAGATGATCAAGGCCTTCCAATTTCATGCACGCTCGTGATCCGGCCTCCATGACGCGCATTTGGCGTCCCGGCGCTCCGTTACATCATCACGAACCCATATCGGATATTGACGTGCATAAGGCCTCCGCCTGCTCGACGCTCAGGAAACACCTGAAGGGCCATAACGATTCCATAACAATTGCGAAGCCATGCGATCTTGCAGCAGACCGAATGCTAATGTTTTTCTTTGCAGGGCCTTCGCACTAGCAGCATCCATGTTCATGAACTCGAATTCACTGCCGATAGCATTGATGCAGAGTCTTGTTGTTACCGTGCCCAATTTGAAGTGGGGAGATGATGACAATGTCGACGCAATGGTTGGCCGAGCTCTGACCTATCTTGTTCTTTACTCGACATTGGGTATGGTGGTGCGTACAATTTCATTGCGCATTGCGATCATCGCTCACAATTATAGTAGCTTCGCTGGAGTTACGGCGTACGCCTCTTGTCGAACGCAGATCCTGAGGGTGTGGACGAACTTCCTGCAAGCCCCACTGACCAAGAAGGGACTGCATTTCCCAGCTCGACAGAGCAAGACCATGTTTTGCGACATGAGCCATCCTTATTGTCTGATGTAGACGACAGCAAGACCCTCGCGCAGACTTGTGTCATTGAGGATACCCAGTCCCTCCCAAGCTCTCGATCTTTCTCGCCCCCACTACAGCCGCACGCCTCTACGTCATCTACATTTGTAGGTGAAGATGACGAAGACGAAGACGTTCCATTAGGCCGCCAAGTTACAGAACCTACGTCCTCTGCCTGGCAGTCGCGCATGCGACGTGCGGGAAACAGTATCCGCAAGGCATGGGCCACACTGTACGACTTCATGACCGTCCCCCTCTGGGCCGCGCTCGCGTCGATCATTGTCGCATGCATCCAACCGCTTCAGCACATCCTCGAGGTGCACATTCAGCCCGTCAAGGGCGCGCTGACCGCTGCGGGCAACTGCTCGATCCCGCTCACGCTCGTCGTGCTCGGCGCGTACTTCTACACGCCGCCCGAGAAGGACAACCTCCCACAGCACAAGGCGCTGAGTCGCTCCGCGTCGCGTACGACGTACAACCAGGTGTGCGATATGTTCAGTCTGAAGCGGCGCGATGCGGACGGGCGCCCGCCGCCGCGGAAGCAGATGCGGCCGGGCGAGACGAGGACGGTCGTCGCTGCGGTTTTAGCGAGGATGGTGATCACACCTTTGCTGCTCCTGCCCCTTCTCGCAGTCGCAGCGAAGTACGACGTGCAGCAAGTCTTCGAGGAGTACGTGTCTATCTTTTCCCCGCGATGACAACAATCACTGACTTTTGCCTTTTGACAGCCCAGTATTCGTCGTGTCGAATGTGCTGCTCATTGCATCTCCGGCGGCGCTTACTCTCGCTCAAATCACGCAGGCTGCGTCGGGCGACGCCTTCGAGCGGCTGATCAGCCGTACGATTTTCTGGTCGTATTGCGTGATGACCCCACCGTCTACCATTCTCTTCGTGGTTGTCGGATTGATCCTCGCGAAACTTTAATCCGGGATTGTTATTGTGCTAGACTCATACACGCAGCTTCATGTATCCCTCGGGCCCGTGACATATAAGCTCACGTGTTTGAGCGCAGCCTCCGCGCCGGTTGGTACCAATATTTAGTAGGCCGAGGTGGGGGCATGCGGTGGAAAGGTCGAGGTTTCTTATAGATTGTTGTTTCTGGTCATACTGATTGTATAGGAGGCAAAGATGTCATATTTATGAAACCTCTCATCTCACGAAGGCGGGCATTTCTGCACGACGAACTCACAGTCGGCTAGGCGGTCATAGAGATGGTCTTGTGGCCTTTCGAAACTCTTCACTGTTGTTGACCACCAACCGAGAGAGCAATGCTGGAGCACCACCAACCAAGAGAGCAATGCTGGAGCACCACCATGCAATAGCCTGCCTTGCGGGTCCCGGGGCAGTCCCACGAAGCCGTCCCGATGTGCCCGCACCACAATTCTCAGGCGTATCATTGAGTATACCCACGCCCTTTGCACATACAGGAGAAGCTGGGAAGGTCCGCGCAGTGCAGTCCCATGGCTGCGGGTAAGTAACCACCCCGCTTCGTTTCGTCCACCTCGTCCTTGCTGCTGCACCTTCCGCGCGTACGAGCTCAGTTCACTGTGAGCCGGTCGACGTAAAGGTAGATCTATCACTGTCATCGGAAGAAGTTCGTTGTTGATGAAGTATCGTAATACAGTGTATGATGTCGGAGAACACATCTACGGATACAAATGCAATAGACAAAGGTGAGTACAGCGTCACCTTCAAGGACCAGCCGCAGTTCTTGCTCCGGAATCGATCCAACACCACTCTAGCCCGTCGCCTGGATAACCCCTCTTTCCAATTCTAATTAGTTACTTCCCAGAAACAGCGTCTAGCTCTGATGTGCGACCAGTGTCCGAGACCGACATTGAGCTGACATCACTGGATGGACCGGATAACACAGCGTCGCGCATGTATAAACGTCGATGGGTGGGGCTCGTTGCTATCGTGGGTGCTCAACTTTACGCCATAAACATGAATTGACTTCTTAGCGCCACAGATAGTATTGAACGTTGTGGTGGGCATGACGTTTGTGTGGTTCGGGCCTATCGCGGACATCAGTACGTTCTTCTGTTGTGTGCGCGAATGACGACGACCAGTTGACACTAACTAAATATTCCAGCTGCGAAGGAGTTTGGCTTTACTCTAGACCAGGTGAATTGGCTTGGGACCTGTGTCAACGTGACGTACCTCCCATGCGCTGTACTCGTTCCGAACCTCTATGCCCGGCTGGGCTTGCGCAGAACGGTGCGCGATCATTCCCGACATCGCCCATTTTTGTGACTGAAACAGTATGCTAGTGCTACATCGGTGGCGCATTGCTCACTACTGCCGCCTGGATACGGTATGCGGGTACGGCAAGCTCGCTGAGTGTAGGCGGAGCGTACACTCTCATTTTGATTGCCCAGGTTCGTGCGCCTAACATCTCACTAAATCGATTGGTAACCCACTGCCGAAACCCCAACAGCTTTGCTCTGGCCTCATCGTGCCCATCTTTCAGGTTCTGATTCCAGGTTACTCGGAGAAATGGTTTGACCTTCGTCAACGCACTACTGCAACTATGCTCATGTCAGTAGGTGCGTACTATGCCCAATTGTAAACAATGCTGGGACAAATATGCACTCCAGCCAATCCCATTGGATCGGCTCTAGGCCAATTAATCTCCCCTCTCATAGGTTCACCACGCCAGTCAGTGAGTAGCAATCACACGGCGCTCCTCTTAAGATCGCTCCGCCTAGTACGCAGAACGCTGATTGTTACCGTATCTTTACCAGCTTCTAGTCCTCGCGATCATACTCAGCGTCGCTACTCCCTGCATATTCCTCGTCCACGAAACGCCCCCAACGCCCCCAACACGTGCCGCCTCCCTAGGAAACCCAAGCTTCTGGAGCTTCATCCGCGCGCTCGCTGGTCGAGAACCGAAGGAACTCGCAACGTATATGACCTTTCGGCAACGTACTGACTTTGCAATCATGTGGCTTATATTCGGCGTGCTCGTCGCTGTGTACGTACTCCGATTCCAGGGTGCCCGTTTTCCCTGACCCGTGATGGGACGGCTGTAGGGTCACTGCCTTCTCTATCCTTAGTGCGCAGTATTTGGTGCGTGCATCTCCGTTGGAAAGAGAGCATCTGTCTGAATCGTATTCCCTGTAGGAGCCTTTCGGGTACAGCAGTACCACTGCCGGACTCATGGGCGCAACAATTCTCCTCGTTGGCCTCGTGTCGACCATCATCACCGCACCCATCTTCGATCGCATTCTAACGCACCAGCTCGCCCTGACGTGCAAGTGTCTATGTCCTCTCATCGGTGGAGGGTGGCTTTCTCTGATCTGGGCGAGTGCGTCAAACGTACTGCTGTCAGTTCGTGGTTCGTGACTAACGCAAGCAGCTAGTTCGTCAACATAACACAGGAGCTCTCTTTGCTATCATGGCCATCATAGGAGCGTGCAGTCTTACCCTACTCCCCGTCGCTCTCGAGCTCGCCGTTGAGCTGACGCGGAATGCGAACGCGAGCACTGCGATGCTCTGGGCGTCATCGAACCTCTTCTCGATCATATTGGTTCTGGGTAAGCAAACATCCCTGCGTCACGCCCCACTGATGCATACTTATATTCTCGCTTCCATAGTGCAGAACTCGTTGCGAGAAGGCCCGAGTGCAACCCTACCCTACAGTATGCACCGTGCAATCGAATTCCAAGGGATTCTCGTGGTGGTGATAGTTGCTTTCGTCTTACTGCTGAAGGGAGAGCAGACAAGACGTGTTGCAGACGAGCAGGCACAGGTACAGCAAATCGACTCTGATGTTGTCATGGCAGGATACAGAGCACAGAATCGATGATGCCCGTCGCGATGTTTATACTAGGTTGCATTCCTTATGGTCTACTCCTGCTCTGAGAGCGGTTCTTGTTGCCGTAGACCTGATCGATAGCTTTCTTTGACAACCAACCACTTCGCAAGTAGGGCGTCTGATACCCTTTTGACTGTGTCAAGCGCCCTGTAGTAGGGACGGGTGTCAAACGAAAGCCCTGACTTGCTCACCAGATGACGGTGGCCTGTATCAAAAACCAGCATCATGTCCATTAACTCGAGAAGGAATGTACTGAGCACTTGATGCTTGATGTTTTCGTCCCAAAGCTACGGAAGTAATAGGGGAGGTCAGAGTAGGCGATTTTCGGACGATTCAGAGTTTCTCCGAGACGCGATGTTGACAGCGATTTGAGCAACGCCGAAGCGTCCAAAATCGTGCATCGCGCCCGGGTCGTCGAAGCGACTCCGGAGGCGCTTCGACACCCCGAATCGCTGCACATCGCCTGTCGATTCTCGTCCAGCCTGCACCGATATAGGGTGCCTTAACTAGAGTGACTCAGTAAATTAATAAATGTAGTATTCAATTCTAAAGTATTTGCATTTTTCTGCAAGCCGACGACTGCTGCGCCTGCCCTCGCCCTCGTCCTCGACTTCCATATACACTCTGCTGGCAGCATACAGCTCTGCTTCGCTCGCCTTGCATCCAAATGGGCAGACGCAAGAAGACCGAAACGCCTGCGGCCGATGATCCGGGTTCCCGCGCTACGAAGAGTCGTCGCAAGCCTGCCAGTGAGGCTTGAGAGCAGACCCGTTACTTCACCAACAATTTTAGAATGGGTATAATGAAATGGATACATCGTCTACACTGGGCTGCATCGACCGAGAATCGCCACGTCGAAAGTGGGGAGGTCAGAGTAGAAACCGGTTTTCAAGCGATCTTTGGGCGATCTTCCGGTCGTAGAAGCACCTCAAGATCGCTCATGAATGTTGAAGGAGTGAAATTGTAGTGGCTGTAAAGGCAGGGAAATGAACCTGTGAGGGAACTGCTGAGGGAGTCCTGTTAGGCACACAGGAAAGCAGATGAAGGAACAATTACATTAGAGGGCATCTGAGCCCAGTATATATACATGAGAGGAAGGCATTATCTGATTGTACAGTATGCCTATCAGATGAGGCCTGAGTCGTGAGTCATCATCATAAGCTTCATGAGTAAGTGTTAGTAAGACGGTAAACGGAACTATAGATAACCGTCAATATCATATGACAAGGGAGCGGAGTTCCGATACCGAATGGAGTACCGAATGGATACCGAGTGGAATGCTGAATGAAACTCGGTATAATCAACTATCTAAAAGAATGTAATCTATGTATAGTAGCATAGCAGAACACAATGTAAGTCCATATCAGGCAAGCCTGATAAGATAACACCTGAAATGGTAGAAGTTCAACAATGAATCGCCACAAGAATCACCCTTAAAAGTGCTACTCTGACCTCCCCTAATAAGGGCAGTCAGAGTTGTGTTTCTTGAGCGTTTCTCACAACAGATTCAATGTGATTTTGGCAGCAATTCCAGATGAGCAAAATCGCCCAAAATCGTGAAACGCTTGTGCATCATCGAAGCATCTCTGGAGGAGCTTCTTCACTCGAAAATAGGGGAGGTCAGAGTGGATGTGTTTCCGTAAGGATTTAGACACGACTCAGCCGCTCTAAAGAGATTATAGCGGAGATTAAACTGTAATTAAGAGGTGGTTTGTATTCCGTAAGCCACAATAGAGACATCTCAAACTTCACGGGTGACCTATCATCTCGCATGTGGCACGAGTCGTGCGGTCGAGTCCTCCACTATGCCTCCTCTCTCGATCCAGCTACAGGGTGACAATGAGCTTGAGGAAGATGATGACATGCAGTGCTCCGCCCTCGCTGCTCTCCTCCTCCTTGGCGCAGTTGAATCCCGTGAAGTACGACAAGCTCACTGCCGCAACCGCTACCTGACCCGCACGGAACTCTTGCCCGACCCTTGCATTGACACCCCCTGGCAGCGTCTTTGGGAAAGCCAGAACAACCACACTTTTATCACAACCATGGGGGTTGACGTCGCAACATTCCACTACATTCTTGATAATGGCTTTGCGCGCAGGTGGAACTCTACTGCCATCCCAAGAACCAACACGAATCCCCGAGGACAACCTCGCCTCGGTTGGCGCTCACTGGATGCAGCTGGTGCACTCGGGCTGTACCTGCATTACCTCAGCTTGGCCATGACAGAACTTCCGCTTCAAGAAATCTTTGCTCTCATCTCGGGTACGACCAGTCGCTACATACGATTCACGCGGCGCCTTGCACTCGCTGCTTTGTGCAAGATTCCTGAGGGCAGAGTTGAGCTCCCGAAGGATAATGAGTATGATGAGCTATCACACTTGGTACAGGTGAGTTTCCGAGTATATATTGTCCAATCTGAGTCTCATCATCAGGAAAAACCTTTTTTACATAATGGCCCTTACACATGTATTAATAAAACATAATGACACTTTGCATGTCCTATTGTTACCAAAGGTCTTTGATCAAGATGTCAGGGGCAAATACGCACCATTATGTATAACATAAGCACACATATGCGACAGTAAGTACAAGCCCCTCTGTGAAGGGCCTCTTTTGCGAC
The DNA here is from genome assembly GCA_022606075.1 of Fomitopsis betulina. Classification (NCBI taxonomy): domain Eukaryota; kingdom Fungi; phylum Basidiomycota; class Agaricomycetes; order Polyporales; family Fomitopsidaceae; genus Fomitopsis; species Fomitopsis betulina. Next base: position 222,364 of record JABYQK010000062.1, read on the forward strand.
AGAAAAGACAAGTTCTGTAGTATGATTGAGCTGAATGTCTTACTGGTGCTTGACCAAGAACGATTGGGCAATCTTAATTCATGCTCACTCCTCATATGTTTGATAGAAGCCAGACTACTAGCATTTTTGGCAAGCTTTGCATATCACTTGACATAGGCAAGTGGCCCACTGGCTGCCCAGTTTGTGGGAGCTAGGAGGAGCTCATGTGTGCAGAGTGTGGTGGGTAGCTTGAAGATGACTTTGACATGTCCTATATGAGTACCTGACACATATCTCAGTCATCTAGAATATAATCGCGCCAGGGGAATGATGTAGGTATTCACCTTGAAGACAGGTAGCTTATGTGTCTTGGCCCTGCATCACTACTATAGTGTCAAAATGTGCAGGTTGCTCGCCCTTCACTGGCGTGGCCTTGACAACATCCATCTCTTCAGTATTGTCGTTGAGAGATGCTGGGGCAAATTTGAAGCTGTGGAAGATGTCAAGATGGTTGAATGGCATGTTGGCAAGGGTGTTAGGGAGTTGAGCTGAGGAGAGAGGGTGAGCATTCTTGAGACAGTAGATATATTGAGCTAGGGACTCCTTGAAGCTGGGGCACTGGTGCTTGACCATTAGCAAGAGAGCATTGTGATGATTTGATGCTCTCCAGCCTGCCTTGGCAAAAGAAATCTGTGTCTGCATGCCCCACAGGTATCTTTCCTGAGTAGGTCTTCAAGGCATATCTTCTGCTTCCCCATGATGAGCAGAAATAGTAGGATTTAATTCTGTAGAGGGGAGTAGGAAAGGGAGAAAATTGGGAGACCTGAGGGCACAATGGGGCATGAACAGGCAAGTACACATGGCAAAAGAACATGCATTAGACAGAATAAGCTGCTCAAAGCATTGCTTTGTGCTCTGTTACATCCAATGAAACTGCCAGACACAGAGTCCTGGTGTCTGAGCTTTCAAAGATGCACACCCATCCATCATAATGCTTCTTGGGCATCAACAATGTGTACCTTAATCATATTCTCAGATTCTCAATGCTTCTTGTCCTTTGACTCCCTGCGCTAGCCTCACTGTGACCAACTCTTGCCTATGATATTCAGCTGCTTGAGTTTGCTACTGTGTGTACCGCTCCTCTGACTCTTCAGATCTCATTCTCTCAAGTTGGTGGCATGGGAGGCTGGCAGCGGCGCTGCCAGCTTCCCACGCCACAGCGTCGTGTTCCCCTTTGTGGCAACTTTCTGTACTGAATTCAAATGCTCGTGTCATTGAAATGGGATTCCAATCGCATTTTAACCACATGAGACACCCTTACAATATACTAGTATCTGTGACCATGCTATGTAGTCCTGAGATGCCAATCAAAATCCATTACAATGCCAAAGGTTTTGATTGAAACACATTACAACACTGTGTAATGCCAAAAGAGACATTTAGATTGTATTGTAATGCATTTTAATGGGAAATTCAAATGAGTTTCGCTTTCATTCTGATGCATTTGAGTATCCCTTTTCACCTTGATTTCAATGCATTTTAAGGCTATATGGAAAGCTGGGACATTGGGCTCCATGGCGTAAGCTAAGGGCTGCAACCTACCCCTCAGCGGCGAGCATTGGGAGCATAGGATAACTGAGGAGTCATCTCTCCTTCGTGCCAATTACTTTTCTAGGCACTGTCTCCACTACAGCTATTGTGTGGAGCTCAGTGGGTGTGGCGCCCCAAGTATGGGGCCCTTAGGTAAAGGGTTCGGCCAATTAACGGCATGACCTTGACTAAGCACGGCGGCCTTAGAAGCTTTGTAACCGCAGGGCCCCTGAAGTTAGCTCTTGTCTCTTCCGCTCCCGGTGACTAGCCATGTCTGCCATGAAGAGCTACACTGCTCTTCACCACCACGTTCAAGCTATATGAGCACGGCACCAACATCACCCTCAAGCATGTCATCAAGAAGAAGGGGAAGGAGAGCGGTAATGAGGAGCTGGTCATGAGTGAGGATCAGGCTGATGTGGATCTCAATGAGAGTGGTAATGTCTTGCTTGAGGTGTGACGAGCAGGCTATCTTACGCAGTGTAGCGGGTCGCTAACTTACCTGGTTGGTTAGCTGTGAGGCTTGATGCACGCAAAGTTGCTGTTGAGCGACTTGGGATTGTACTATGCTACAGGGGTCCTTATATACATGTAGGAGACCGTCTGACTAAGCTACTGTATAGTACCAATCCTGATGCATGTGATTCTATCTACAATGCATGTGTTACTCCTGTTACCCGGAGTACCGGTGTGTGAACTCGGCTGCCTAGTTAGGCACTCTCTATTGTTCAACAAGGTGCAATTCCCTGCTGACCACCAGGGTTTGATCGCATCCAGGACAAGCACGTCTGAGGACACTTCACAACTTCTGCTGGCTACCACCGCGTATGAAGCCCTAGCAAAGTCCCGGTCGCTCAAGATCAGTGGTCGGTACCCACATCTCGGCGTGGGGGAGAGTTCGCCCTACGACACCACCGTCCTCCTCCCTGAGACAGGCCCCTGGAAGCAAGGGACCAGTGAGCTCATTGTTGGGCGCTGCACATGCTGTGGTTCCATGTCCACTTCAACAAGATTGACAAGTTCTACAGGGTCCTGGAGCAGGCCAAGGAAGCTGCTAGCAAGCATCATCATGTGTTAGATGAGGAGAAGTGAATCATTGAAGGCTTCGCCCTTGTGAGTGTCCTTTTCTATTATGTTGAATAAGTCTAAACAACCCTACAGTGTATTCTTCCCATCAACAAGTACTGTGGGCCACTGTGCCCTTTACTCGACAACTTCCTGAAGAGCCTCCAGGAGTCCCTCAATGTTATCCTCAAGGGGTTCCTGCAAACTTGGACCTCAGAGGAGGTCGTCATGAAGCTCAACAACCTCAATGACACCATCCTTGAAGAGATGTACAATGATTACCTGTTGTGCCCAATAGCTAAGTGGCAGATCTACTTCAAGCGCATAATCAAGGACTTGGTACACTGCATGCCTGACACAATGTGCTTGAAGGCAGGGGACAAAGTGCGCATCAAGGATGAGGAAGTGACGATGGCAGATGACCCTTTGATGCAGCAGATCGAGCAGAGGCGCCAGTGGGTCATGGCCAGGAAGCTCAAGAGGAAGCATGAGGAAAGCGATGCCGCTGGTGCGTGTGACCCCAAGGTCATGTCCTTGAGCACCTCGGGCCTTGTGCAGGGCTCAGACAGTGGTTCCATGTTTGTTCATGAGAAGTGATTTGTCCATCTGTGCCTACCCCTCGCTGCCCTCATAGCTATCCAATTCTAGTTGTATGTGCATTATCTCTCATTGCTTGTGCCTGCCAATGCAGGCTTACTCTCTATACTTACTGTGTACATCACAACCATGGATCTATTGTAGCTATGATGAACTCTTGTCACAATGATTACAATGTGTTTCTGCTAAGTTTGGTGGAAAGCACGTAATGAGAAGAGAAATAAAGTGCCTTCAAGCACAAATAAGAGTGGATAAGCAAAGCTCCGGCGGCTGCAAAAATGAAACAAAAAAGGGGAAATAAGAGAGAGCAAGGACAGGTGTAACATGCACATCTTCTTCTGTCATGAGGGTACATATTGTATCTTGAGCTATCTTTTATTGTCTTGCAATTTGGGCAACTTGTATTAATTGCACTTGATGTCTTTTTCTGTCTTTGCGTCTTTTTGTGCCTTAAAAAGACCAATTAAGTAAATTAGGTTTTTCCTGATGATAGTAATAACCTGAATTGCAGCACCGTCATCCTCTACTCAACGGTGCTTTCGGAGGCATTGATGGGCTGAACGTTGTGACACAGGTGTCCGATGATCCCGCAATTGAAAACACAACCTTCAATGGCTGGTTACACGGTCATTTCCGGAGTTGTGTGTTGGTCTTCTCCACCCATGGTAAGTTCTGCCAACTGCTCCATCAGGCTTCAGATTCTCATCTCATAACTAGGTGTCATTGTTGAACAATAGAGAGCGCCTAACTAGGCAGCCGAGTTCACACACCGGTACTCCGGGTAACAGGAGTAACACATGCATCGTAGATAGAATCACATGCATCAGGATTGGTACTATACAGTAGCTTAGTCAGACGGTCTCCTACATGTATATAAGGACCCCTGTAGCGTAGTACAATCCAAGTCGCTCAACAGCAACTTTTGTGTGCATCAAGCCTCACAGCTAACAAACCAGGTAAGCTAGCGTCCTGCTACACTGCGTAAGAGTAGCCTGCTCGTCAGGTTATGAGCCCTGAGCACTGCGCGGTACTGCGCCTTTATGGCTGCGTCCGCTGCGGGTCAGGTTAGCTTGCCTGGACGTCGCCCTTAGGGGCTTTGACGTCAGGGGGAGACTTTGCGCCTATATGGCTGCAGGTCGTGCACAGCTCAGCTGTCGCCATCCCAACAATGAGTCCAGTGTGGTGTCAGCGCCGTCCCGGCAGCATAAGTCAGAGCGCTGATAATGCGTTCACAGAACCTTATCAAAAACCGCTCTACCACCACCTAAACTAACAGAAATGTCCAACTCTCTGCAAAACCTCGTCCCCGTCCTTGACGGATCGAACTACCGTCGATGGGCCGATTTGATGAAGGCGTACTTGCAATCGCAAGGCGTCTGGATTCTCATCGAGATACCCGACGGCTTCGATGAGCCTGTTCTGGCTACGGACGGAGGAAACCGCGCTGAGGTCCTCAAATGGATGCAAATGCAATCCAAGGCCATGGGCAGCATTCGCTTGCGCCTAAGCGTCGAGGTCTCGCAGCTTGTCAGGACAAAGACAACTGCAAAGTCAATCTGGAATACCCTGAAAGGGCTCTACGGAGGGACTAGCGCCATGGGGGCTTTCGCCTTCTTCAAGGCAGCAATAAACGTCCGTATTCCGGCCAACGAGCACCCCGGCCCTGCGATCTCAAAGATCCAGAGCAATCTCGACGAGCTCGATGGAGCCGGTCTCTCTCTGCCGCCGCAGATGAGAACCCTCATAATTCTGGGGGCCGCTCCACCTCGGTATGAGACAGCTATCCAGCTGGCCCTCAACAAGATTGAGATCAAGGATCTCACACCGAGCAGCGCCCAGGACACTCTAACCGCCTCCTGGGAACAGTCGAAGAACAAGGGGCAGTCGTCCGCCCAGAAGATTTCTGCTATCAAGCAGAAAAAGGGCAATCCCTCCTTCTCGCAGCAGCAGCGCCCTGAGGGCAGCAGCAGCGCGGGTAAGAAGGAGTGGAAGGACAAGGGCAAGGAGAAAGCAAAGGGCTTTACTCCTAGGGGAAAGCGCGGTGGTAAAAACCATGGTAAGCCGCATTCGCACGACGAGCATGCAGAAATGCACATCGCCGACACCGTGTCGATCCCCGCCCCGACGACCAGCACCGTCGTCGAGTTAGCGCCTTCGGGCAGCAGGACTCGAAAGGTCGCAGCACCTGCCCCTAACAAGGGCAAGAAGCGCGCACGTGGTGACTGGCTCGGAGAAGCCCTCCAGCTCGCCAAGGACCTGGACGTCGCCGGCACGCCGGAGACAATCCGCGCACTAAGGAAGTCGTGAGCTCCGCTCACATTGAAGAAGTCCCCTCGGACACCGAGTCGCGCGCTCAAAGCGCAGCAAGCTCAGTGACGACGACATGGCCGATCGCATCGACGAGGTCATGCGCGATGAATACATCAGCGAGGACGACGACTTCCGTGATGCCGAAGAAAGGTCCATCGTCTGGGCAACAGACGAAGAAGACATCGACGCGCACGACGCCGAGTTAAACGGCATGATAGCGCAGGCCGCGGCCTTGCGCCCCCTATCGTCGACGAAAGCTTTCGGAACCCGTTAACGGGTGAGCTCCGCTGCATGGAGCCATACGATGGCTACGACGACTGGGGCAATGAGTATGTCACTCATATTCCTAACCCTAAGCAAGTTACTAACAGCGCTTTAACAGCCGCTTCTGACTTGCACAACGGCGCTCGGACATTGTAAATGTACTTAGTAGCGGCTTAAAAAATGTACAATGTATTCATTCGCGCGATTACGCTGCGTGCTCACGTTGTAAGGGAAAGGAAAAAGTCGCTTTTCAGCGAATGAGTGGCTACTGGACTCAGGTGCATCTTTGCACATTACAAATGACATAAGAGACTTCTCAGAATTCGAGTATCTCCAGACCCTATCCGTACTCAAACGGCACAACAAGGAGCGGTAGGAAGCATTATTGCTAAAGGAACTGTGTTCCTAAACTACCAAATAGACGAACAATGGCTGCAGACGCGCCTATATCCTGTCTATTATATGGAAAATTGCTCTGCTCGTCTCTTGTCATTGGGATGTTCCTCCAAGACGGACTAGACTTGCGCGCAACAGCGCAGCATATCAGTCTGTATGAACCAGGAGCGCGGAAACCTCTATTCAGGTTTACACCGCAGCACCCGGACACTACCACCTTCACCCTCGTGGCTGAATCGGGTGAAAACGTTCAGAACATTTATGTGAACGTAAATGAAGTCGATTATTCGACTATGCATCGCCGCTTTGCGCACCCTTCAAAGGACGTGCTTGCAAAGGCGAAGGAGCATACATCTGGGTTTCCCAGAAAGGTGGAGATTCCTAAGGACTCACCAATATGCCAAGGATGTGCAAAAGGGAAAATGCACTCTAAGTCTTTCCCCGCCAACTACCGGGCAAAGGTACCGTTTGAACTCATTCATTCGGATTAAAATCCTTCCCAGTAGATTCCTATCATAAGTACAAGTATTACATACTGTACTATGATGACGCTTCATCGCACGCGTGGACTGTAAATCTGCGCAAGAAATCTGCAGCGATTACAGCCACAAGGCAATTCCTAGCCATGGTAAAAACTAAATATGGAAAGACAGTGCAGAAGTGGTTGTCTGATGCAGGGGGAGAATACGTCTCCGCTGCATTCAAAGACCTTCTAAAGGATAATGGCATAGAGATCCTTCAGAGCTCGCCGCATACTCCTCAGGAGAATGGCAGAGCTGAGCGTTTCAATAGGACGCTCATGGACAAAGCAGAGGCAATGCGCCATGATGCTTGTCTACCTCCATCCTGGTGGGAATTCGCGTGGATCATGCAGTCCATGTTTACAACAGGACGCCAATTCGTCGCCTTAATTGGCTTACCCCCTACGAATTAATAAACGGCGAGCCGCCATCTGTGGCGCACCTGCGCGTTTTCGGCTGCGGTGCGTACGTCTTATACCCAAGGACGTTAGAAAAAACGGTTTATCGCCCAAATCGGAGCTGATGATTTACCTTGGGGAGATGGCTCTACAGAGCGCACTGGCGGATGGCTCTTCATGAGAGCACCAGATAATGTTTTGTTCAGATCATCCACCGCGATGTTTGACGAAACTATGTTTCCTAAGTGCCCCTTGACAAATCGTCGGGGTACAACTCGAGTTTGGCCACCTCGAGAAGAAATGATCCCAGAAAATCAACCAAATACCACACCTCAGGTAGATGAGGATGACGATGATGATCATCCAAAACATCACCTTCCTAAAAGGGGAAACGGTCATGTTCATGACGATGAGCAGGAGCTGCAGGATGCGCCCGTAGACCCAGTACCGCCGCCCCATGCACCGGTAGAACACCCTGCGCCCCCAGTGGAGCCGCGACGTTCAGCAAGGGAGCGGAGACCAGTAACTCGTAGAGGTAATGTCTATGGAGAGCAGCGGAAGCCCCAAGACATAGTAAAGGACATCGAAAATCAGGGGAGATGGAAAAAGATGGTCGGTGAGGATGCGGGTAGCTCCCGTACCAAAACCGGACCACAAAGGCAGCAAAGACAACAGGTTCCCGGACCTAGTTCTGCGCCAAATCCTCCTCCACGCGACGAACCTGTCGAGTCCGCCCCATCCGATGAGGATGAAGCGCAAAGCGCTGAGTTACTACTGGCAGAATTATGCCGGGAAGGGGGAGTTAAGTTAGTCGAGTTGCTGCTTGCAAAAGCGCTACCCACCCTCGACAACGATCTACCAGACGGGACCAGCCCGAGAGAATGGTCATTCCGCGATATACTAAAGCTACCTAAAAAGGAGCTTGAGGAGTGGATGGCAGCGTGTCGCGAAGAACTTGAGGCACTTCGCAAACGCAATGTCTATGAACTGGTTGACCGTCCTAAGGGACGAAAGGTCACTAAAAACCGCTGGGTATTCGACGTCAAAACTGACGGTCGTAAAAAGGCCAGATTGGTCGCCAAGGGTTACTCCCAGATTGAAGGCCTTGACTATGATCAGGTCTTCTCTCCAGTCGTACGCTTTGAGACTGTACGCCTAATCCTCGCCTTAGCTGCGCTTGAGGATATGCACGTCTCCGGACTAGACGTCCGTAATGCCTATCTCTATGGCAAGCTCGACGAGGAAATTTATATGGAGCAGCCTGAAGGCTTTGCAGTACCAGGCCAAGAGCACAAAGTACTCCGGTTACTTCGCGCTCTCTATGGACTCAAGCAGGCAGGGCTTGCGTGGTGGCGCACCCTAAATGAGTCCCTAAAGGAACTTGGCTGTAAACGCCTCGTATCCGACGCCGGAATATTCGTCTATAGGACAAAAGATGGTCGCTTCGTGCTGATCATTGTCTATGTAGACGATGCCATATTTTGTGGCAAGGATAAGACCCTAGTCCTTTCATTAAAGGACTGCTTCATGAAGAAGTGGGAGTGTCGCGACTTAGGCGACGTCAAGGAATTTCTGCGCATGCGCATAACTCGGAAAGGCCGCGAAATCCATTTGGATCAATGCGCCTACCTTGAGAAAGTGCTGCAGCGCTGTGGCATGCAGAACGCTAAATCTGCGCCAACTCCACTCCCTGCTGGATACAAGCCTGTTGCAAATACTGGCACGGCTGACCCAGCACTTCGAAGCAAGTACCAGACCGTCATCGGTTCCTTGCTATATCTAATGCTTGGAACTCGACCTGACATTTGCTACGCCGTGACATTACTTGCGCAATTTGCAGCAAATCCGTCACAGGACCATTTAAACAGAGCGCTGTATATCTGCCGCTATTTAATTGGTACAAAATCCTATGCGCTAGTCTATGAAGGACAAAGCGGCAATGGATTATTGGCGTGCACTGACTCTGACTGGGCAGACAGCCCAGAAGCCAGAAAGTCACGGTCTGGGCACTTTTTAAAGTTCGCAAACGGCGCGTTCAGTTGGCTGTCTAGAAGACAGAAGACAGTTGCTCTGTCATCCACTGAAGCTGAGTATATGTCGCTGAGCGATTGCTCGCGGCAAGTAGCTTGGATAAAGATGCTCCTGGAGGAGATCGGCTACAAGCTCGGCCCGCTGCCCATCTGCTCGGACAATCAGGGAGCAATATTCATTAGCTCCAATCCCATCATGGAACGTCGGTCTAAACACATTGACATTCGTTACCACTATGTGAGGGAGCTAGTAGAAGACAAGAAAGTCGAAGTCTTCTACGTAAGCACTGATGACAATCCGGCAGACTTGTTCACTAAGAACTTGGGTCGTATCAAATTTCTCAAATTCAGAGGAATGCTTGGACTAAGATTCTACGATTAGAAGTCCAGCATAGTCGGCTGCACTATGCACCATTTAATGCTTGCGCGCATCTACCGCTGCACTTAGCAAGGGGGAGTGTTGAACAATAGAGAGCGCCTAACTAGGCAGCCGAGTTCACACACCGGTACTCCGGGTAACAGGAGTAACACATGCATCGTAGATAGAATCACATGCATCAGGATTGGTACTATACAGTAGCTTAGTCAGACGGTCTCCTACATGTATATAAGGACCCCTGTAGCGTAGTACAATCCAAGTCACTCAACAGCAACTTTTGTGTGCATCAAGCCTCACAGCTAACAAACCAGGTAAGCTAGCGTCCTGCTACACTGCGTAAGAGTAGCCTGCTCGTCAGTCATCATTACATGCAATCTGAACGCCCCTGGTAGCTGGCATGATGCAAAGATTGCACGGCCAATTTACCAGCAGTTGCGCGATGATGTCCCGGAGGGCTATTACCTCGTCGCCGACACTGCATTTCCAAGTGGTACGGCTGGCGTTGCAGGTTGAATCCGATCAGCACGATCAGATGGGGCTGAGCTGCCCAGTGACGCACAAGAGTGTCATGATGTCCTTGCATATGACAACCAGCTGCTGTCGTACCGCCAAACCATGGATGGGGGCGTCAGCTATGCGGTTCATTTGGTCGTCTCCGAGTGCCACTGGACACTGATGATAATGAACAATGTGGTGATGTTCTTGAGTCGTGCGTGCGCATGAACAATGTACGTGTACTGCGTGTTGGCATTAGCGAGATATGCTCTGTTTATGAGCCTATTTGGAGATGGTCCGAGGCCGCAGAGCTTTGGGATTCCTTTGAGCACGTGGCAGTCCGGGACATTCGTAGAGGCGACCGTGTTGCACATTTCCATCTCAGTGAAGCTACACTTTGAATGTCATATATTGCACGTAATGAATGATATACTACAATGACTAAACAGTATATAGAGTATGCAATGAAGAGTTAATCAGTGATGACGGTATGTGAACAGGGTATGGAATCTACAATGCACTTAGGGCAATTATGTGTGAGTAGTGAGAGTGGTGGATGACTCGGAGTATGGATGAGACGTATGAAATATACAGCAGTCGCAATGGTATACTAAGTTCAGAGTTCTCATTGTACTCACAGTCCATGGCTAGTCACTACCTTCGTGCTCAGTGCAACATTTGTGGGGAGTGACGGTGACTTCATATGAAGTCTCTTCATCAAGTTCATGACTTGGTGCTGGAGGCTCGGGGGCCATCACATTTCCACAGTCGACCTGCGTCAACGCCCCAGTGTCCGAAGGACAAGCATCGTGCCGTGGCGAATGTGGGGCGATTGGCATACCCTGCAGGTGCTCGTGGGATCGCAGAGGCACATGCGCCTCACCGGCCTCTTCACAAGCAAGTGCGGCCATGGCCGCAATAGAAGCCCGATCAAGGATTGGGCTACCATGATGAGGGGGTCGGCTTGACTGGTTGGAGGGACCAGGAGCTGGAGTGGGTTCAAAGGCATGAGGTGGCGCGGGCCTGGGTTCTGTAGCTTTTGAAATGAGATACATGGCCATTGCAGTGAAACAAAGCCTTGGACATACCTGGGATGCATCGAGAAGCCGGTGTTCCAAAGAGACGTGTGTGGACAGAGTAGTAAGGTTCACCTGAAGATGGATGAGCATGCAATCACACATATGAACCTTCAACGTACCTGTTGTCTTTGTGATCTGTTCAAGAAATGCTTGGTGTTCATCACGTCAACGGAGTTCATCTTCAAGGTGGTCACCACGGCGCTTCTCTTCAAGTACCGCTCTTGAAGTGTCTCGTTCTGAAGGCGGTAATGGTGCAAATCACTTATGAGGGACTGCAGGTGAAAGTTATCCACATGGCGAGCAGCATGAGCTTCGTCATGGGCCATCTGGACAGTGGGTCGAAGGCAGATGTGATGGAAGAGATGAGGTTGTTCGACATGCCAGTACGCATTTGGCCACGTGGTGCAGTGCCAGCAGCCACAGAGGGCGAGGCGCCGGCACTTGCATTTGCTGTCCTTGCCTTCTTGCGAACAACGTAGCACTTGCTCTCCTCCTCCTCGTCAGTATCCATGATCTCTATTACCTCCTGTCCACTGGCTCCCCGAGGCTGCTCAACACTGTCAATCCTCGCTCATTGAGTGGACAAACATGGGTGCGCTGTTCGATGAGATCATTGATGTCCCAGGACTCCTCAACAAACCAGGGGACTTCTGCTTTGCCCGTCGGCTTGGGAGTCTGGACGATCTGTATGCAAAGGTCCAATTAATATTGGAGGTGAGTTCATTAATGCATTCTTAGCATATTCAAGCCACTTACAGCATCCCATTTAGACCGAAATGCTTTCACCTGACGTTCTCCATGCCCATTTGCATGAGCCCACTTATTGAAGTGTGCGACAACCATTGCCCACTCGTCAGGCCTATCGGAAGAAACATGCGGACGAGGTGCAACATCTCTGTGAGATCAGCGTCAGTGTATCCCGTTGCACCTGGCTGCCAGCCTCCCCGCCTTGCAGGCCTGGGATTGCTAGTGGCTGGCTGGCTGCGGCCGCCAGCAGCTGCTGGGGAAGGCTTGGCAATGCCGGTGAGTTTGCAGCTACACCTTTGCCCTTCGCGCCCCCAGCCGATTTGCGCTGGCGCTTCTTCCCAGCAACGGGCTCTGTGAGGATGGTGCAAATCTCGGGAAGACGGTGTCATCATCAGAAGGCTCCTCTTTGATAACAATATCAGGTGAGTCTTGTCGCCCATCGGAGCGATGCTTGCTGTGCGGTGCGGTAGGTGCGACAGGATAGTGACGGGAGGGCCCGGAAGAGGGTGACTCGGATACGGAGATGAGTAAGGAGCGGGGTGCATGTAGGCAGAAGATGAAAATGATGTAACGAGTGTGGGTGTGAAGGATAGTACGAAGGCATAGGGCCAGAACCCTGGGGCAAAGGTGCGGGCGTTGAACTGGGTATTGAGCATCTGTGGCAGGGAATCCTGCCGGTGGTGCTATGCAACATGCAGGTCAGTTTAACCAGTCCGAGTCAGTGTGGCTATGTAACATGTATCTCACCATGGTCAGCTAGGTACACTGCCGGCTCCTCAGGCTGTTGCGGGGTGTCCTCATCCAGAACTTCCTGACAGGCCCTTCGCTTCCCAGCAGCCTTCTCCGACATTGATGGTGGTTTGCGGCCCATGCGTAGGTGTGTAAGTAAAGCAAAAGACAGTAAAGAGCGGACGGGTTATGTGGATGCTTGACAATGCTGCCACTGACGGCTTATATACTCTAGTTCCCGGAGTCCACGGTATGCTTACCTGAGGTCTAAACATCGGCTCGCTGGTCTGGCTGCCTCCAGATCAAACTTGTGACCCTGTCGGTGGCTGCTGACTGAACCGCGTAGTGCGCACTTGGTTGATTTGTGCCACAATCCACGGAGCTGGTGAGTCAGGAGGCCCTCACATATGTTTCAGTGCATTACAGCTGATTCCCAGTGGGTTTGTGTGGGCTGAGCATGTCTGGACAATTTCGGAAACAGGCTGTAGTACACGGTTCATTCGACATCATAGGTTGTAGCAGTTCCCGAAACGGAAATACATTAAGAACATTCTACTACCCCATGTCCTGTAATGCCAGCATCTAGCAAGGGGGTCATACCCCCTCGCTAGATCCCGTGTTTACGGCCTGCAAATGCCGCTGATGGACATTGAAACGGCTCTCCGTGGTCATGATCTCAACCTTGGAATCACGATCCAAACGGACATCATTGGCATGTCCTTGCCTTGCCTTTCTGAGCAGCGGACAATGAATGTTTTCGTGCTCAACGCCTTTACAGCGGTCACCTTGGGCGCTCAATAGCGGTGATCTGGAGTCTAGAGCTGTTTGAACCATCTAAACCCTTACGGAAACGCATCCAGTTTAGCGGCACCTTGCTGAAGACCTATGCACTCTGCGGAAGCACTACAGGTCAGTGCAGGCAGTGTCAAATAGAACAGTCCGACATTGCGCGGCAAATCACACGTTACACCATAGTCTTTGTTTATCGCTCGCTCGACCATCGCCCGCCCCATAGCACTCCAGACACACTAGCAGAGGAATCATTAGCGGCTGTCAGGTAGTCAACAGCAGTCAGCGCTCCAACGGCCTGAGGCAAGTTTGCTTAGCTGATGCTAGCGACAGAGCGATGACCAGAAGGTGCCCTCGTAGAATCGGGTGCCACGTGTCGATGATATCGTTCCGGGGTCCGGTGGGAGGGCAGTGTGCCCATTAGAAGACGGAGCACAACTCCAAGTGGTAAGCCCTTGGTAGATTGCATGTGGGTACTGGGTAGGTTGCGCCTATGTCAGATCGCTCGAGCCCGAAGCTAGTACCTCATGCTTCGCCATCCTCCTCAGGTATAGTAGCATCGGATGATTCGGGTTCCTAGACTTGCCGTGTGCGGGCGCAGTGAGCAACGAGTTACGCAGAGATTCAAGCTGTCGGCGTCGACGCTGCAGTGGCAACCATATCTGGATTATCTAAAGAGAGCTCACGCAGCACGTGCCACGTAGTACTGTGCTAGCTCACGGTTTGCTCACGGTCGTGGTATTGAACGAGATTGTCCTGGAAGGGCCCAAGGTTCAGTTTCAAGCACCTATCTCACTGCTTTGTCCTTATGCTTGCCTCGTACTGCAAAAGAGCATACAACCGAAGGCACACTATCATCTGATGAAATGCCGCAGCACCGCCCCTGCACTGATCGAGACCGTCGTCTCAGGCTCGTATGTACCATACTTAGGCGTGTACTAGCGGCGCCCCGATGGGGAGCTGCTGATAACTGTGCATAGCCATGATGATGAGTCAGAGTCCTAACAGGCTACAGCACTACAACCGTGTCAGTGAAGCACACCACCTTAGAAACATTCCATCATGCCGATATATCTGCTGTGTGGACAGAATCTCTTGCAAGATCCGTACAGGTTGTCTACGGTTCTACCCAGCTGCAGCAACTTAACCACCCCGTCAGCAGTGTTTCTCCTCCCACCTCACTTCCTCGTCTCTTCT
>JABYQK010000063.1:0-235859 GCA_022606075.1 Fomitopsis betulina
GCTTAGGCGCAGCGCATCCACCGGCAACCAGCTCAAGTCATTTTCTACCAGTGCGGGTGTGCAACGCACACGTTCAGTCGCCGTATTCTCGTCGGGCCCGTCGCCAACCCCACCCGCAACTGCAGAGTCTAGTGGACGCGATCAGTCTCCGCTCGTTTTCGCGCCCCGCGAGGAGACCAGCCAGCCCCAGTCGGAGACAAGCAGCGCGTTCTACTCCGAGTCTCTCAATCCCTCCAAGTCCCCTCGCTCAATCAAGAAGAGGGGGCAGGATCCTCTATCTCGGAGGTGCCCACGCCTGCTGTCTCGCAGCGTTTGCGCAGCGTCTCGCCGGGTAGCAAGTCACAGGCACGGGCAAAGACAGCAAGGCTCCCCCGGGAAGCGCAGGACTTAAACGTGGAAGAGGTGATACCCTCGCCACCTCTGCAACAGTTGTCAGCGTCGTCATCTTCGTCACAACTTGCGCCGCCCCTCATCCAGCGCCGCTCACCATCGCCGCATGGCGTCTCTCTCCTCGAAGGCGACCTCCTCACAACACCTCCGAAGCGCACAATGTCACTGCGGCGTGCCCAGGTTGCGCGGCCCTCGACCCAGCGGCGGCTCAGCCTTGACCTCCGCACCCTTTCGCCAGAGTCCTTCAAGGCCGGCCCCGCGCGTCTCAAGAAGAGCCGCTCTGCGTTGACGTCGATGAGACGCGTGGCCAAGCCAGATCTCGTAGACGAGCTAGTGGATTCGTACTTCAACGAGGACAGCGAGCAGCGAGAGCCGGTGGACGAGAAGCAGCACGCGCTGAATGTACGGAGAGCAAAGAAGATGATGCAAGTGAGTGTTTTCCGTTGGCGTCTCTCAGACGAGCGACTGACGTACATGCTTCTATAGCTCTTCGGTGACAAGCCGCCCAAGGAGCTTTTCCAGATCCACTCACATAGGAATCGGGACATCTCAACGGACACCATATCGATCCTGACAACAGTCTCGGAGAATCGGCGCGAGTCGCGTGCGACCTTCACTTCTGTGACGTCCAGCCTCAGCATCACCCGCCGTGTACGGAATTCTGTCCATTCGTCCAATTCTGAGCCTTCATCCCCAGTAGTATTCAGCGGGCCTGAAGGATCGGGATCGGCCGAGGTGAGAAATGATGCCCAGAAGGAGGGGGCTAAAGAAAGCATGGAATCCGAACCCAAGTCAAAGTCAGAGCCTCAGGCAGATCCGGAGAGCGCAAAAATGGGCATAGATGGAGCTTTACCTACCACAGAGGAAAGTCCAAGTCATTCAACAACCGATCAGCACGCTCGCGCCCAGCGTCCCCGCGCCCACTCGGACCACGCCCGCGCCCGTCCCTTGCCTCCCTCAAGCTCTCGTACTCCCCTCACACTCACACCAGCACTCTCAACCCTCGCAGGCGCCTCTCACCTCCGAGCCTATCCCGCCGCTGCCCGCAAGCCCGCTCTCAGTCACCTCGGCCGCGCCTTTCTCCGACCTGGTGCCCAAGCAGCCAGGTCCGCCCGACGCGGCCGAGCTCGAACGACAGGCCGCCGCCAGCCCGGTGCCCCCGAGGACTTCGCGCGCGTCGGATTCGCGCCGCGAAGCTCTCGCGCTTCTTCGGTGTCCCGCCGCATGACCTGACCGAGGCATTCGCGAACCCGCCGACATCTCCGACGTTCCCGTCTGCGCCGCAGTGGGTCAACGCTGCGCGCCGTCCGAGAACTCCCCGCCAGGACGCGAGGGAGTCTTCGAGCACGTCGTCGCTGCCGCTGCATACCCAGTCCGAGGAACGCCCCAGGTCTCCTGAACGGCCGAGCTTTACCGTGGAGGTTGCCGCGGATCTCCCAAGACCGTTCAGGCTCGGTCGGACAAAAGGCATGCGCAAGAGCTGGATATGGATGCTGTCCTGGACCAACTCCGTAGGATGAGGTGATTGACGACGAGGCACGCTTCTTCTATAGGAACGTCTATTACGATTGCGCCGCTGCGCCCTGCGGGCGAGTGGCCGTACGAATCTTTATGTTGACTATATGCGGGTACAATTTGACATACTGATCTTCTCCAGGCCAGCTCGATGGCTAGCTTACTTATACGAAGACACATACTATCTCGAATCTACACAAGATGTAATTGCTATTCGTATACCCAACGCTTATATCTATGTTCGGTGCACATACATACATCCCCCATCTGTCGTGCGTTCTTTGCTTTGCACAAGTCTTTGCTCTAATACAGATTGTGTTGTTGTCTGCGTGTGAAGTGATCTGGATCTACTACTCCGAATTCATTATTTACTTACTTACCTTCCATACACCCAATCATTCACTCTCCTTACATTTCGTATTCGTATAGACTTTTGACAACGATGTATGCCAGCTACAGTCTGGTCTTTCTCGTGGTCAAATTGGAGTCAAACATATTGTACGATGCTTCTTCACACAGTACACAATCACGGCATAAGCTCTTCTGAGTAAGAAAGGTGCCCAATGATCCGAGCAGTGTTCTGTTTGACCTCGCCGATCTCCCGAATTGTTAGGGTGGTTGACAGCACCCCCTACCGAGCGCCGCGTGTCCAAGCGCACCGGACAGCAAGCATGAGAAGCAATAGGATCCAATGACACACATTTCCGGGGTTGACGTTGTCGCTGTCGCTGAAAAGCATTGTGAATGCTGCGGACGTTCGAGATATAGACCTGGGAGATATGCCGGCGATACCGGGTGAAACTCACCTTCCGTCATCGAGTCGACCCACATTTCCTGGGACGCAACACCGGGTAATAGAGATGCAGGGGACATACAATGTCGTAGGCGCATTGCACGCGCTCCGTACCGTGACGCTACCGCAAGCATCCAGTGGGTCCGACTTCGGGTAGAGGACGGCGAGCCTGCAGCTAGGCACTTGAACGCGGAGGCCTTTCAATCGTGGAGGCCTTTCAGTAGGGATGTGTGGTTCGGTGGCGAGTCGGTGAGGTTGGCGGTCTGGAGACGTGCACACGCGAGTGACATCCGCACTCCGAATGTGTTCATCAGGGTCTCACTTGTGATCTCTGTGATCCCATGCAATCCCGCACGAGAAAACTCCACAAGGAGAATGAAATATTCGTGACGCAAACACATCCACAAATAGTTGCCACAGAGGGCGCCCGAGGGACGCATAAAAGGCTAGTGAATTCGTCTACTTTAACCATCATATCGAGTCAGCCTACTCTTCCAAGCACTACGATAGTTTGCACGCACTCACCTAAACACAGCACTTCGTTCACCATGTCAAACCCCGGAAACGCGAGTGTCAACGTCTTTCTTGCGTTCGACATCCCGTCTGACCCTCGTTTTCTACAGGTGACCCGTGGTTTGAGTTGGTATCATTTTCAGCAGTGGCTTGGTTGCTTGTTCTGACAGTATGCTTTCACCAGAGAGTGCTATCAGCAACGTCTCTGAGGAGGCGAAAGAGCGCGCAGCAGAGCGTCTAGAATCAATGCGAGGCGAGGGTCTGCTAGACTGTCGCCTGGCCCGCCAACGTCGCTATTGGCCACAAGGTTTGTCCTCAACCATCGACATACTTCGTACTTTGAAGAGGCTGCCTGACGCCCAGGCCGCCCTCTCGAACCCCAATGTCTCCGAGGAAGCGAAGGAGCACTCTGCTGAAGTCCTCGGCACCTTGCGTGCTTGAAGACATTCCAGTGTCGTCGGGTTCCTTGTCATGTTGTACTGATCTGGAGTGAATATCAGAAGGTATATCATGGAATTGTATATCATAGTATACAAGACGTATAATGCTACCACTGAGTTGCTTGCCAACTGCATGAAACTGAATCATTGCCCAACGACATGACGTGGAGGCATGGAATTCATGATGCGAGCCTGCAAGGATTTTCAATGCGTCGATGTGTCGTACACTACCCGCATGCCGTCCGTACAAGAACTTAAAACAAGACACTTGCTGAGCTTTCGGCGCGCTAGAGTTGCAGGGTCTAGGCGTTTCGATACATCAGCGATAAAATACAACGGCGGAACCAAGAATGAGTGGTTTGTCTACTTCCGCAGAAGTATGTATATGGGATCACCAAGCACTACGCTTGTCAGATGCCGGAACGAGCCCGTCAACGACATTAACAGGCCTCCAAAGGACGCATACACAGTCCTGTTGGTGTCACAATGAGTTACCTCACACTTAACATGAAGAAAAACGTACACAATCTCCTGCTGGCCACCGTCAAACTTGTACACCTAAACACGATGAGCCCGGTCATATACAAACGACTCGTCACACAGCCGGCCAATATACATACCTTCCCATACATCACATACTCATAGTCTTCCTCAAGTCCTCTCCTGCCCTTCCCGTCTGGCCTCCAAACATCGCGGTCCTTCTCGTCCTCGTCGCCCGCCGTATTCGGCCCTCGTGCTAGCGACGAGGAAAGGGCAAGTGCGAACGACTGGTCTGCTTGTAGTGGGTACAGTTCCACGTTGTAATCGAGTGTTAGGTCCATGTCGTAGTTCTTTGAATGCGCATATAGTCGTGACACTGTAATGTACATGCTGCTCAGTTTCTGGAGCCAAACGGCGATCGTCGCCGGCTTTGCGCGCACCGCGGTCAAACTTCTTTCCCTCCTTGTCAATAGCGCTGATCGTGAATATGTCGTCAAAGACGATGTTCGATGTGTTGGTGGTCATTTTGGAGTATTTTGTTGCTGCGAGAGCCGGAGGAAGCTGAGTGAAGCGGCAAAGCAGACGATCGAAGTCAAGATCTTGCATAGCGCCGAGATGCCGATGTGCATGTGGCTTTTTTTATTTTTTATTTTATTTTTAATTCTACGAACTTATACTCCATACTCTAAGTACATGCAGAGTATCTACTGAATCTTTCAGTCTTCTCCTTCCGCCTCCGAAGGAGGCGGGTGATGACATAAAGCATTCCGAAATCATCCAGAAATTGCTCATTGTCCCTCTCTTCCGCGTCTAACAACCGCCCTTCAGGTAAGATGAACCCCCGATGAGGAGATCCACCCACCCTTGGTCTAGATGCACAGTAATAAGTTCCTCCTCCTCTATTGAGAGCACGAGGGGCAAAGAGGAGGTCCTCGTGATGACTGGGGCAATTTCATGTTCCTCCGCTTGTGACGGAGGAACTACTTCCTCTCCCAGTACTCCATAGTCAAGGTCCATGACCCCCGGATAGGAATGTGGACGAATGGCTCATTCACTATTCATTTCGTTCAAGCGCTTCGCGCCTGCCTTCCCGAATTTCTTCAGCGTCCCTGTACTGCCACGTTCTGTACAGTTCTTCTGCGAACTTCTCTGCCTTCGACGGATCAAATGCCGCCGCGTATTTCCTATGGGCTTCCTTTTGGGTCCTTTTACGTTCCTTTTCAGAAAGCCCATCCCATTCCTTCTGGAATTCCAGAACTTTGCCAGTGCGCCACACTGTGTGCGCTTCAGTCTAGCCCACGCCATGGTGTGCTCATTGCCCTGGGCACGATCCTCCTTGCATTTGGAGAGGATCTCTGCCCATTCAAACGTGCCAACCATAGGGTTGAGTTGGAGGAATTTCAGACATCAAGTGAGGACCACCCCGTTGACGCCTGGAATACCAAGATTTGCCTTGCACAAGGTCCCGCTTGGAAAACGGACCCACAAAAGGCTTACGCTCATACTTTTTGTGCCTCATGTAATACGGGCACTTGAAAAGTATATGATCTCGGGTTTCCCGGTACCCGTTCGAGGCACAGACATTTGTCCGACTCTCCCGGTTGAGAAGCTTAAAGCGCTTCTTGTATTCCCCACATGGGAATGTTCAGTGATAACCCTCGTGAATCGGGCTACCTCCTTGTTACGAAGCTTAGTGGGGAATGCAAGTTCCTCATAAGTTTATCCTTGCCGTCTGCATTTGTCTTGCTCAGATCGACTTTCCTAGGGATAGGAAGGGTGATTTGCCTGTGGTGCGAGGCTTTAGCCCCTGTCCCACCACAAACCATACCCTAGATAGCACTATGACAAGTGCGAATAGATTTGTCAGGGACGCCCGGATTCCCACCACCGGTGTGCATTGACTTTGTATTTGAGGCCGGCAATGTCCGACCAATCGTCTATTACTTTCTGGCGGATTTCTTGTCCCCGGAAAGCAAATGATTTGTAATCAGGCAATGGTTCGTCTGATTTGTTTATATCGGAAGCGAGTTTATCCACATACTCGTTCCATTGAATCCCAACATGAGATGGGCTCCATAGGAATACAACCTTGCAGTTCATTTCCTTCAAGTGTTCACTGATCCACACACCATGAAGCTGGCCGGAGCCAACCCCACTGGGCTTCATAGCACGCCGCAAATTGCTGATGTTTATCACTGGCAATTACTATAGTGTGATCTGATGGACGGATCACTTCCATGGCCGCTTTGACGCGAGGTAACATGCCTGCACCTCCACGTCAAAGCTCGTGCATTTCCCGGACATCCAGAGTCTCCGAGACCATTTCGTCATTGCGCATAATGACATACGCTCCCGACGCCCTTGTTTTTTGCAAGTTTGGCTTGCCTTTGACCTGGAGATAATCGTCATCCTTCCCCGGGATGACAGACCCATCTGACCATATCATCAGAGTGTTTCTGTCATGCATGTAGACGCCGCAGGCGTCCATGTGTTATGGATCCAGTCTTTGAAATCATCGCCAACTTTTCGGTTTTCTCCGCCCTTTTTCCTTGGGATGGATTTAATGTCGTCATCATGATTATCCCGCTTATCACGATAGAACACACATGTTCGATGGCGTCATCTCCATCACGGTCGATTAACCTGTCACCAGGCCTGCAGACCGACGCTAAGACATGGAATTTCTCATCCGTTGTCTTGGCCATTTCTCTCAAAGTGCACCATGGGGACTTTGATTTGTTGTGCCTTCCTACGCAGAATGGCATTTCAGCGTTGAGATCAGATGTGGGAACGTCCAAGAGCTCCCACTCATGACTCATTAACGCCCGGGTGGGATGACCCGGGTGAAGAGTTTTGATACGGAGAGCATGCTTCTCCATGTATTTTGTGATGTTCACTTTCACCGGAACCACTCCGGCGATCAATTCCATGGCTCCAATCGGGGTCGTTCGGAATGCCCCCGTGATCCATCTGACGGCTCGGGATTGCGCACCCTGCATCTCTTTGCAATCCAGCCGATTCCTTTCCACCCAGGTTTCCACCACAGGTGCACACCATAGCACATGAGCGGAAGCACATGTGCTATGTATAATTGTCTCTTTTGCATGGGGGTGAACCCCCGAAGAGAGTTACCTAGCATGGTGAGAGTGGACACCATGCTAGCTGCTTTAGCTGCGTAAAAGTGGATGTGAGATTTGAATGATAATTTGGGATCCAAAAAGAATCCTAAATATCTCATTGACAACTTTGGAATGATATGATTGATTTTTCGATCAATCTCGATCACTACGTCTGGGCCTGTGGGCTTATCCGGCTTCCACGGTTTCCTCTAACGCAACAAGCGGGGCAAGAGTGTGGTCGTCGAGCTAACAAGCACAAGACAATGTCCTCAGTACACGCTCGAGAAAGAGAGCAAGACTGATATATTCAGCATACCTAACAAGCACAAGACGACGTCTACGTGTCTAGGTAAGTTACGGTATGCGACGGATACAGAAGAGTCCAACTCACCCTCAGTACACGCTCGAGAAAGAGAGCAAGACTGAGGGCGACAGTACACGAGGGCGCGATATAAGTGAGCGGGCGAGTAAACGGGCAGGGCGATCTACGTCCGGGAATGGCAATGAATGTTTCGGTAGCAAACGGCAGGCACGGCGCATACAGCGCATCAAATATAGTGAGCACAGCACGGAACATCGGGAGGGCAAAACGGAATAGGATAACGAGCGTACGGGTATAACGAGAGACCGGGAGCCGGACGACGCACGAATTGTCGTGCTCCAACACTCCCCCTCAATCGTGCAGTAGTCCGAGGGCATGCGCGAAGTGCTTGACCTTCGGGCTAGAGAGCGCTTTCGTAAGCGTATCGGCGACCATATCCTCGGTAGAGCAATATACGAGCTTAATTTTCTTGTCCTGCACGACCCAGCGGATGAAATGGAAGCGAATGTCGATGTGCTTGGTACGTGTGGTACTGGTGGTCTTGAGTCAGCGCGATAGCAGACTGATTGTCGGACATGAGAGGGACGGGGGCGTTGAACGGCGCAAAGACTTGTCCGATCAGCGATGGAGCCAGAGAGCTTCCTTGGACGCGTGAACGATCGCGACGTACTCGGACTCGGTCGTCGACAGCGAGATGATCTCCTGGCGCTTGGACGCCCAAGAGACCGCGCCTCCGTGATCAGGAAAGCGTAGCCCGAGATCGCCTTGCGGTCTTCGTGCATGGATCCGTCAGCATCGGAATAGCCGACGAGGTCGAACTGGGCCGCGCCATAGGTGAGCTTCAAATTCTTCGTACCGGACAGGTACGAAAAACGCGTTTGACAGCATCCCAATGCGCCCGGCCAGGATTCTCGGAGAAACGTGACAGGATGGACACGGCATAGGTGATATCGGGGCGAGTTCCGAGGGAGGCATACATCAGGGAACCAACGGCCTCGCGGTATGGTACGTCGCGCATCTCCGCAGCTTCGGCAGCCGTCTGGGGCGACTGAGTGGCTGACAGATGGACAGCTGGCTCCATGGGCGTGGTGACAGGCTTCGCATCCTCAAGGTTGAAACGCCGGATGATCGAGTCGATGTAGGACACCTGGGACAACGAGAGTGTGCGAGCCTCGCGGTTGCGCTCAACAGCGAACCCGAGTATCCAGTGGATGGGCCCCTCGTCCGTGATCTCGAAGTCCTTGCGAAGGTTAGTCTTCACCTCATCCATGAGCTCGATACCTGACGTGATGACTGTCAGGTCGTCCACATGTACTCCCATGGCGATGAGGGAGTTCTTCTCGACGCGGAAGAAGACGGCTTGGTCGACGTCGCACTGCGACATGCTGAGGCGATCCTGCAGCACGCGCAAGAGCTTCTTATGCCAGTGGCGCGCGCTCTGACGAAGACCGTATAGGGGGCGTAGGAGGCGAAGTACGAGGGACTTGTCCTTGGTGAGTTCGACACCTGGAGGAAGAGACATATAGATGACTTCATCTTCCTCGAAGTCGCCATTCAGGTACGCGCTCTTCACGTCAAGCTGGTGGACCTCAAAGTCGTGGCGTGCGTATCGATGCCATCTTCGCAACGGGCGCATAAGTCGAAGAAGTCGACCCCGGGTACTTGCGAGAAGCCGCGCGCAACGAGGCGCGCACGATACCGGTAGACGTTCCCAGATGTGTCCTTCTTCGCGTGGAATACCCAGCGGCAGCTGACAATGTTCGCACCAGGCGGAGGCCGTTCAAGACGCCAGGTGCCATGTGCCTCAAGTGCCTCGATCTCCTCACGGATCGCTTCCTCCCAGCGTGCCCACTCCGGCCTGCGCATCGCCTCCTGGATGGTCCGAGGATCAAGGCCCTCGACCTCTGCGATATGCGCAGCCATGGCCATGCCGGTAACCTCTTCAACGAGCTCGCCGGCACCCTTGGATGCATCTGGCACAGCTACACCGCGCGGTACGTGGCGATCAACGCCTTTTCCCGCGAGTATATCGCTGACCTTCTGCGACGGCTTCCGGATGCGAACTGGTCGAGGGGTTGGCGGCGGCTCCAAGACGTCAGGTTTCGGAGGTGCGGGCGGTGTCGACGGCTCAGGTACGTCTGCAGCTTCATCAGGCTGACTTGCATCTGCCTCAGGTTCGGGAGAGTCGGTGAGGGGCGTGGGCTTGGTGTAGCTCGACTTTACTCCCTCCCCTCAAGCTCAGGACCATCATCCTCGTACACGACTGGCTCCGGCGCGTCGCCAAAGCGCACGTTACGCTCAACCGTGACGCGATGTCCATCGGGCCAGTAGACCCGGTGCCCCTTGCTCTGCGAATCGTACCCGACCCAACGTGCAGCCTTAGCGCGCTCGCCAAGCTTCCCCGAGGATGTATCGTGGACCCAGACACGCGTGCCCCACTCCGGCAGGCCAGCCAGTCCAGGAACACACCCCGTTAACGCCTCATAGGGAGTGCGACCTCCAAGCGCCTTTGTCGAGGAACGGTTCTTCAGCCACAGCGTGCATGACTGCTTCACCCCACAGCGACTTCGGCAGTCCGGACGCGATCAACATTGCGCGCGTCTTCTCCATCAGCGTGCGGTTCAGTCGCTCCGATACGCCCGCCTCTTCATGCGTGTCGTGCACGGAGAGCTTTGCCAACGTCCCAGACGCCTCGAGGTGAGACTTGAACTCGTCGCTGAGGTATTCGCCGCCTCGGTCAGTGTTCAGCACCTTGACCTTCGCCTGATGATGCTTATCCAGCCATGCCTCGTAAGCTCGGTAGGCTTCGTAGGCTTCACTCTTCAGACGCAGGAGATAGAGGGCGGTGAATCGTGTTGCATCGTCTGTGAAGGTAATGAAATGCTTCCGACCCCCGATCGTAGTGACGCGTGCAGCGCCCCACAAGTCGGAGTGGATCTCGTCACCGAGTTCCTCAGCACGCTCGCCCTCGCGTACATTAGGAACCGGCTTCCGCGTGGATTTCGCACGGATGCACACCTCGCAGACTTCCGACTCATCAGATGGTACCAGTGCCACTCCACGGATCCGTCCACCGGAAACGAGTTCTCGGATGGCCCGCGGAGCGATATGTCCGAGTCGGCGGTGGAGCTCCATGACGGTGAGCTTCTCGACACATTCACGGCATTGGCTGACCCGTCAGCACGGGGATGCATGACAAGATAAAGGCCGCCTGATTTCGGCACAGTGCCAACGGTGACTCCGTCGGATTGGAGATGGTGAGCTTTCCGCCAGTGAATGTAGCAGTGTACCCAGTCGTCAATTCGCCCAATCGAGACCAGGGTGAAGCCAAGTGCAGGCGTATAGAGCACTCGGGTCAGCCGGATCTGCGTGTCGTCGGCCCCATCATTGGGCACGGAGATGATCATATCGCCTTCCCCGGTAGCTTCAAAATGTTGCTGGTTGGCGGCATTGAGCTGGCGGGGTGGCATCTCTGTCAGCGAGATGAACAGATCTCGGTACGGCGACATGTGGTGGCTTGCTCCGGAGTCGTAAAGATCGACACGAGTGGTATTGGGGGCTGTAGCATCATCGACAGATGCGGCAGTATCATACACAGCAGGGGTGTCCTCCAGGTCGGTGTCAGTGAAGCTGTACGAACCGACATCATCCAACCAGCGCCGCACGAACGCCAACTCAGCGTCCCCCAACTCGGCACATCCTCCGACTTAGGCATAGCAACCGGCGCGCTTCTGTGGGCTTCATGGAGACTATCGAGCAGGGCACGGATGCGCTCGCGGTCGGGCTCGAGTTCGACAACAGGTCGTCTGAGTGGGTCGGAGAGATGACACTTGAGGTCTCGTCCATCAAGTCGGCGAGGTCAGAGGCAGTGGTGTCGGATACGGTCTGGAGTGAGGGCATGGAGTCCTGGGACGATGCAGAGGCTTCAGTAAGTTC
This sequence comes from Fomitopsis betulina, assembly GCA_022606075.1. NCBI lineage: Eukaryota > Fungi > Basidiomycota > Agaricomycetes > Polyporales > Fomitopsidaceae > Fomitopsis > Fomitopsis betulina. Next base: position 11,509 of record JABYQK010000063.1, read on the forward strand.
CGTACAGTCGGAATAAGCATCGTCCTCGCGGTCAAACAGGCTGTCCTCGGAAGACGAATGTCCTTCGTCCTTGGCCGCTGACGTAACAAACGCGGACCACGCGCCAGCTGCGAACCCGACAGTAGCGGTTGCGGCAGTCGATGTAGCCGCAGACGCTGCGTTCGCACCACCATCCTTCGGCTTTGGAGGGTTCGACTTCGACGTGTCCGGCTTAGCATCAGCAGGTGAGGTCCCCTTGTCACTGTTCTGCTTCGGGCTAGGGCACTTGTCCTGCCTGTGGCCTTTGCCTCCACAATTCCAGCACTGGCCGACTGGCCTCTGCGGCCCGCGGCGACCCTTGCCCTTCGGCTTCTCCGACGACAAGACACTCGCGGCGACACCAGCTTCCTTCTCCTTCATGGCCCTCTGCTTGGCCTTGCCTGAATGACGCCGGTCCCATTCCTCGAGAGCAAGCTCCATCTCGCATCGATAACAGGCAGCTCCTTGGCAGGATCCGAGAGGAGAGGGAGAGGGTAGCAGTCTGAATGCGCTGGGAGAGCTTCATGGTCGCGGAGACTTGCGCAACAAACGAAGATAAGTCCTCGGGCATGAAGTTGATGATGAGGGAGGTGTACTCGGCGTCGCTGACTGTGATGTCCAGGGTAACCAGCTCCTCGTAACGGCATGCGCAAGCGGTCAAACTCGGTATGAAGGTTCGCACCAGGCGACGCGCGCATGTTCAAGAAGGCAGTACGAAGGTTCGCGCGAAGGAGCATCGACTTCTGCGTGAACTCCTGTTCGATCGCGGCCCAGATTGTGGCCGTGTTGCCCTTGCGACGGTGCTTCGTGAAGGTAACGTCGGGGAGCTTCTGCGTGAGAAGGTACATGGCTAAATCTCCTTCTCCTGCCAGGCATCGATGGCAGTCTGTTCCGCGGCCGTCACGGCGTTGGGATCGGCAGGCACAGGTATCGCAGACGCCCCGCTGAAGTGGTTCCAAACCTTCTTCTGGCGGACAGCGATCTGGAAAACGTTGCTGGAACGTCATCCAGTTCTTTCCCGGTCGAGTCGAGCTTCTCCACTGCGGAGCTAAAATCGGCAAGCGAAGACGAGGTCGTCATAGCGGCGGCAATGGGCTAAAGGCGACGGCGAGTGCAGCAGGGAGCGAGGATCGAAACGATGCGGGGCAATCGGTGAGTCTTGTTATGGCTAGAACGCAGGGCTCATAACCTAACGCAACAAGCGGGGCGAGAGCGTGGTCGTCGAGCTAACAAGCACAAGACGACGTCCTCAGTACACGCTCGAGAAAGAGAGCAAGACTTATATATTCAGCATACCTAACAAGCACAAGACGACGTCTACGTGTCTAGGTAAGTTACGGTATGCGACGGATACAGAAGAGTCCAACTCACCCTCAGTACACGCTCGAGAAAGAGAGCAAGACTGAGGGCGACAGTACACGAGGGCGCGATATAAGTGAGCGGGCGAGTAAGGTACGGCAGGGCGATCTACGTCCGGGAATGGCAATGAATGTTTCGGTAGCAAACGGCGGGCTCGGCGCATACAGCGCATCAAATATAGTGAGCACAGAGCACAGCACGGAACATCGGGAGGGCAAAACGGAATAGGATAACGAGCGTACGGTATAGCGAGAGACCGGGAGCCGGACGACGCACGAATTGTCGTGCTCCAACAGCCGACTCTACCTCATCAACATTGGATCCATTGATCTAATGTTTTTGTGAATCCAGTCACATCCGCTCCCCCACTCCTGTCCACTCAAACCCCGCCGCCCAGCCTCGTTCACTTGCTGAACGACTTTCTGCTCCCGCTCCTCGCCTGCTCCTGACTTCAAGAAGAAGTCAACCGAAGAAATCGTTGGGATTCTCGAGAAGAAGGTTAGTGCCACCATCGAGCACTACCAAGCGATCTTCGACAAGAAATACCTCTTCGAGTCGCTTCTTGGAGACTCCCAGCGCACCCTCCACCGCTTCGCTGGCCAATTAAATTGGGTCCAGTGACAACTTCGACAAGGCCAATCAGTGGTCTAAGCAGCAGCGAGATAGCATCTTGTGGGCTTGTCGCTGTGTCGGCACCGTCAAATTTTCGACGCTGCCAGGAACTGCTTGTCAAGCGGTACAGAAAAGGTCACAAAGGACCTCACGAGCATAGCCAACGGGGGCTATTTGGGACTGGATTAGTTTGTAGACAGGTTGGCGTAGCTAGTGTTTTTGTATTCATCACTGGAAATATACACTAGTCAAGCATCACACTGCGGCTTCGTCTGAGCATTCACTAGACGAGAATTTAGAAGCAACAGCAGAAGAAACTCCGTTCAACTGCACAGGTCAACAGCACCTATTCGACTTCACAGAAAGAAGAGACTATCATCAACGACCTGAAGAAACTGAATACGAGTTTTGGTTGTGTGAAGAAGTAGTCTGTAAGAATAGGTGTCCGGCCCATTTGTCAAAGGCACTGACTGGGGCATACCGGTTAATAACTGGCAAGAGACCAACACTTATTCTGAATTTGCTTCCACAAGCTTCTTTGAGGGTTCTGAACCTGAACCTCAGCATCTTGCATCAATCCCAGAGTACGGGTCTCCATCTATCCCCAGCTCTAGAGTGCTTTCTCCTACTCCTGAAGTTTCTCCAGTAAAACCTATCTCCATCATTTGTTCCCACTACTTTACCGTCAGATCTATCGAATCTCTTTGAAGAAGACGACATAGAGGAACTACTAGCACCGTCTCAAGAAGAAGCAGAGGAATCAAGGTTATCTCCTGACCTCGCTTACATTCTTGAAAGTTTACCACCTCCTCCGTTTCTGAAGAAGTCTCAGACTTCTTCGAATTTCATATTCTCACATCCACCATGTCAGACATGAAGGCTGACAGTATCTCTGTCCTCAAAAAGTCCTCGGACTATAAGGTGTGGTCGAGTCAGATGCTCGGCTACCTAACATTTATTGAAGCAGATGAGGCTCTCAAGGCCGGTGATCTCAATGATGTGGATTACACGAAGGCGAACACCCGAGCTAAGGGTGTGATCCTCATGCACATGGACAACAGTTCCACCACCTTCTCTACAAAACTGTAGAAGGTGAGGAGGTCATGAAATCGGCAATGGACATGTGGGCATCGCTCAAGGTGCATTTCGGTACACCAGATGCAGCATACATTTGGTCGCAGTTCTCGGCTCTCATCAAGTCGAGAGAGATGGACAACAATAAGCCAATGCAGGATCAGATTTCGAAGATCCAAACCATACTCAAGGACATTGTCAACGGCGGCATTACGTTGGATGAGCCAACCCAGGCTCTCCTCCTGATGTCAAAAATCCCGGAAAGCTACTTGACAATGGTGTCAGCCATCATGGCGACTACTGTTCTCAAGGAGTTGAAGGTCAAGACCCTCGTGAGCAAAATTCTCTCCGAGGAATCTCTCCACCAGTCCAGTATGGGACAGTCTGTGTCAAAGACTTGCCAGGTTAAAGTACACAATGGTAATGGTTCTTGCTCTCACTGTGGCAAGAAACACAGTTCGGACCAATGCTGGACCAAGTACCCGCACCTATGCCCAAAGAAGGAGCAACAAGGGCAAAGGGAAAGGGAAGGGTGGCAAAGGCAATGGTAAAAAGGCGAACACAGTAGTTGTTCACACTACCACGGACGGGACAAAGGTCACTCAGTCCGGTTCGTCCTCATCCAATGGTCAAGGTGCTTCGGTGGTAGAAGTCGAGGAGGTTAAGTACATGGCTTGTACGGACCTTCATGAAGAGTCTGTCCCCCTGGTACTGCTGGTTCTTTAGTGGCTTCATCTCTTGTTGTACATAATGGTGTGTCTGCTGACACTGGGTCTGCACAATTGAGCTCATTGTTCTATTGCCCTGGTGTGAATAAGTCTCATTCGCATCAATTCAAGCACATTGTGTGGCTCATGGACTCAGGTGCCAGTCAGACGGTCGTCAATTCACTTGAATATTTCTGGGATTACAAACCATACATGGTTCCTGTCGTTTTTGGTACAGCAGGAGATGCTAAGATAGAAGCACTAGGATCTGGCACCATCAAAGGTTTGACAACAGTTGGAACAGAGTGCATGATGATTACTATATCTAATGTGGCATATATTCCTCAAGCTTCTGGCTGTTTGTTTTTACTGGAATTGTGGAGAAATCAGGACATACACTCGTTCAAGGTTCAGGTCAGATGGTCATTTATGACCAACCATTTACGCATGGCAAAGTTTCTGGAAATGTTGTTATGGAAGCACCATACAACTTCCTAAATAACTTGTATTTTTCATTTATGGGCGTCCTGGACAGAAAATCGGCAGCACTGCTGTCTACCCCTTTTCGTACCTGGCATTGCCGGATGGGGCATCCATCTAAGGAAGTTATTCACCATTTACCTGATCATACCAAAGGTGTAGATCCAGTGGGAGTTGAAGATCAATCTCCCTGTGGAGGTTGTCAATGGGGCAAGTCTCATCGGGCCCCATTCCCCACATCTTACAAATGTGCTACAAAGCCTCTTGAGTTGGTTCATACCAATGAAGATGGTCCTATGCGTACCCAAGCAGTCAATGGTGGTTTCAAGTACTTCATTTCATTCCTGGATGACTACACTAGTCTAGGACAAGCCTATTACCTTCGTCATAAGTCTGAGTCGCTCCAAGTGTTTGAGGACTTTAAGGCATGGGCTGAAAATGTTACTGGTCATAAACTCATCAATGTATGCTCGGATCGAGGGGGGGAATATACTTCTGATGCTTTCACGGCCCGTCTTAAATTCTATGGAATAGTTCGCCAAAGACGGTAGCACACTCACCTCAACAAAATGGACAAGCTGAACACTGGAATCACACGATCATGGAAAAGGCTATGGCTATGCTGCACCACACTGGTCTTAGTCACGGTTTTTGGCAACTTGTGGTTGATACTGCTGTCCATATTTACAATGGCCAGCCTATGCAACACCTTAAGTGGCAATGCCTGATAACTCTCTGGGATGGCACGATCCCAGATATTTCATACTTCAGAGTATTTGGTTGCAAGGCATTCATGCATGTGCCAAAGGAACGAAGACAAGGGAAACTCAACAAGAAGGCAGTCGAGATGATCTTCATTGGATATGAGCAAGGCTCCAAGGGCTACAAGTTCTGGGATGCCTCCAGTCGACGGATTGTTGTGTCTCGTGATGTGACCTTCGATGAAGATTCCTTTCTGGCACGTAAGGATTTGGCTAACCCGAAGACTCTGGGTCCGCCAATTTTTGATCCTGTAGACTCTGATTCTGATTCTGAGGACGAGGAACAGATCAAAATTCTGTTTCCTCTACTGGTAGAGAGCAAAGATGTTCATGAGGACATTGACAAACCGGAACCAGTGGGAGAACCTGAGAGACAGCTCCCTGAACCTGCACAATGTCCACAACCTGTTCAACCTCCTCAGCCCGCATATGCTCGCCCTCGTCGTGAGAATGCTGGGAGGAACCCAAACAGGAATAGGGACAATGTTTATGGTGATGAGCCTCCAGCTTGGATCGACTGTCAAACTGATACTCATGGAGATCAGCGCGTGGAAGTGTTTATGATTTTTCAGGCTCTCAAGGAAGCTAACTACTCTGAGTCAGCTCCTACCTCGCATTCAGACACAAGGAAATCCCCTGAGTGGGACCACTGGCACGCTGCTGAAGGCTCTGAGATGAAGTCTCATGAGCAAAACGGCACCTGGATCTTGGTTCCCCGTCCCAAGAACAGGAAAATAGTCAAGAATAGATGGGTATATGCTCGAAAGCATGACAGCCGGTACAAGGCCCGGCTAGTAGCCAAGGGCTTTCACTCAAGTCTGGGGTGAAGACTACCATGAGACATTTTCACCAGTCACTCGTTTTGAATCGCTTCAATATATGTTCGCACATGCTGCACTCGAAGACTGGGAACTGGACTCTATGGACATCAAGACAGCATTCCTCAATGGTGAACTCGAAGAGGAAATATACATGGAACAGCCTGAAGGCTGGGTAGTTCAAGGCAAGGAGGATTGGGTCTGCCTCCTCAAGAAGGCCATCTATTGTCTTAAGCAAGTGTCTTGTCAATGGAATGCTAAGATCCATCAAACTCTTTTGAACCAAGGGTTCATATGGACATATTCAGATGCTGGAGTTTACATTTACTCCAGTAAAACCAATGGTCAAGTCTGCTATGTAGTACTCTATGTCGACGACTTATTGCTTCTTGGAGATTCTAAGTCATTCATTGAACAAATAAAGAATCATCTCAAGAAGGAGTACCAGATGACCGACCTTGGACCAGTAGAGCGTTTTCTAGGACTTAGGATTCGTTGTAATCATCAAAAGCGACAGATTCTAGTTGATCAATTTGAACACGTTCAGACCATTTTGGAGAGGTTCCAAATGTCTAATTGCAAGCCTGCAAAGACACCTCTACCTGCTGGTTCAGTTTTGGAGAAAAACACGGAAACCACAATGGATGTGTTCCGTACAGAGTACCAGAGTATTATTGGTAGCATCATGTATGCTATGCTCAGTACTAGGCCTGATCTCGCTTTTTCTGTAATGAGACTTGCCAAATTTGCCTTGAACCCATTGAAGCGACACTTGTGTCTTGCTCAATATGTCTTGCGATATCTCAAGGGAACAAAAGACTATGTGCTTTGTTATGACAGTGCTTCCAACTCCGGGTTAATTGCCTATTCAGACTCGGACTGGGCAGAAGACCACGACGATAGGCACTCCACAAGCGGCTTTGTGTTCCTCATGGCCAATTGTGTCATTTCTTGGGTTTCCAGACACCAACCCACCATTTCCCTCTCTTCAACAGAAGCAGAGTACAAGGCTGCCTCTGATGCATGTCGTCAAATGGCTTGGCTTAGGAACTTTGGACAAGAGCTCGGTGACAACATGACCGCTCCTACTCCTTTGTGTCTGGATAATCAAGGAAGCATTTTCCTTGCGGTCAATCCTGCCGTGGACTGCTGCACAAAACACATTGAAATTTGGTATCACTTCATCCGAGAATTCTACGAGAAGGGTGAAACCGACATCTTCTTTGTTGTGAGCGAAGACCAGCTTGCAGATGCATTGACTAAGAATGTTCCACTCTCTGGAATAGAGAAACTTTGAACGTCAACTGGCTTGGTCATAGCATCTTGAACAAGTGGGAGTGTTGAACTTCTACTATTTCATATGTTATATAATCAGGCTCTCCTGATAAGGACTTATCTTATGTTCTGCTATGCTACTATACATAGATTACATTCCTTTTCTTCTTATCTATAGATAGCTGATTATACCGAGTTCCATTTGGCATTCCATTTGGTATCCATTTGGACTCCATTCAGATTCCTCTCGGTATCCATTCGGTGTATCCATTCGGACTCCACTCGGTATCCATTCGGTATATCCATTCGGACTCCTCTCGGTATACACTCAGTATACACTCGGTGATCTGGATTACAACCTTACAATGACTCATAATCTGATTCATGATGACTCACGTAGTTTATGATTATGACTTGACATGACTCAGGCCTCATCTGATATGCCTACTGTACAATCAGATAATGTCTTCCTCTCATGTATATATACTGGGCTCAGATGCCCTCTAATGCAATTGTTCCTTCCTCTGCTTTCCTGTGTGCCTAACAGGACTCCCTCTAGCAGCTTCCCTCATAGGTTCATTCACTAGCCTTTACAGCCACTCCCTATCACTCCTTTCAACAGGCTCTTGATCCCTGCTCCTTCCCTGTGTTGTCATTGGAGACAGAGGACCAGACAGTCAACAATGTCAGGCTGCCTAGTGCACACAAGGAGCAAAGTCATGATATGCCAGCCCAAGAGAGCAGAGATGGGGTAGAACAAAGGGATGAGGCCCAACACCACGGAGTCTTTCTTGAGCATAAAAGCTTGGGATAGACAACCATTGAGGTGTTGAACTTCTACCATTTCAGGTGTTATCTAATTAGGCTCTCCTGATATGGACTTATCTTGTGTTCTGCTATGCTACTTACCATACATAGATTACATTCATTTGTTCACTATCTTGTCTGTAGATTAGATAGATCACTCCAGACTCCACCAAAACTCCAGCCTCTGTGATATTACCAGTGATCCAGACTACCAGTCTTTATGCTTACTCATGATCTTACTAATGCTGACTCACATAGCTTATGATTATGACTCAACATGACTCAGGCCTCATCTGATATGCTTACTGTACAATCAGCTGATGCCTTCCTCACATGTATATATACTGGGCTTGTACACCCTCTAATGCATTGTTCCTTCCACTGCTCCTGTGTGCCTAATGGGTCTCCCTCTAGCAGCTCCCTCTAGGTTTGTTCACTTGCCTTCACAGCCACTCTCCATACTCCTTTTCAACACATGGGACTCTTCAGTATCACCATCAAAATGGCTTGCAACCAGAAGCTGGGTGACATTGTCAGTTGCAGCAAATAACATAGCCCAGTCAGCTGGGATGAATGAATGTCCAAAGACAAGGAGGGAACAGAAGTCACCCACAGGGAGGGATTCACAGGATGCAATGGCCAGGTCATGTGCAGAATGTCTCGATGTCAAGGACAACTCGAAGGTTGTCCACAGAGTGTTAGGAACACCTCACTGACTGACTATGTTGTCATCCATGAAGGCCACACTGAACACACATGCATAGGCATGTATATGCACTAAGTTCATCTTCACGATGTCAAGGTAGAGGGTGAGGGAGGGTTCCAGCAGAGCTATCTTTGCTGCGAAGGCAGGCAAGAACTGAACTGAGCACAACCCACTGTGAGCAGTCAAGTTCTCCGTCCACACACACATAGACGAGAAAGAGAGGGCACACCTAGGTGTTCAAGAAGACATGTTGTGTCCGGTAAACATGCTTCGATAGTCAAGTCACAGATATGGGGCGGCGTGATTTGGGTAGTCTTTGTTGGTACATCCAACTTGGGGGGTATGAGTGGTCCACAAGGCCAAACGATGAGCTCCGCAAGGGCTTCCATACTTTTGAGGGCACCCATAAGCTGCCCAAAGTCCATAGATATTGCTTTGGGATTCATCCAGTGAGTGTCAACAATGGATAGATGAGTCAGTTGCGACGTCATTGCACACCACTGCAATGGAAAGGAATGGATCTTTAGTTGTCGAAGGCGGGGTGTTCGGACACGGCAGAATAGCTGCTGGGCATCCTCCAGCGTCTGGGGGTACATGGGGGGCAAGTTGACAGAGATGTCGAGAGATCATCAGTAAATCGTCATTGCATCTAACACCGCCTAATGTGTCTGGGCCGCCTAATGGCAGCCTAACTCACCTATGCAGCTGACACGTTTCGCCTTATGTACGACTAGCTAGCCTTCATACAAGCCAATACTATTGTGATTACTAGAAGAAGTGCTGATGGGCATGATAGTCGACTTATTTATTAATGTAGTAAGCTGCAAATGCGTCCAGTGAAACATCAGGAGTAAGTTCTCGAGGTACAAACTTTTCATCATAAACAGGCTCAAGATGTGCAGCACGGAAAATGGTATCAACATGTATGACCTTGCTGGGCCTTGTCCCGTCGTCAATGATCTCTGGCTGGACCATCCACATGCCGGTCACATCATCAGGTTCATCACCGACAGGTGTGAACCACTCAACGAGTGCGCAGGGATAGTAGACACCCAAAAACAAGAAAGTGAAAAGCAACCGGATACGTACGGCATGCAAACCGCGGAATCCCAGCTGATCTGGATTACTTGTAACATATGCACAGTTGTAGCGTGCAGTCCCCTTCCACCAGCATGGGGTCGCGCGTATCCATTCGTGACGCATGCCAGTCGGGCCAGATTGGTCTCCGGGGGCATAGAAGGTTGCAACGGCTGACGGGTATGTGACTGCACAAAGGTTGGGAGTGTAGAATTCATTCATGTCCACCTCGTCGGGGTCATGTCCATGCTGTTCAGCGATGAAGCGAGCGACACGTTCGGTAAGGTCAGGCCATCCTATGTGGTTGCCAAGTTGATCGAGACAGTGAGGATAGCCTGTTACTGAGAAACCATCAAGATCAGATATGTATAACTCGAGCAGCTCGAATCCCTACCAGGGCAACGTGCAAGCTCAACAAAAGCACCAACACGCAGTCCTTCAACTTCTTCATTGATGATGTCGACATTCCTCTCGTGTTCTTCTCGACGACGTCTGGCCTTGGCCTGGTCTGCTTCGCCTGTGCGCAGCACGTCGGCTGCTTCTTTGTCAGCGTCCTCAAGGGGTTGCCCTTCTGCGTCAGGGCCTTCGTCATCCGATGACAAGTCAATCTCAGGTTCCACTTCGTCACCGAGCAGCGCCATCAGGGCCTTGCTGAGGCAGGTACCGACAAGCATCCCGCAGGAAGTGAAGTCAACATGGGCAGCCGCTAGCTTGTCGAGCCGCTCATTTGTTGTCAGCATTTGGCCTAAAGCCTCAAAGCAGCTCGAACGATGCCACGGCTTCTTGACCGTGGCAATGTGTTTGTTCTCTGTGATGGAAGTGCACAGCCCATAAAGAGCACCGAAATTACGTGTGTGCCATGAAGCGTGCTGAGGAGAATGTTGGCGGCGAATTGAGAAGCCATCTGGCCGGACACCAGCGAGACGGAAAGCCTGGCGAAGTGTATTGTCATTCTGTTCAGGATGTCGGATGGTGTATGAGTACTCGAGGTACCAGCGTGTGGCGTGAACGATGTCATCGGGGACAAGACCTTTGATTGCAGGGAGGTATATCTATGATCGAAAGGGATGGATCACTACACCATGAGTCAACAAGGTACACGAATACTCACCTTCATGAGGCCCCGAGTATCATCGCCTGTCCATTGCTTAAAGTCACGTCCATGCGGAAAGCGATGAAGGCCGATGAATGAGGGAACAGCAGCGAGTCTATAACAGAGGTGAGTACTTGAGGCATTGCATTTGCAGGGGCACACTTACCGACGATCCAGCTCATCAATCAACACCTTCCCGAGTGCCTCGCCATACGTGATCTGGAAGAATTCCAATGTCCAGTCAACGAGGTGGTCCTTGAATATACCTGGTGAAGGATATCACTGGACAGAAGCTCGTGGATGTCTGCCCATTCAAAATCATTTGTATATGGCTTCAGGAGTGTTAGAACACGAAGAGGGAGATCATTTGAACTCACTATAACATCCGCTACAATCCCATAGTGCTGCCAGAGCTCTCGCGAATCAACTCCACTGTTGATCAACTCCTCCGTGAATTCTTTCATTCGCCGCCCTTGGTTGACTCCGGCATTGAGATCATCTTTATCACCGAGACATCTGAGATGGGCTACCATCAGGGTACAGCAAAGATAAGCCAAAGTCTACATGCTTACACGGGGCACCATCCTTCGACAATGCAGGCAGCCTGTGCTTGCTCTGGATAGTCCATGAGATGGGCAGCAATACCATAGATTGCACGGCGGTAGTGCGCGTCAGGGCATCGCAGGACCTCAGGTTTTGTGGTACCTGGGCGTAAGGGATCAAGTACAATTGAGAGACTGGTGTGGTATAGTTGATGCTTGAACATCCTCAGGCAAAGGAAGATGAATGCCAAAGTCCGCACTGTGGTAGCGTCCAATGGCAGGTACTAGATAGTGTCGAAGATAGAAAAGATATCACACTCACCTTCCCACTGAACCGCACAGTGAACAGGCCAGACTTTCGACGGGCAACCGCGCATTCAGCCAGCCAGCGCTCCGAGCGTATGACTCCCGCCCCCTGCACAAAGCACTTAATTTCCTTTTTAGAACGAATCCCGTGCCGCGGGATTCGCAAAAATATGTCCGAGCGGGCAGGACTAGCCACCACTGAGGCCCTAAATCAACATGTCTATTCGATGAAGCTTGGTCGACCGCTTACCTCGCAGGAGCAGGAGAACGCGAGCTCTTACCTCCCATTCAGCCGTGTTGATACCTTCCATACCCTCAAATTCACAACTATTCCACTCACCAATAATCGACCAGAATGCGATGTTGTGAAGGCAAGACCATGTATAGGCTCAGAGCCTGCAAGGTTTGATACAGTTGTTGTCTTGCATGACGACAACACTGAGGCTACAGGAGTCCAAGGTATGCACTTTTATTCCAATACCACCATTTGCAAGGAAGTACTGATTGATTTTCTCCACAAGGTACGCGTATTGGCCGCGTCAAAGTGATATTCAAGCTACCGGACACAATCTACGAGCACGGCAGCCTCAATGAGATGCACACACCTGAGGAGTGGGCCACTCAAGGACCCCTAGCATATGTCGAATGGTATGCAAACCTCCCGGCTTCTGCAGACCCTGTACATATGATGTATGAGGTCCGCAAGCTACCTCTACGCACAGATGGTACACCAGCTGGTGAGATCATACCCCTCAGTATGATCCGCCAGTCATGTCAGTTGATACCTCGATTCCCAAAACCTACAAAAGAGTGTGTTGTAGCTACTGTACCAACTGACTGGACTTCAGACTCTGTGCTCGACAAAGCACAGAAGTTCTTACTGAATAATTGGGCTTCTAAGTATTCATACCAAACTCTATGGTAGTTTAGTCACAGTCTCTTAGTAGTAGCATCAATATATTGTATTCTGTGGAATAGAAAATGAAACATGAATAGCAGAACTTTGAATACAAAGATGAACTACACCAGCAACAACGATGGTCCTCATAAGTACAAAATGTAATGCATTTACATGGGATTTATGCCATGGTTACCATTCCATGCCATTCTGATGGCATTTCATTTACCTGAAAGTGAATAGTGATGTCAGCTGCCTTTGTCAAGGCCTGCAAGCCGGCAATTGCCTTTCGATGCACCAAAAGGCCAAATATGGTGGGACCATACTTGCCAAGGTAAATAGGTTTTTCCTGATGTTGGGACACCCAAGCCTTTGATCTTGCTCACGAAATAGAGACCCTCTGGCATGAGGTCTTTCCCAATAACCCATTAGGATATGTCATCAAGACAAACACCCCGGTGTACAGATTAGTGAGCACATGCAACAATGAGTCTATTTGTACTTAGTACTCATAGCCGCTGATCTCTTAGACTCGTCAACGTGCCTACAACTGGTGTTCTGGTCTGGGCGAGCGCGCAATTGATGCTGTTGAGGCGCATTGGGAAGAGCTTAACCTGTACGCGACAGAAGACCGCGCCAATCTCTCCGCATTCATGCAGATCAATGGGTTCCCCTACCTGTATGGTGCTGTTACGACAGAGGAAAGGAATGGTGTGATGGTTGTAGCTGTGCGTTGTAACAGTCTATTCAAAAGTATGCTCGTTCTGACTGGCTGTTCATACTCCTAGAAGCGCGAGCGTCGTTTCCAGCACCCCGTAATCCTAGCTGTACTTGCCCTGCACCTCGAGGACATCAAGAACATGGTGATGAAAGGCCCTCCACGCGGGGCACTGCTCCTGGCTTGCACAGCTGTGAGGACACCTGTATTTCGACCTCCATGGCAGTCTGCACATACTGACACCTTTTTTGTGATCTGTGTACAGGCTGAACATGCCTGGAAGTGTTGAACAATAGAGAGCGCCTAACTAGGCAGCCGAGTTCACACACCGGTACTCCGGGTAACAGGAGTAACACATGCATTGTAGATAGAATCACATGCATCGGGATTGGTACTATACAGTAGCTTAGTCAGACGGTCTCCTACATGTATATAAGGACCCCTGTAGCGTAGTACAATCCCAAGTCGCTCAACAGCAACTTTCGTGTGCATCAAGCCTCACAGCTAACAAACCAGGTAAGCTAGCGTCCCGCTACACTGCGTAAGAGTAGCCTGCTCGTCAGGTTATGAGCCCTGAGCACTGCGCGGTACTGCGCCTTTATGGCTGCGTCCGCTGCGGGTCAGGATAGCTTGCCTGGACGTCGCCCTTAGGGGCTTTGACGTCAGGGGGAGACTTTGCGCCTATATGGCTGCAGGTCGGGCACAGCTTCGCTGTCGCCATCCCAAACAATGAGTCCAGTGTGGTGTCAGCGCCGTCCCGGCAGCATAAGTCAGAGCGCTGATAATGCGTTCACAGAACCTTATCAACAACAGCTCTACCACCACCTAAACCAACAAAAATGTCGAACTCTCTACAGAACCTCGTCCCCGTCCTAGACGGATCGAACTATCGCCGTTGGGCCGATTTGATGAAGGCGTACCTGCAATCGCAAGGCGTCTGGATTCTCATCGAGCTGCCTGACGGTTTCGATGAGCCAGTTTTGGCTTCGGACGGAGCAAACCGCTCAGAAGTTCTCGATTGGATGCAGATGCAATCCAAGGCTATGGGCAGCATTCGCTTGCGCCTAAGCGTCGAGGTCTCGCAGCTTGTCAGGACAAAGACAACTGCAAAGTCCATCTGGAATACCCTGAAAGGGCTCTACGGAGGGACTAGCGCCATGGGGGCTTTTGCCTTCTTCAAGGCAGCTGTAAATGTCCGTATTCCGGCCAACGAGCACCCCGGCCCTGCGATCTCAAAGATCCAGAGCAACCTCGACGAGCTCGATGGAGCCGGTCTCTCTCTGCCGCCGCAGATGAGAACCCTGATTATATTGGGGGCCGCTCCACCTCGGTATGAGACAGCTATCCAGCTGGCCCTCAACAAGATTGAGATCAAAGATCTCACGCCGAGCAGCGCCCAGGACGCTTTAACCGCCTCCTGGGAACAGTCGAAGAACAAGGGGCAGCAGTCCGCCCAGAAAATCTCTGCTATCAAGCAGAAGAAGGGCAATCCATCCTTCTCGCAGCAGCAGCGCCCTGAGGGCAGCAGCAGCGCGGGTAAGAAGGAGTGGAAGGACAAGGGCAAGGAGAAAGCCAAGGGATTTACTCCTAGGGGCAAGCGCGGCGGTAAAAACCGCGGTAAGCCGCATTCGCACGACGAACATGCAGAAATGCACATCGCCGACACTGTGTCGATCCCCGCCCCGACGACCAGCACCGTCGTCGAGTTAGCGCCTTCGGGCAGCAGGACTCGAAAGGTCGCAGCACCAGCCCCTAACAAGGGCAAGAAGCGCGCACGTGGTGACTGGCTCGGAGAAGCCCTCCAGCTCGCAAAGGACCTGGACGTCGCTGGCACGCCGGAGACAATCCGCGCGCTGAAGGAAGTTGTGAGCTCTGCTCACATTGAAGAAGTCCCCTCCGACACCGAGTCGCGCGCTTCAAAGCGCAGCAAGCTCAGTGACGACGACATGGCCGATCGCATCGACGAGGTCATGCGCGATGAATACATCAGCGAGGACGACGACTTCCGCGATGCCGAAGAAAGGTCCATCGTCTGGGCAACAGACGAAGAAGACATCGACGCGCACGACGCCGAGCTAAACGGCATGATAGCGCAGGCCGCGGGCCTTGTGCCCCCTATCGTCGACAAGAGCTTTCGGAACCCGCTAACGGGTGAGCTCCGCTGCATGGAGCCATACGATGGCTACGACGACTGGGGCAATGAGTATGTCACTCATATTCCTAACCCTAAGCAAGTTACTAACAGCGCTTTAACAGCCGCTTCTGACTTGCACAACGGCGCTCGGACATTTGTTAATGTACTTAGTAGCGGCTTAAAAAATGTACAATGTATTCATTCGCGCGATTACGCTGCGTGCTCACGTTGTAAGGGAAAAGGAAAAAGTCGCTTTTCAGCGAATGAGTGGCTACTGGACTCAGGTGCATCTTTGCACATTACAAATGACATAAGAGACTTCTCAGAATTTGAGTATCTCCAGACTCCTATCCGTACTCAAACGGCACAACAAGGAGCGGTAGGAAGCATAATTGCTAAAGGAACTATGTTCCTAAACTACCAAATAGACGAACAATGGCTACAGACGCGCCTATATCCAGTCTACTATATGGAGAATTGCTCGGCTCGTCTCTTGTCATTGGGGATGTTCCTCCAAGACGGACTAGACTTGCGCGCAACAGCGCAGCATATCAGTCTGTATGAACCAGGAGCGCGGAAACCTTTATTCAGGTTTACACCGCAGCACCCGGATACTACCACCTTCACCCTCGTGGCTGAATCGGGTGAAAACGTTCAGAATATTTATGTGAACGTAAATGAAGTCGATTATTCGACTATGCATCGCCGTTTTGCGCACCCTTCTAAGGACGTGCTTGCAAAGGCGAAGGAGCATACATCTGGGTTTCCCAGAAAGGTGGAGATTCCTAAGGACTCACCAATATGCCAAGGATGTGCAAAAGGGAAAATGCACTCTAAGTCTTTCCCGCCGTCCAACTACCGGGCAAAGGTACCGTTTGAACTCATTCATTCGGACTTAAAATCCTTCCCAGTAGATTCCTATCATAAGTACAAGTACTACATACTGTACTATGATGACGCTTCATCGCACGCGTGGACTGTAAATCTGCGCAAGAAATCTGCAGCGATTACAGCCACAAGGCAATTCCTAGCCATGGTAAAAACTAAATATGGAAAGACAGTGCAGAAGTGGTTGTCTGATGCAGGGGGAGAATACGTCTCTGCTGCATTCAAAGACCTTCTAAAGGATAATGGCATAGAGATCCTTCAGAGCTCGCCGCATACTCCTCAGGAGAATGGCAGAGCTGAGCGTTTCAATAGGACGCTCATGGACAAAGCAGAGGCAATGCGCCATGATGCTTGTCTACCTCCATCCTGGTGGGAATTCGCCGTGGATCATGCAGTCCATGTTTACAACAGGACGCCAATTCGTCGCCTTAATTGGCTTACCCCCTACGAATTGATAAACGGCGAGCCGCCATCTGTGGCGCACCTGCGCGTTTTCGGCTGCGGTGCGTACGTCTTCATACCAAAGGACGTTAGAAAAAACGGTTTATCGCCCAAATCGGAGCTGATGATTTACCTTGGGGGAGATGGCTCTACAGAGCGCACTGGCGGATGGCTCTTCATGAGAGCACCAGATAATGTTTTGTTCAGATCATCCACCGCGATGTTTGACGAAACAATGTTTCCTAAGTGCCCCTTGACAAATCGTCGGGGTACAACTCGAGTTTGGCCACCTCGAGAAGAAATGATCCCAGAAAATCAACCAAATACCACACCTCAGGTAGATGAGGATGACGACAATGATCATCCAAAACATCACCTTCCTAAAAGGGGAAACGGTCATGTTCATGACGATGAGCAGGAGCTGCAGGATGCACCCATAGACCCAGTACCGCCGCCCCATGCACCGGTAGAACACTCTGCGCCCCCAGTGGAGCCGCGACGTTCAGCAAGGGAGCGGAGACCAGTAACTCGTAGAGGTAATGTCTATGGAGAGCAGCGGAAGCCCCAAGACATAGTAAAGGACATCGAAAATCAGGGGAGATGGAAAAAGATGGTCGGTGAGGATGCGGGTAGCTCCCGTACCAAAACCGGACCACAAAGGCAGCAAAGACAACAGGTTCCCGGACCTAGTTCTGCGCCAAATCCTCCTCCACGCGACGAACCTGTCGAGTCCGCCCCATCCGATGAGGATGAAGCGCAAAGCGCTGAGTTACTACTGGCAGAAATATGCCGGGAAGGGGGAGTTAAGTTAGTCGAGTTGCTGCTTGCAAAAGCGCTACCCACCCTCGACAACGATCTACCAGACGGGACCAGCCCGAGAGAATGGTCATTCCGCGATATACTAAAGCTACCTAAAAAGGAGCTTGAGGAGTGGATGGCAGCGTGTCGCGAAGAACTTGAGGCACTTCGCAAACGCAATGTCTATGAACTGGTTGACCGTCCTAAGGGACGAAAGGTCACTAAAAACCGCTGGGTATTCGACGTCAAAACTGACGGTCGGAAAAAGGCCAGATTGGTCGCCAAGGGTTACTCCCAGATTGAAGGTCTTGACTATGATCAAGTCTTCTCTCCAGTCGTACGCTTTGAGACTGTACGTCTAATCCTCGCCTTAGCTGCGCTTGAGGATATGCATGTCTCCGGACTCGACGTCCATAACGCCTATCTCTATGGCAAGCTCGACGAGGAAATCTATATGGAGCAGCCTGAAGGCTTTGCAGTACCAGGCCAAGAGCACAAAGTACTCCGGTTACTTCGCGCTCTATATGGACTTAAGCAGGCAGGGCTTGCGTGGTGGCGCACCCTCAATGAGTCCCTAAAGGAACTTGGCTGTAAACGCCTCGTATCCGATGCCGGAATATTCGTCTATAGAACAAAAGACGGTCGCTTCGTGCTGATCATCGTCTATGTAGACGATGCCATATTTTGTGGCAAGGATAAGACCCTAGTCCTTTCATTAAAGGACCGCTTCATGAAGAAGTGGGAGTGTCGCGATCTAGGCGACGTCAAGGAATTTCTGCGCATGCGCATAACTCGGAAAGGCCGCGAAATCCATTTGGATCAATGCGCCTACCTTGAGAAAGTGCTGCAGCGCTGTGGCATGCAGAACGCTAAATCTGCGCCAACTCCACTCCCTGCTGGATACAAACCTGTTGCCAATACTGGCACAGCTGACCCAGCGCTTCGAAGCAAGTACCAGACCGTCATCGGTTCCTTGCTATACCTAATGCTTGGAACTCGACCTGACATTTGCTACGCCGTGACATTACTTGCGCAATTTGCAGCAAACCCGTCACAGGACCATTTAAACAGAGCACTGTATATCTGCCGCTATTTAATTGGTACAAAATCCTATGCGCTAGTCTATGAAGGGCAAAGCGGCAATGGATTATTGGCGTGCACTGACTCTGACTGGGCAGACAGCCCAGAAGCCAGAAAGTCACGGTCTGGGCACTTCTTAAAGTTCGCGAACGGCGCGTTCAGTTGGCTGTCTAGAAGACAGAAGACAGTTGCTCTGTCGTCCACTGAAGCTGAGTATATGTCGCTGAGCGATTGCTCGCGACAAGTAGCTTGGATAAAGATGCTCCTAGAGGAGATCGGCTACAAGCTTGGCCCGCTGCCCATCTGCTCGGACAATCAGGGAGCAATATTCATTAGCTCCAATCCCATCACGGAACGTCGGTCTAAACACATTGACATTCGTTACCACTACGTGAGGGAGCTAGTAGAAGACAAGAAAGTCGAAGTCTTCTACGTAAGCACTGATGACAATCCGGCAGACTTGTTCACTAAGAACTTGGGTCGTATCAAATTCCTCAAATTCAGAGGAATGCTCGGACTAAGATTCTACGACTAGAAGTCCAGCATAGTCGGCTGCGCTATGCGCCATTTAATGCTTGCGCGCATCTACCGCTGCACTTAGCAAGGGGGAGTGTTGAACAATAGAGAGCGCCTAACTAGGCAGCCGAGTTCACACACCGGTACTCCGGGTAACAGGAGTAACACATGCATTGTAGATAGAATCACATGCATCGGGATTGGTACTATACAGTAGCTTAGTCAGACGGTCTCCTACATGTATATAAGGACCCCTGTAGCGTAGTACAATCCCAAGTCGCTCAACAGCAACTTTCGTGTGCATCAAGCCTCACAGCTAACAAACCAGGTAAGCTAGCGTCCCGCTACACTGCGTAAGAGTAGCCTGCTCGTCAGGAAGCTTAGTGTAGATGGCACCTTCCCGGCTCGTGACAAGAAGCACGTTAAGGGACGTCATGGCGGGCCACGCAAGACCAATCCCGACCTGTTTTCTGAAAAGACGGCAGCAGGCCGAGCCGAGCTCTACCACAAGAGCATCAAGGTGTTGGATGACACCGCATGGAAGAAGATCCTTGATGCCGAGCGAAAGATCAGCAACAGTGCCATCCTCCTCAACTCCGATGGCAAGGACATCGAGGACAACATGGACATGGAAGTGATGTTCTCTGACCCAATCGAAGTGGCAGACTTAGCAGTGGACGAAGAAGAGGTATGGTGATCTTGTTCATGTGTGTATTCAAGTGTCCTAACTCACGGTATCTCACAGCTATCAGGAGCGGAAGTGGGATCGTTACCTGATGCTGCAATGGATTTCGACAAGGAGGAGTGGTAGGAAGTTAAAACCACCATACATACTGTGCCGGTGCGTGCCGCTACCAAGATGGAGTCTCATATCATTTCTTGATCACTTGTACATGCTCGGGATGAATATTACTTCTTGGACTAATGCTTCTACTGGGCTCATTGCTGTGGTACGTCTTTGTATCTATAAGTCTGATTCCTGTCTCGCCGAGCAGTGAGATGTCTCACCGAGAAATTGAACCTGCTCAGGCGAGACATCTTTTCTAAACTGTCTGGGTATCTCAATGTCTCCATAAGACGTGTTAGACATGTATGACACTTTGCTGATGCCGTAAGTCTGCCAAACAGGGTGATTCCGTTAAGCCAAAGCCAGACGCGAAGCGATCCACGGACCGTGTCTTCTCCGAGAAGAGATGGGGCATGCGCCTGGGTTTCTACAATCGCGGAATATCTGCGCTTGACAAGAACAAGTGGAAGGAGATCTTGCAGCAGGTAATCAAACTTGCAGACTTAGGCTCGCAGTCAGACCCCGGCACTGGGTCTGATTCCGATGCCAATGTTGTCATGTACTCTGATCCTCTAACCGATGTACGTGATGATCCAGATGTATGACAAACAAATGTGCTGGCCTTGAAGATAGAACGATGAAGATGGGCACAATGCCCACGAGTATGTCACACAGGTAGGCCTCAATGATATCCTTTGCTACAACTCACGAATAATATTGGTATCATGTCCAGGATGATGAAGCTCATATGCTCGACGGAGAATACTAGGTATGTGTTTGCCAGTGAAGTACATGAACAGCATTTGATACGAGCACAGGCCGTGCAGCACTGCCCCTCCTGCGCCTTCTATCCCCGACAACGGGTGGTGAATTAGATATATATATCATACTGAGTACTGTCCCATATATAAATGCATAGATGCAATACACAGAGCCTCTCTGCCTCTGATTCGATACAATGACTATCTGGTCTACGCTCTCTAAACTTCCTGAATAGCTACTGCATTACCAGGCTAATTAGAGCCTAATGCCTCCTTGCAATAGAATGAATCCACTATCATTAGTGGCCTCCTCTGATAGGGCTAACAGCCTAAATACACGCTTGTTTTGGGACAAGGTCACCCCAAGGCGAGATGCGTCAGCCGCGTTTTGGTGCCGTCCGGTGCTGGCGGAGCGCTGGGCAACTCTGATCATCGGCTGAAGGTGCGTATCAGGAGAGACTCTCCTCAGCCACCTCCGTGGCGGACCTGAGAGGTCCAGAGCTCCAGGGGGTCATAGCCCATATGCCGTGGACCTGATGTTCAAAGGACATGTAGACAGCGAGTGTTCAGGTGTATAGCTTAGCTTTTATGTATCCGGCGGCCCTCTCAGAGGATCTGATTCGAACATATGGGAGACACGATGTTCACCTGCTTACTGGGGTCTGGTATGGCCAGTATCGAGTCCTGTACTCATGCGGATTTGACCGCGTACGATTAGCTGCTCCAGGTGAGGAGCACACAATGATTCATGGAACTATCAATGCTAAACAGCAGTATCATTAATTGTGAAGCGACGGTGCTTCAAGTAATGTACTCGAGTAGCTAATTAACATGAACAGTCATTAGAAGGAGCGTAATTGGCGCGTAGATCAAAGAATGTGCCGAGAAGACATTAGAAAGCTATTAGTAGCATTGAGTGCCACGGCGTGCAGACGGATTTGGGACATGTAACTATTGTATGATGACTGGTCTAATCTTCACGAAAATTGCTGGAAAAGCTGCCTGCAGCATCGTCTGCGATAGCTTGATGATCCCCTAGTGTCGTAGTCGGATCTGCACCCATCACTGCAGGCATAGCTGCAGTCGGACTGCCGAAATCCTTCTTGTCGGCCTCGAGGATGTTCATGAAGAGTCTAGTGCAATCGCCGCCACGGTGACCATCAGTATAAATCGAGTCGACAGGAAGAGGAGACTCAGATGAGGACATACTTAGTTATCTTGCGTGGCTCATTCGGAAACATACCCCGAATCCGGTCGAGACACTCATCAACGCGATCCCAATAGTCTTTCACATTGAGAGTGGTCTCTGTCAATACCTCGACGAGTACACGACACTATCCCGTTTTGTCATTAGCAAGTAGATCAAAATCAAAATTCAGTTCACATACCAGCAGAGCGAAGTGAGCACACATCTCAAGTGTCGGTTTGACTACCACACCTAAGCCTGAATGCTTGATGATGACGGCTTCACAAAGAGTCAAGATGTCGATCTTCGCGGCGGCTGCACGTGACTTCGCACTGGCAGACGAAGGCAACATATCTGGCCCTAGACTAAGCCATATCTGGATGCAACAGCTGCCTCGGAGAGAATCTGCGAAGAAGCCATGCATTACTCACGATGTGCTTGAGCTCTGCGCGTCGGTCAGTCAACCGGTCCTGTATCCTCTTCATCACAATACCACTCCTGTACGTGTCATTCCGTACTTCGGTTGTATAGCCCCATTGCGGATGATGCTCGAGCAATCTCTGACCGCATACAATAAGGTCAGCGGGCATGAGACAATAAATGAACTCATACCTTCATCCGTGACACTGGGATGGATTGCTTGACATAAAATGACAACGACGGCGAGACGAGTAGGAGATAGCTGTAAATGTCAATCTTGTCCTGCATAGATATCAGTTGCGACAAGTCTACGATTAGACAATCACCAAGCAGCCATACCTTGAGCAGTTTTGGAAGAACCCATTGTGCATCTGCTGGCTGGATAGCCTCGAGTCGCTCCTCACTCCTGAGGATGTGTGCAGCAATCCAGATGATGCGTTCATCCATTGTGAGCTGGCATATGTGTTAGCCGTCGCACTGCGGTGAGAATAGTCCATACCATGACAAGTCCACAGAGCTCCTGTTGCCCAGCTGGCCTGAGGCGCACCCGACAGGCGACTTGGTCAGCATACTGCACCAAGTCATCCTCCGCAGGCTGCCTATTGCTGACTGGAGGGTCATCCGGGGCTGCGACTGAACCAGCAGATGACGCCGCAACAGTTGTCTGAGCTTCCCCGGCCAAACCAGCAGCGGTCTCATCTGGGAGGGTGACGGTTGTTGGCAATGGACTGCTTGGTGGCGATGAATCTGGCAGACTCAGCAATGAATTGAATGCATTGGACATCGCAAGCTGAGAGGAGACAGGGAAAACAATAGAAGATTGCAAAGAAAAAAAGCAAGAAAAAAGCGAGACAAGACAGAATGATGAGGCTCGTCGCGACGACCTGCGAACATTTGTAGACATGGATCAAAATCATGTGTGCCAGTGGAACATGCTCACTCGCAATGCATCCCGTTCAAAGTCCTTCTGACACTGGTATCCGAGTCATTTCTGGGCTGCCTGTTGATTGAAACTCAGACTTACCTAAAGTTATGCCTGCACAGAGGACGAATCTGCATGCCGAGGGTCAGTATGCTTACATCCATCATTCCATAACGCACTCACTGACTGCTCATCACTGGTTGGTAGGTCACTTTGTCGCTGTTGAAGGCGACTCTTCTGTGTGGAAATGCCTTCCATGCAGCAAGGCCGCAGCAGGGAAGGTCACCGTCTTCAAGCGAAACAATATACGGCGGCACATCGACAGCACGAAGCACAAGGAAGCAACCACAATCAGACATGAGGCACCTGCAGTCATGCAACACCGTTCTGAGGTTCCACCTGCCGTTATGTCTCTGCCTAAAGCATTCAGTACATCCGAGGTCCACGAGTCTGTACACGTCAATCACAACGTACCTTCCTTCAATCCATTTGAATACGCCCAAGCCAACATCGACTCCGGTTGTTACATTGATCAAGACAGTCATGAGATTGTTTTCTCCACAGGCATTTCAAGCGAGGAAGATGAGCAGACCCGGCTTCGCGCCGACCTCGAGGCATTGTTGAGAAATCCGTTCATTGAACACGATGACTGGGGTGCAAGGGCGGCTGGGATAATCCCAGACGATGAATTTGCTGATGAAGCCGAGGCAAACCCCACGGTCGCAGGCGCAGTAGCCGATTTACACCTGGCAGGTATATCCATCAGACTCATCTATCCGAATGCAGAGAATGATCTCACCATTGTCTGATGGAACAGGACTGGTCGAGGAAGATGAGGATGACAATGACGACTTCGACATGGACCTGGGTCGTGAACAACCTGAAAGTGATCCTCTGTGGCACCCATATGAATCCAAAACAGTGAGGCTCACTTGTGATACTTGCACTGGTGCATCGCGTTGATGGCTGTACTATCATTTAGATGTTTTTACTTGATCTGTTGGACAATTTACCACGTCTGCGACTCTCCAACGATCACATGAAAGTTCTTATCTGGGCAATGAAAGAGTGCGGGACACCTAATGTCCCGTCTTTTGGTACACTGCGTGCGAAGCAAACTGCATTGACGAGAGAAATGAACATCAAGACGACGCACCATGTATCCACTCAAAATAATCAATTTTATGCAAACTGTCCATCGGAAACGACACGCCTGGTAAATTACATCTGTCAGCCGCACCTCTTCAAATACTGACAGAGGTGTACCATGTTCAGGACTTCGCAAACCCTCTTGTTTGACCACACATGCAGTTCCTTCCACGAGTTGAAGCCCCAGTAGCCGAGTTCTTTGACGGGACCAAGTGTCTAGATATGAATGAGGCGGCTCTGGACCATAATCAGCTAATGTGGATGGACGCGAAAAATGCGCCAGACCGCCACTTCTACATCAAAGAGCTAGCCCGGCTACAAGATGGTCGCTTTGTCATACCATTGCGGTTCATCCAGGAGAAAGACGAGGATTGCTTTGATGGATACCAGGTGGTGCCATACCCTGCGGTACACCACAAGCCTGTTGCTGCCTGAGGTGTCTGCACAATACCTATCTGACTGCTGGATGCGATAGACTGGGATATTCGTTGTGCGCGACGACAAGCTTATTCGAGGTAGAGCGAGGGAGCTCAAGGACAGTGTCGTCGAGATACTGCGAGAACAGGAGCATATCAGGTTCAATGGTGAGAACAAGAGGGCCTAATCGCACTGCTGCCGAAAGCTTATGTGGTATCTAGACTTGGCGCCGTCGTGGGTATTGAATGGCCAGCATCCAGTCCGTGTGACTGCAGCAAAACGTCCGACATACACAATTCGCCTCATGACCTGGAGTGACGACGTTTCTGGGAACAAGACAAAGCAATTCAATGCCCACACCAATGTCTATGTAGTGAATGTCAACTTACCGCACAAAAAACGCAAGCAAGAATATTTTGTACGGTTTTGTTCAACATTGCAGCATGCATCTTCGTCTGAACAGCTAGAGATACTCGCGAAAGACACGTAAGGCTCATCACAGACACTGAGTATTAAGTATACAGCACTCACAATATGCACTGGCAGAGGTCCGGAGCGATGGCATACAGCCTACGATTGTGAACTCGGCCAGGAAGTCCTGTTCCGTATCATACCACACGTCTTTCCGGCAGACAATCCGCAACAGTCTGAACACACATCGCATATTGGTGGCAATGGAAACAAACCTTGTCGGGCGTGCAAAATTGGAGGCTCTGCGCCCGAGCGTGAGTCCGATGAGAAGTATGATTCGTTCTTTTCGGTGAGGCTTAGCATGGCTACTTGACTCGGAATCACTGATTGCTGACTCACCTGCCCAGATACGGTACGTTTAGCCTGGCCCGCCTCGCACCGCTGAAGATACTATCAATGAGATACACTCACAGTTATGGGCTGCGGGCCTCGGTGTGCAGAATATGGTTGACCACATGCAGACACAGAGCGGCATCAAGGACAAGACAGCGCAGTATTGGATTGATATCCTGATCAAGAAGGCGCGTGCCATGCAACATGAGCGGATAACGGCAGCGGCAACAAGGGACCCACGTCTCAATGATTCCCACCTCGACCGCGATGCAAAACAGGCAATGAAGACAACCGTCATGGGTGAAATCCAACAAGAATTGCATGATTGGCTGGTGCAGCAGCCTCCGCGGAACTTCGCTGAGCTACCACCGGACTCCTGTACGCTGGCAGCTCACTAATCTGTGGGATTGTATGATGTACTCACTCGGATTCACTGTAGCGGCCCGCAAGACACTCCGACCAGGCGACCATTACAACATCCTCCTTGGCCTTCCCGGTGTCGAGATTCACTTGGACACACCAGGCGAGATTCTGCACACATTCCTTCTTGGCCAAGAAAAGTATGTTTGGCATAAGACGAGTGCAGGCTGGGACAAGAAGAAGGATGAGCTCTTTGCCGCCCGTTTGCGAAGCTCGTCAGTTGACGGGTTGTCATTGCCACCCATCCGAGCTGAGTACCTGGTGAAATACAAGAATGCTCTCGTTGGAAAGCACTTCAAAGCACTTCAGCAGGTAGGGGCCTTCCATCTGTATGATGATTTATGCCCCGAGATAGTCCAAGACCTCTGGAAAGCGACCGGTGAACTCGGTGCGGTGCTATGGTTTCATCAGATCCGAGACATGAACCAATACCTGGTATGTTTCCCGTCTTGTGGCATAATATGCAGTCTTGATTGCTCTGGGCAGGACGACTTGGAGGTACTCGTGGCAAATGTCCTTGACATATGGGCAATCATCGACCCAAACCGGATACTCACCAAGAACAAACTCCACATTCTGATGCATCTGGTCAATAACATACATCACTTCGGTCCGGCCATTCTCTACTCGACTGAGATCTTCGAGTGCTGGAATGCCATCTTCCGCTTCTGCAGCATCCTGTCGAATCATCAAGCTCCGAGTCGTGACATCGCGGTAACACTTGCTGACATGGAACGATTCAAGCATCAGGTCAGCGGAGGGTGGTGGCGCAACTCAGTGGGAGAATATGTCTGTGCTGGGAACAACATACAGATATTCTTCCGAGAGAATTTGGCATTCCAGTGTCGTCTCGGTTGGGTTGATCACACGGTGTCGAGCATGACTGTTGGTGAGTGGCTATGAATTAATGGTTGATTGTTCAATTGACTGGTACTGTGCCTACAGGTACAGTAAAATTGGAGGCGCGTCTGAAGCGACAGCCTTCAGTTTGGTCTGCTCAAGTCGCGCCACTGACCGCCGTCACCGCGCCTTCAATAACCGAGCCCACTCAGGCTGCGGCAGCACCCGGTAATTCACCATATGACGGGGCGAACCTCTGGCAATGTTGTGTTGAACAATAGAGAGCGCCTAACTAGGCAGCCGAGTTCACACACCGGTACTCCGGGTAACAGGAGTAACACATGCATTGTAGATAGAATCACATGCATCAGGATTGGTACTATACAGTAGCTTAGTCAGACGGTCTCCTACATGTATATAAGGACCCCTGTAGCGTAGTACAATCCTAAGTCGCTCAACAGCAACTTTGTGTGCATCAAGCCTCACAGCTAACCAACCAGGTAAGTTAGCGACCCGCTACACTGCGTAAGATAGCCTGCTCGTCAGGTTATGAGCCCTGAACACTGCGCGGTACTGCGCCCTTGAGGCTGCGTCCGCTGCGGGTCAGGATAGCTTACCTGGACGTCGCCCTTAGGGGCTTTGACGTCAGGGGGAGAACTTGTGCCTATATGGCTGCAGGTTGGGCACAGCTTCGCTATCGCCATCCCAAACAATGAGTCCAGTGTGGTGCTAGCGCCATTCCGGCAGCATAAGACAGAGCGCTGATAATGTGTTCACAGAACCATATCAACAACTGCTCCACCACCACTAACCAAACAAAAAATGTCGAACTCACTCCAGAACCTCGTCCCCGTCCTTGACGGCGCGAACTACCGTCGCTGGGCCGATCTGATGAAGGCATACCTGCAGTCGCAGGGAGTCTGGATTCTGATCGAGTTACCCGACGGCTTCGCAGAGCCTACACAGTCTGCGGACGGGTCAAACCACTCTGAAGTCCTTGAATGGATTCAGATGCAATCGAAGGCTATGGGCAGCATTCGTTTGCGCCTAAGCGTCGAAGTCGTGCAGCTCATCAGAACTAAGACAACTGCAAAGTCGATCTGGAACACCCTGTATGGGCTCTACGGAGGAACCAGCGCCATGGGGGCATTCGCCTTCTTCAAGGCTGTGATCAATGTCCGTATCCCAGCGAACAAGCACCCCGGCCCTGCGATCGCAAAGATCCAGAGCAACCTCGATGAACTCGACGGAGCAGGCCTCTCTCTTCCCCCGCAGATGAGAACCTTGATCATTCTTGGTGCCGCTCCACCCCGCTATGAGACAGCTATACAGCTTGCTCTCAACAAGATCGAGATCAAAGAGCTCACACCAAGCAGTGCCCAGGAAGCCTTAGTCGCTTCCTGGGAGCAGTCGAGGAACAAGGGGCAATCGTTGGCCCAGAAAATCTCTGCTATCAAGCAGAAGAAGGGCAATCCCTCCTTCTCGCAGCAGCAGCGCCCTGAGGGCAGCAGCAGCGCGGGGAAGAAGGAGTGGAACAACAAGGGCAAGGAGAAGGCTAAGGGCTTTACTCCTAGGGGAAAGCACGGTGGTAAAAACCGTGGTAAGCCGCACTCGCACAAGCATGACGAACATGCAGATATGCACATCGCCGACACTGTGTCGATCCCCGCTCCAACGACCACCACCGTCGTCGAGTTAGCGCCTTCGGGCAGCAGGACTCGAAAAGCCGCAGCACCTGCTCCCAACAAGGGCAAGAAGCGCGCTCGCGGTGATTGGCTCGGAGAAGCTCTCCAGCTCGCCAAGGACTTAGACGTCGCCGGCACGCCGGAGACAATCCGCGCGCTGAAGGAAGTCGTGAGCTCCGCTCACATCAAAGAAGTCCCCTTGGACACCGAGTCGCGCGCTTCAAAGCACAGCAAGCACGGTGATGTCGACATGGCCGATCGCATCGACATGGCCGATCACATCGACGAGGTCATGAATGACAAATACATCAGCGAGGATGACGATTTCCGCGACACCGAAGAAAAGTCCATCGTCTGGGCATCAGACGAAGAAGACATCGACACGCACGACGCCGAGTTAAACGGCATGATAGCGCAGGCCGCGGGCCTTGCGCCCCCTATCGTTGACGAGAGCTTTCGGAACCCGTTAACGGGTGAGCTCCGCTGCATGGAGCCATACGATGGCTACGACGACTGGGGGAATGAGTATGTCATTCATATTCCTAACCCTAAACAAGTTACTAACAGCGCTTTAACAGCCGCTTCTGACTTGCACAACGGCGCTCGGACATTAGTAAATGTACTTTGTAGCAGCTTGAGAAATATACAATGTATTCATCCACGCGATTACGCTGCGTGCTCACGTTGTAAGGGTAAAGGAAAAAATCGCTTCTCAGCGAATGAGTGGCTACTGGACTCAGGTGCATCTTTGCACATTACAAATGACATAAGAGACTTCTCGGAATTCGAGTATCTCCAGACTCCTATCCGTACTCAAACGGCACAACAAGGAGCGGTAGGTAGCATTATTGCTAAGGGAACTGTGTTCCTAAACTACCAAATAGACGAACAATGGCTGCAGACGCGCCTATATCCTGTCTATTATATGGAAAATTGTGCAGCACGTCTCTTGTCATTAGGGGTATTCCTCCAAGACGGACTAGACTTGCGCGCAACAGCGCAGCATATCAGTCTGTATGAACCGGGAGCGTGGAAACCTTTATTCAGGTTCATACCGCAGCATCCGGACACTACCACCTTCACCCTCGTGGCTGAATCGGGTGAAAACGTTCAGAATATTTATGTGAACGTAAATGAAGTCGATTATTCAACTATGCATCGCCGTTTTGCGCACCCTTCTAAGGACGTGCTTGCAAAGGCGAAGGAGCATACATCTGGATTTCCCAGAAAGGTGGAGATTCCTAAGGACTCACCCATATGCCAAGGATGTGCAAAAGGGAAAATGCACTCTAAGTCTTTCCTGCCATCCAACTACCGGGCAAAGGTACCGTTTGAACTCATTCATTCGGACTTAAAATCCTTCCCAGTAGATTCCTATCATAAGTACAAGTACTACATACTGTACTATGATGATGCTTCATCGCACGCGTGGACGGTAAATCTGCGCAAGAAATCTGCAGCAATTACAGCCACAAGGCAATTCCTCGCCATGGTAAAAACTAAATATGGAAAGACCGTGCAGAAGTGGTTGTCTGATGCAGGAGGAGAATATGTCTCCACTGCATTCAAAGACCTTCTAAAGGATAATGGCATAGAGATCCTTCAAAGCTCGCCGCATACTCCTCAGGAGAATGGCAGAGCTGAACGTTTCAACAGAACGCTCATGGACAAAGCAGAGGCAATGCGCCATGATGCTTGTCTACCTCCATCCTGGTGGGAATTCGCTGTGGATCATGCAGTCCATGTTTACAACAGGACGCCAATTCATCGCCTTAATTGGCTTACCCCTTACGAATTAATACACGGTGAACCGCCATCTGTGGGGCACCTGCGCGTTTTCGGCTGCGGTGCGTACGTCTTTATACCCAAGGACATTAGAAAAAACGGTTTATCGCCCAAATCGGAGCTGATGATTTATCTTGGGGGAGATGGCTCTACAGAGCGCACTGGCGGATGGCTCTTTATGTGAGCACCAGACAATGTTTTTTTCAGATCATCCACCGCGATGTTTGACGAAACCATGTTTCCTAAGTGTCCTTTGACAAATCGTCGGGGCACAACTCGAGTTTGGCCACCTCGAGAAGAAATGATCCCAGCGGATCAGCCAAACACCACACCTCAGGTAGATGAGGATGACGACGATGATCATCCAAAGCATCACCTTCCTAAAAGGGGAAACGGTCATGTTCATGACGATGAACAGGAGCAGCAAGATGCGCCCGCAGACCCAGTACCGCCGCCCCATGCACCGGTTGAACACCCTGCGCCCCCAGTGGAGCCACGACGTTCAGCAAGGGAGCGGAGACCAGTAACTCGTAGAGGTAATGTCTATGGTGAGCAGCGGAAGCCCCAAGACATAGTAAAGGACATCGAAAATCAGGGGAGATGGAAAAAGATGGTCGGTGAGGATGCGGGTAGCTCCCGTACCAAAACCGGACCACAAAGGCAGCAAAAACAACAGGTTCCTGGACCTAGTTCTGCGCCAAATCCTCCTCCACGCGACGAACCTGTCGAGTCCGCCCCATCCGATGAGGATGAAGCACAAAGCGCTGAGTTACTACTGGCAGAATTATGCCGGGAAGGGGGAGTTAAGTTAGTCGAGTTGCTGCTTGCAAAAGCGCTACCCACCCTCGACAACGATCTACCAGACGGGACCAGCCCGAGAGAATGGTCATTCCGCGATATACTAAAGCTACCCAAAAAGGAGCTTGAGGAGTGGATGACAGTGTGTTGCGAAGAACTTGAGGCACTTCGCAAACACAATGTCTATCAACTGGTTGATCGTCCTAAAGGACGTAAAGTCACTAAAAATCGCTGGGTATTCGACGTCAAAACTGACGGTCGTAAAAAGGCCAGATTGGTCGCCAAGGGTTACTCCCAGATTGAAGGCCTTGACTATGATCAAGTCTTCTCTCCAGTCGTACACTTTGAGACTGTACGCCTAATCCTCGCCTTAGCTGCGCTTGAGGATATGCACGTCTCCGGACTCGACGTCCGTAATGCCTATCTCTATGGCAAGCTCAACAAGGAGATTTATATGGAGCAGCCTGAAGGCTTTGCAGTACCAGGCCAAGAGCACAAAGTACTCCGGTTACTTCGCGCTCTCTATGGACTTAAGCAGGCAGGGCTTGCGTGGTGGCGCACCCTCAATGAGTCCCTAAAGGAACTTGGCTGTAAACGCCTTGTATCCGATGCCGGAATATATGTCTATAGGACAAAAGATGGTCGCTTCGTGCTGATCATCGTCTATGTAGACGATGCCATATTTTGTGGCAAGGATAAGACCCTAGTCCTTTCATTAAAGGACCGCTTCATGAAGAAGTGGGAGTGTCGCGACTTAGGCGACGTCAAGGAATTTCTGCGCATGCGCATAACTCGGAAAGGACGTGAAATCCATCTGGATCAATGCGCCTACCTTGAGAAAGTGCTGCAATGCTGTGGCATGCAGAACACGAAATCTGTGCCAACTCCACTCCCTACTGGATACAAGCCTGTTGCCAATACTGGCACAGCTGACCCAGCGCTTCGAAGCAAGTACCAGACTGTCATCGGCTCCTTGCTATACCTAATGCTTGGAACTCGACCTGACATTTGCTACGCCATGATATTACTTGCACAATTTGCAGCAAATCCGTCACAGGACCATTTAAACAGAGCGCTGTATATCTGCCACTATTTAATTGGCACAAAATCCTATGCACTAGTTTATGAAGGACAAAGTGGCAATGGATTATCGGCGTGCACTGACTCTGACTGGGCAGACAGCCCAGAAGCCAGAAAGTCACGGTCTGGGCACTTCTTAAAGTTCGCGAACGGCGCGTTCAGTTGGCTGTCTAGAAGGCAGAAGACAGTGGCCCTGTCATCCACTGAGGCTGAGTATATGTCGCTGAGTGATTGCTCGTGACAAGTAGCTTGGATAAAGATGCTCCTGGAGGAGATCGGCTACAAGCTCGGACCGCTGCCCATCTGCTCGGACAATCAGGGAGCAATATTTATTAGCTCCAACCCCATCACGGAGCATCGGTCTAAACACATTGACATTCGCTACCACTACATGAGGGAGCTAGTAGAAGACAAGAAAATCGAAGTCTTCTACGTAAGCACTGATGACAACCCGGCAGACTTGTTCACTAAGAACTTGGGTCGTGTCAAATTTCTCAAATTCAGAGAAATGCTTGGACTAAGATTCTATGATTAAAGTCCAATATAGTCGGCTGCACTATGCACCATTTAAATGCTTGCGCGCATCTATCGCTGCACTTAGCAAGGGGGAGTGTTGAACAATAGAGAGTGCCCAACTAGGCAGCCGAGTTCACACAACGGTACTCCGGGTAACAGGAGTAACACATGCATTGTAGATAGAATCACATGCATCAGGATTGGTACTATACAGTAGCTTAGTCAGACGGTCTCCTACATGTATATAAGGACCCCTGTAGCGTAGTACAATCCTAAGTCGCTCAACAGCAACTTTGTGTGCATCAAGCCTCACAGCTAACCAACCAGGTAAGTTAGCGACCTGCTACACTGCGTAAGATAGCCTGCTCGTCACGTTGCAAGTACCTGGTATCGCAGTCCGTGGACATTTGCAAGCCGGGCTCATGGGTGTTCTTCAAAGCACCAGATCATGTACGTTCACACTTTCGAACAGAGGCTGGGCAGCCGCCGCCGCCGCGGCGGCTCGTGAGCATCATCTCGAAAGTGAACGTTCCGCTTACATGACTCTGATGTTACATTTTAGGGTTCGGATGTTCTGGCGGGGCGTATCGATAAAATCCTCTCTCCCGTTGGCGGAGGGGAGGGTGTCGCTATCATAGAGCCCTTCAACATTGCGAGTGAACAAGATGCCCATCTCTCTCAACATGCCAATACTCACACCGAGTGGCAGCTCACCTCTATGTGTCGCCCCAAAGGTATGTAATGCAACATTTGTACGCTGTGTTTGATCTCAATCTGCCTTACAGAATGTGTTATTCATATTCAATGTGCAGCATGATTGTCGGGCATGTCGCTGCTCAGCCACCGGCCAGGAATTCGTTGTACAGGAGTGTCTTATAACCGACCGAACTCGTGTCGCTGTCTCTCATTCGGCGACCAAACGCTATCTCCTCAACATGCACGCGTTGCATAATGCCGATCTTATTCGCGAGGCTCTGCCACGATCGCTGACGAAGCCAAAGTGTTACCTTACTGATCGTCGGGCCAGACACGATCAGATCGCAGGCGGTCTACGCATCACGGGCACCGTCCGACGCGCACAAGCAGCAGCCAAGGCGAAGCAAACTCGCGAACGTAACAAAGAAGCTCGAGAAGCAGCAGCAGGGGGTCACAGCGCCGCGACTGGCGTTACAACGATGGAAGATCATGGAGCAGGTACATGTTGATTTTCCGGCACAGAATGGCATTCATGAGCGACTCCGAGTCGGGCTAATATTTCTTGTAGACATTCAAGCTGAACCCGAAACCGAAAGAACAAGCGAGGGAGACGTGGAAATGGTGGACGAGGCATGATGTACATAACGTTCGAGCTATCTCTGAGGTGCATCGCGACTTGTGTACACTGTAGAATTGTATGTCTCCATAATCTACTGGTGGTCTGACGAAGATCTGTGGCGGGTGGTCTGCAGATACCAATCGTTCTGGTCGGCATCGCCTTCCCTACAGGCCGGGCAGCGAGCCTCCAGCATACCTTGATGGTGTCATGAAAAGGCGGTCCATAAGCCGAACCATGACCTTGAGACGGTCTGACCCCTCAGGCCATGCTCAGGCCCCGGCGATGACCTTGCCCAAAGGCACTATCGCTCCGAGTTGCACCCGGCGAAAAAGCTTGGTGCCAGCCGCGTCGCGCAGACCTCCGGCACGCCACACCGAAATGGGCGTGTAGCTGCATTAGGCGAGTTAGACGACTGATGCACTTTGCTGATGATCCAGAATGAAGAGTCTTTCTCTCCAGAAGCTTCAAGACAGGGCTGGGATCATCGCACTCGATTGATAGAGATAACGAGCATATGTCCATGGCACGCAACTTCAGAACTGTTTTGAGAGCCTGCTTTGGTTTCAGATGTCGAGTCCTGGAACGTGGTTTCGCCTCGACGATTTCGAGAGAGATGTCGAGTGGAGTGCCCATAGATCACCCCAGCATTTCCGTCAGCCACTCACTCGCACGACATGTCCGGCAGTTTCAAATTGTTCCGCAAGGCAGGAAAGCCCAATGTGATGGTGCGCCAATGTTTGCAGACATGGGTCACCCGTATTAAGCCATATTCGCCCTGCCAGGAATTCACCTTCCGCATGAATGTATCACCAGCTGAAATCATTTCCATGCAGGGTCCACTCGAATACCAAAAGATGGTGCGAAAGATTTCCGTCGAAAGGACATTTATTGTTGGGAGGAGGTCTTGGGCGCACACCGCGACCGTCTGGCTAGACGTGGGGCCACCGTATCCGGAAACCAGGTATGCCTCGGCGGACTTTGACGACCTAGTATAATGGTTTCAGAACGCCCCACAAACTGTGTTCGCTGACGCTTCATCTCAGCCTTGGAAGCAGGGTATTGGCGAAGGGGTTGGAAAATGGGAGCTTGAGCATGACAGTGAAGGATATGTGCGCGCAAATTGGACCAGGGAACTCAGGTAGAGGTCTACGCTATAGCAATGCACTGCCAAATGAGGAATCACTCCGACGCAACAATAAGATCTACTCACGATAGCTGGCCAGCATTATTGACACAGTTGGACTAGAAGACTACTGCATAGTTCGATTCAACAACTCCAGAGTGCCCACCAACGCAGAAATAGGGCCACTAACACTGATCTTCAGCATCCGCTCCTTGACCTCGAACCACCACCATCTCCGGTAGGCGCCCGCTTATCGGAGCCCATCTATCTACCCTCCCCCCTCTAATTCACCCTCATTTCCTCGCGTCAAGGCCGTCCAACTCGGCCCCCACTTTCACTACTGTCGACCAACTCGACACCGCGACATAATCCCTCTTTCCCCTGGGTTTGAGGACCACAAAACACCTCACCTCGCTGTTGCCAACCAAGTGTCATCGATCGCAACCGTCGACTCCCATGTCCCACTTTAGGCTCCACGGCCTCGCCTCTCCTTCCCCCTCTTGCCTGTCGCAGTAACGTGCCCTAGACCCCGGTGGCGAAACGCACGGGAGACTCCCTTGTGTGAGTCCGTTGCGCGAAGTCGGGAAGCAAGCTCCGGGGTGCCTTTGGCCCCTGGGATAAATCCGTATTCTGTGAGGCACCATAGGGAGGTGGAAGTGGAGGAGTTGCATGCGGAGGGAGGCTCGGGTCCAACTGTGGAGGTGGGGAACCTAACACGAACAACACCAGCACCCTCGCCCTTGCTGGAAGGTGCTATGCACCGCCCATAGGTTCGCCCCCTGCTTTTCATTCTGGTAGCGGAGAAACAACAGACGAAGAAGAGAAGTGCCAGAAGTGGCCTGGATGATATGATGACGAGGAGGGCACATATCCATTATTCCTACGACATTCATTTCCTATGTGGCATAAGCCCCTCACCCCACCGGTCCCCGAGGGGGCCTACGAGTCGAAAACGAGGACCTGGACCAGGAGTGTCCGTACCTACGAAGGAGGAAGCCTAGTTCGCCCACCAGGGCATCAAGTGAACAGCGGGTGGATGCTGGAGCAGGGAGCCACAAGGCGTAGAATAGGTCCTGACTGATTTTCCTTGTAGTTATGGTCTCTGCATGTACTTCGAGTACGGAGCGTAAACAGTCAGAATTAAAAAAAATAAAAATAAAAAAACACTGATCTTCAGCCACTGGGTAAGAGCTCCGCTGAGTTTGCTGGCGATCGGAGATTCAAACGAGTGGGACAGATTTGGCGCCTACACGCTTTGTAAACGCCCTCAAGCACTCCTCTTCCAACGACGACGATGAGCTACCCTCCTGGAATGCCCTTTTCTCACTCGGGCATGCCCCCGCCTCCAGGCATGCCGCCTCCCCCACCTGGGATGCCTCCAATGGGTCCGAATGTCGCCTCAAGTTCGCGAATGCCGCCTGAAGTGCTCGCACAAAAGTCCCAGAAGTGGATACAGATGCAGAAGAAGCGGTACGGAGAGAAGCGGAAGGGTGGTTATATAGATATGGGCAAGCAGGTGCGTTGGGACAAAACTGTGTTGAGGATATTGTCTAAACTTGTCGTAGGATCTGCCACCAGAGCACGTCCGGAAAATTATCAAGGACCACGGTGACATGAGCAACCGTAAATTCAGAAATGACAAGCGCGTTCATCTAGGCGCACTGAAGTACGTTCCGCATGCCGTGATGAAGCTCCTCGAAAACATCCCTTACCCCTGGGAGCAAGTGCGCGAGGTCCCCGTGCTCTACCACATTACCGGCGCTATCACCTTCGTGAACGAGGTCCCGCGAGTAATCGAGCCCGTCTACCATGCACAGTGGAGCAGCATGTGGCTCGCGATGCGGAGGGAGAAACGCGACCGTCGACACTTCAAGCGTATGCGCTTCCCTCCATTCGATGACGAGGAACCGCCTCTTGACTATGGCGACAACGTTCTGGACGTGGAGCCTCTCGAAGCCATTCAGTTGGATCTCGATGAGGAGGAGGACTCCCCGATCTATGACTGGTTCTACGATCCAAAACCCCTTGTGGATACGTCGCACGTCAATGGGTCGTCGTATAAGTATTGGAACCTGACGCTGCCTGTCATGGCGAATCTATACCGACTCGGCCGGACGCTCTTATCCGACCATACAGATGCCAATGCGAGCTACCTCTTCGATAAGAAGTCGTTCTTCACTGCGAAGGCGCTTAACATGGCCATACCTGGTGGTCCGAAGTTCGAGCCGTTGTATAGGGATATGGACACGTTCGACGAGGACTGGAATGAGTTCAACGACATCAACAAAGTCATCATTCGGCAGCAGATTCGGACGGAGTACAAGGTCGCTTTCCCGCACCTCTACAATTCTCTCCCGCGCTCCGTTCATATTTCCCCATACCACACTCCGAAGAACGTTTACATCCGTACTGATGATCCCGACCTTCCTGCCTTCTATTTCGACCCGCTCATCAACCCCATCTCGCTTCGCGGATTTACTCCGAAGAACGCGCCACTCATCTCGCACGAGGACCTGATATTCGGCCCCAATGATGCCGACGACGACGACTTCGAGCTGCCTGACGAAGTTGAACCTTTCCTCGAGGACAAGCCGTTGGAGAGCGACCTGACTGCGGACGCTATCGCTCTTTGGTGGGCTCCCGACCCGTATACCCGCCGCTCGGGTCGCATGCGCCGAGCACAGGATATCCCCTTGGTCAAGAACTGGTACCTTGAGCATTGTCCACCCAACCAGCCTGTCAAGGTTCGAGTGTCGTATCAGAAGCTGCTGAAATGCTACATCTTGAACGAGTTGAAGACGCGACCGGAGAAGCCGATGTCGAAGAAGAATTTGTTCAGACAGCTGAAAGCAACGAAGTTCTTCCAGACGACGCGATTGGACTGGGTCGAGGCTGGCCTGCAAGTGTGTCGGCAGGGCTATAACATGTTGAACCTACTCATCCACCGCAAGGTCAGTCACTCTCAAGGTTTGTTTGGGAATGACCGCTGACGTGTCGCTTGAGAACCTGAATTACTTGCATCTTGACTACAACATGAACCTGAAGCCGGTCAAGACCTTGACAACCAAGGAGCGTAAGAAATCGCGCTTCGGAAACGCATTCCACTTGTGTCGCGAGATTCTTCGCTTGACGAAGCTGGTCGTCGACGCGCATGTGCAGTTCCGTCTTGGAAACGTGGATGCCTTCCAGCTCGCCGATGCACTTCAGTATATCTTCGCTCACATCGGCGCCCTCACCGGTATGTACCGATACAAGTACAAGGTAAGTAGCTATTGTATCGTGTTGTTTAGGGCGATGCTCACGTCCGTTCGCAGTTGATGAGGCAGGTACGCATGACGAAGGATTTGAAGCACCTCATCTATTACCGCTTCAACACGGGTCCAGTTGGCAAGGGCCCTGGTGTCGGTTTCTGGGCACCAGGCTGGCGTGTGTGGCTGTTTTTCATGCGTGGCATCGTCCCGCTCCTCGAGCGCTGGCTCGGTAACTTGCTCGCACGCCAGTTCGAGGGTCGTAACAGCAAGGGCATCGCGAAGACGGTCACAAAGCAGCGTGTTGAGTCTCACTACGACCTTGAGCTCCGCGCTGCTGTCATGCACGATATCTTGGATATGATGCCGGAATCGATCAAGCAGAACAAGTCGAAGACGATCCTGCAACACTTGTCTGAGGCGTGGCGATGCTGGAAGGCCAACAGTAAGTTGTGGCTCGTGTTGAACCCCGTCTGTTGACTAACGACTGCTTCAGTTCCATGGAAAGTTCCGGGTATGCCGACCGCGATCGAGAACATCATCCTCCGTTACATCAAGAGCAAAGCAGACTGGTGGACTTCTGTTGCCCATTACAATCGTGAACGTATCCGGCGCGGTGCGACTGTCGACAAGGCGGTCGTGAAGAAGAACCTTGGTCGTCTCACCCGGCTTTACCTCAAGGCCGAGCAGGAGAGGCAACACGGTTATCTCAAGGACGGTCCGTACATCAGTGCCGAGGAAGCTGTCGCGATCTACACGGCTACCGTGCATTGGCTCGAGAGTCGCAAGTTCTCACCTATCCCCTTCCCGCCGCTGAACTACAAGCACGACACAAAGCTCTTGGTGCTTGCACTCGAGAAGCTGAAGGAGGCATATTCAGTGAAGGGACGCCTGAACCAGTCTCAGCGTGAGGAGCTCGCTCTCATCGAGCAGGCTTACGATAACCCGCACGAGTGTCTTTCCCGTATCAAGCGTCTCCTGCTCACTCAGCGAGCGTTCAAGGAGTCTGGAATCGAGTTCTTCGACACGTACGACAAGCTCATCCCCTGCTACGACATCGAGCCGGTAGAGAAGATCACGGACGCCTACCTCGACCAATTCCTGTTCTTCGAGGCCGACAAGCGCGGTCTGTTCCCGGCGTGGATTAAGCCTGCGGATACAGAACCGCCCCCGTTGCTCGTCTACAAGTGGTGCCAGGGCATCAACAACTTGACGGACATCTGGGAGACGAGCGAAGGCGAGTGCGACGTCCTCATGGAGACCGTCCTGTCCAAGGTGTACGAGAAGATCGATTTGACGCTACTCAACCGACTGCTGCGCCTCATTCTGGACCATAACCTGGCGGACTACATTACTGCGAAGAACAACACCGTTCTGACGTACAAGGGTAAGTGATATTTATACACTGCTCACCACGTCGATCTTAATTGGTATACGATAGACATGGCGCACACGAACGCGTTTGGTCTTATTCGCGGTCTCCAGTTCTCTGCTTTCGTCTTCCAGTACTATGGACTGGTTCTTGATCTGCTGATCTTGGGTTTGCAACGCGCCAGCGAAATGGCCGGCCCGCCACAGATGCCGAACAACTTCTTGCAGTACCGTGACTCTGCTACGGAGACGCGCCACCCGATTCGCCTCTACTCCCGCTACGTCGATCGCATTCATATCCTCTTCCGCTTCACTGCCGAGGAGTCTCGCGACCTCATTCAGCGGTACCTCAGTGCCAACCCCGATCCGACAAACAACAATGTCATCGGGTACAACAATAAGAGGTGTTGGCCTCGAGACTGCCGCATGCGACTTATCAAGCACGACGTCAACCTTGGCAGAGCCGTCTTCTGGAATATCAAGCAGAGTCTGCCGCGGTCACTTACGACGATCGAGTGGGAGGATACCTTTGTCAGTGTGTTCTCGAAGGACAACCCACAGCTCCTGTTCTCGATGTGCGGTTTCGAGGTTCGCATCCTGCCCAAGATCAGGACAATGGGTGGCGAGCAGTTCTCGCTGAAGGACGCGGTGTGGAACCTCACGAACGAGCAGACGAAGGAGCGTACCGCCCAGGCATTCCTACGTGTCTCTGACGAAGGTATGCGGGTAACGCTAATTTATGTGTCACTCTTGCTAACGACTGCTCCTCACAGGTGTACAGCAGTTCAACAACCGCATTCGTCAAGTCTTGATGAGCTCGGGATCTACGACGTTCTCTAAGATCGTCAACAAGTGGAACACGGCCCTCATTGGCTTGATGACCTATTACCGCGAGGCCGTTATTCATACCAACGAGTTGCTCGACGCACTCGTCAAGGCCGAGAACAAGATTCAGACCCGTGTCAAGATCGGCCTGAACTCCAAGATGCCCTCTCGTTTCCCTCCCGTCGTCTTCTATACACCGAAGGAGCTCGGTGGCCTCGGCATGTTGTCAATGGGCCATGTCCTTATCCCGCAGAGCGATCTTCGTTGGTCGAAGCAGACTGATGTCGGCGTCACTCACTTCCGTGCAGGTATGTCCCATGAGGAAGACCAGCTCATTCCCAACCTCTACCGGTACCTCCAGCCCTGGGAGGCGGAATTCCTGGACTCCGCGCGTGTCTGGTCCGAGTACTCGATGAAGCGGAAGGAAGCGAACGCTCAGAACCGGAGGCTGACTCTGGAGGATCTCGAGGACAGCTGGGACCGCGGTATCCCGCGTATCAACACGCTGTTCCAGAAGGACAGGCACACACTTGCATATGACCGTGGCTGGCGTGTCCGTACAGATTGGAAGCAGTACCAGCTCCTCAAGCACAATCCGTTCTGGTGGACGTCTCAGCGTCACGATGGGAAGCTATGGCAACTCAACAACTACCGTGTCGACGTTATCGCGGCTCTCGGGGGTGTTGAAGGCATTCTCGAGCACACCCTCTTCAAGGGGACCTACTTCCCCACCTGGGAGGGTCTGTTCTGGGAGAAGGCATCCGGCTTCGAGGAGTCGATGAGGTACAAGAAGCTCACAAACGCGCAGCGGTCCGGTCTCAACCAGATCCCGAATCGTCGATTCACTCTGTGGTGGAGTCCAACG
This sequence comes from Fomitopsis betulina, assembly GCA_022606075.1. NCBI lineage: Eukaryota > Fungi > Basidiomycota > Agaricomycetes > Polyporales > Fomitopsidaceae > Fomitopsis > Fomitopsis betulina. The sequence continues at coordinate 52,934 of JABYQK010000063.1, forward strand.
ATCAACCGTGCGAACGTTTACGTCGGTTTCCAGGTCCAGCTCGATCTAACTGGTATCTTCATGCACGGTAAAATTCCGACCCTCAAGATCAGTTTGATCCAGATCTTCCGTGCTCACTTGTGGCAGAAGATCCACGAGAGCGTGGTCATGGATCTGTGCCAGGTGTTCGATCAGGAACTCGAGCCGCTCCAGATCGAGACGGTACAGAAGGAGACTATCCACCCGCGCAAGAGTTACAAGATGAACTCGTCTTGCGCAGACATTCTGCTGTTCTCCGCGTACAAGTGGAACATCTCGCGACCCTCGCTCGTCACGGACAGCAAGGACGTCCTCGACGGCACTACCAGCAACAAGTACTGGATCGACGTCCAACTTCGTTGGGGAGACTTCGACACTCACGACATCGAGCGGTACACTCGCGCGAAGTTCCTCGACTACATCTCCGACTCCATGAGTATCTACCCTTCGCCGACAGGTGTCATGATCGGCATGGATCTGGCGTACAACCTCTGGTCAGCGTACGGTAACTGGTTCCCGGGCATGAAGCCACTTATCCAGCAAGCTATGGCGAAGATCATGAAGGCTAACCCTGCTTGCCATGTCTTGCGTGAGCGTATTCGTAAGGGCCTCCAGCTCTACTCGTCGGAGCCGACGGAGCCGTACTTGAACAGCCAGAACTACTCGGAGCTGTTCTCCAATCAGATCATCTGTAAGCGCGCAACTACTTTCTATGATTGAAAGCAGCGTTTTCTGAGAGCTTAAAAGGGTTCGTTGACGACACTAATGTATACCGTGTGACGATACACAAGACGTTTGAGGGCAACTTGACGACCAAGCCTATCAGTGAGTGCGCTTCCAAGCGAATGATGCTAGATACTCATCCGCTACCTAGACGGTGCCATCTTCATCTTCAATCCTAGGTCTGGTCAGCTCTTCTTGAAGATCATTCACACCAGTGTCTGGGCAGGACAGAAGCGTTTGGGCCAGCTGGCGAAGTGGAAGACTGCCGAGGAAGTTGCAGCGCTCGTCCGCTCGCTACCGGTTGAAGAGCAGCCCAAACAGGTCATCGTCACTCGCAAGGGCATGTTAGATCCCCTCGAAGTCCACTTGCTCGACTTCCCGAACATCGTCATCAAGGGCTCCGAGCTGCAGTTGCCGTTCCAGGCTTGCATGAAAATGGAGAAGTTTGGTGATCTCATTCTGCGGGCGACGCAGCCGCAGATGGTATTGTTCAACCTCTACGACGATTGGCTCAAGTCGATCTCGAGTTACACAGCCTTCTCCCGTCTTATCCTTCTCCTCCGTGGGCTTCACGTCAACAACGAGAAGGCCAAGATCATTCTTCGCCCCGACAAGAATACCATTACCGAGCCCCACTTCGTATGGCCATCCCTAGGCGACGAGGAGTGGATCAAGGTTGAGGTCGCCCTCAAGGACCTTATCTTGGCCGACTTCGGCAAGCGCAATAGCGTCAACATTGCCTCACTGACGGCCAGCGAGATTCGTGACATCATCCTTGGTCAGGAGATCGCTGCACCGTCCGTTCAGCGGCAGCAGATGGCAGAGCTGGAGAAGAGCTCCGAGGCACAGAGCCAGGTCACAGCCGTACAGACGCAGACGACCAACATTCACGGTGATGCTATCCAGACCGTGACGACGACGAATTACGAGCAGCAGGTATTCAGCAGCAAGTCGGATTGGCGTGTTCGTGCGATTTCCGCTACCCACCTCCCACTTCGTCTTCAGCACATCTACGTCTCGAACGATGATGTGCGAGACGACGCTGGATCGTTCACGTACGTCCTGCCGAAGAATATTCTCCGTGCTTTCATCACCGCCGCGGATCTGCGCACGCAAGTCGCTGCATTCTTGTACGGGGTCTCGCCGCCCGACAACAAGCAGGTCAAGGAGATCAAGGCTGTTGCCTGGGTTCCGCAAAGAGGTAACAACAACAGTGTCGAGTTGCCGTCGCAGTTGCCCAAGGACGACTTCCTTCTCAAAGACCTCGAGCCGCTGGGATGGATCAAGACACAGGCTCTCGAGCTTCCTCATCTGTCGCCCACGGACGTCACATCACAGGCGAAGCTCATGGCAGATCACCCTGAGTGGGGTTCCTCGTCAATATGCCTGACGTGTGCATTCACGCCTGGTTCGGTATCCCTCTCCTCGCACTCGCTCTCCGTCGCTGGCTTTGAATGGGGGCGGAAGAACACCGACACTTCACCCAACCCTCAGGTGAGAATTTGTTCAAGCCGCCGTTGTTGGTGACTGACGCGACTTCCTTTTAGGGCTTTAACCCGAATATGTCTGAACGAGTACAGCTGCTGCTTTCAGACCGCATCCTCGGGATGACTTTGGTCCCGGAGGGGCGTGTGTGGAACTACGGCATCGGCCTGACACAATTGTGGTCACCGACGATGCACTACTCGATGACTCTCGACACCCCACTGCTCTTCTGGGCGGAAGAGCACCGGCCTGCGGCGTTCTTGTCCTTCGCCAACTTGGAGACAGGGGATGATAGTGCTGATATCGAGAATAGCCTTGCATGATCTTTCGGATTTTGTTGCTTGTGGACCCCGTCGCTGTACTACTGTTGTTGCATTGCTCTTATTATGATTGTATTGGTATGAAAGAATAATGACAACTGTAATCTCAATGATATTATCTATACATGTGTGCAGTGATCCCATCCCAGGTATATAAACGACTGAACAAAGCATAAGAAAACGAACACCAAGATCATACAAGAAGCAAAGCACCATGACATGTCTACGTAGTATGCAAATTGATTAAGGACACTGCCGATGTTCTAGGTGAAAGCGATAGAGACCCTTGTCGATGACCGACATCGCCTGCGGCGTCGGCTGTCGAGGGCCTCGGTTTATCCTTCTCCGACGAATCGTCGCTCCCCTCTTCGGCCGGGTACCGCGACACTCTGCGCGAGCCGCGACGAGGAGGTGGCGATAGCGACGTGACGCCGTGTTCAAGATCGTCAGCAACAAACAGCTGTGACGTGAAGGCGCTCCGGGGCGGTGGTTGGGGCGTAGGCATCGACGCAGAAGAGACAAAGTTGGGGTCGTTTTGGAGATCGGGGGACGCGATCTGCTCGCCGATGGGCGTGCTAGGGACGGAGTAGGGGTTTACCGTCGACGGGGTTGGGGAGGGAGGTGGGAGATTGAGTAGGGGAGCCTGGGAGGGTGTGCTCAGCCCACGGATGCGCTGCCGGAAGGTCGCCACGCGAGACATCGGCGGAGTCTTGGTTGATTCCTGCGTAGGAGTGGGGGTATTCGGAGAGAACACCTCCGGCGTCGAAGGAAGAGGCCCGCTAGGTGGGGGGAAAGGGAGCATAGACCCGGGTGTTGTGGGGCCAGATCCTGGGGATGCCGGTATTGGCGTAAGGGGGCTCCCGTTGCTCAGGCTACGGCGATGGCGAGAAGCAGACTCGTCAGGTCGTGGAGGGAGGCCCGATGAGGGCGGCGGCATGCTGGGAGGGGACAGTGATAAGCGGCGAAGCACAAGCGACTCGCGGAACGTAGTCTTATGTGAGGGTGCAGAGTTCGGCGACTTCGGAGGCGAGTCCGCTTCTAGCAGTGCATTTGTCGGCGTCGGCGGGAGCGCGATCAGGGGTGCGGGTCGCTGAGGCGGAGGCATGGACGCCCGATGCGACGAGCGTGGGTGGTGTCCGTGGCCGAGCAAGCTACCCCCGTTGCTCGTGGTCGCGCGGGACTGCGTCGTGCTCACACTGCTAATGCTGCGCGCTGACGAACTCGACGCACGCCGCGAGAACTCTCGTAGATTTGTGACGAAGCTTTGTGGGCTGCCGCTGCTGCTCAACGGAGATGCATCGCGGCGCGATCCTTCGCGTGCATTGAACCCGAAGCTCTGCGGGCTGTCGCCATTAACACTCGACGCCTCCGCTGCATATGGATGTCGAGGGAGGGACGAGATAGATCTGGGCGAGCCATGAGCAGAAGGAGGGAATGGCGGCGCAGGCAGTGCGCCTTCTGGCGGCGTGAGCCGGTGCGGGAGTGCTCCCTGCCTTGACCAACGCTTTGAACGGATCGAGCCATTCCCATTCCCATTCGCATGACCATTCGAGTGCCCTGCCTCGGACGACGTACGTCGCTCATTCGACGCGTACGACGCATACGAAGATAGCGATGAGAACGATGTCCGTGGCTTTCCATCACCGCGGCCGCCCGAGCTACTAGGGCGCGACCCGGGCGACGCCTGCGGTACGAATAGCATGCTCATCCCTGCACCTCGCAGTCCGAAGCTCTCGGCGGTACTCCTGTTGGCGTGCGTATACGCATTGCCTGGTGCCGTTTCCGGTCGTGGGTGTAAGCCTGTAGGCGCACTGCCTATAGTGTACCCACGCCGCCGTGGTGGGGGCTGCAAGGGTGGGGGTGTGGTCGTGGGTGCAGGTGTCGCGCGCAGCGTAGCCAACGAGAGCGGTGAACGTCCTCTCAACAACGCATGCACATCGCCGTGCGATGATCTAGAGCCTATCAAATCCAGATCCTTGTCTTGCAGAATCTTGCGGTCCAAGTGCGTTTGAGGCTGCACAAGCGATGTGTCCGACTGCCTTGGTGTCGCGGGCACAGACGCAGACAGCGCAAGATTCACGGGTGATATCGGACGGTCGCTCGCAACGCTCTGTGACCTCAGCAAGCCGAGAAGACTCGTCCCCGCGCGAGCGAATGATTCTTCGTGTTGACTTTCCGAGTCCTCACTCTCAACGCGCGAGCTCGCCATGGAGGGCGAGCGAGGTCGACTACTCGGGCTTGAGAACAGGCCACGGAGGGCGGAGACAGCGCCCGATGGCGACCGCGAGCCTGTCGTGTTCGAGGAGCGCTGGATGATAGGTGAATTGGTGATATCTGGACTGAACGTCGATGTTGTCGGAGAAGAGAGCATCCCTTGCGCTCGCATACTCAGCATCACGTCCATATCTCCCCGAGGTTCAAATCCGCTGGGGCTGTGCAACATCAGACCAAGGCCCGCGCGGACAGACCTGGGAGGCATGCGTCAGCGCGTGCGTGGCGTAACAAATGAGACTGACATACCGCTGGTTGAGCACGGCCTGCTTGATTGCGGCTATCCACTCTTGGGCCTGCGCCGAGTCGGCCGTGTAAAGTGCCATCTCTGTACCAGTGCCATCCTTGCGACCGACTCGTACGACGCCACGCCTCCCGCCCACATCTTCGTCAGAAACGAATGCGACCGTATCTATGCCCACAGATAACCGCTCAAGCTCACGATCCTCAGGGACACCGGTCTTGAAGACGTGCAGACACGCGCTGCCTTGTGCGGCACTCGTGAGTACGAGCACACGGTACTTCCACTGGCGCGCGAGAGCAAGCTTGAGAAGCGAGGGTGCTGGATAATGTTTCGCGATCCGTGCTTTGAGCTGCACGAATACATCCAACGAAGACCGTGTCGAGGGGAAGCTAGGTAGCTGAGGAGACAGTGCAGAAGCGGTAGGTGTGGATGAACCTGTGTGTGTGTCCTCTTGACAGTCCGGCTCGGAAAGGGAGCGCTCCTCGGAGAGTAGACCAGGGTCGAGTCCTATCGACTGTGCAGCTGCGTCGCGCAGACGTTCGCGTTCCTCGTCGTCCTCGTCTTTGCGGGGCGCGGAGATTTCTATCACCTCCGAGAAGACGAATGGAGACTGGGTGACAGGTGTGGGAGGTTTCTTGGCCTTGCTCTTCTGGCGCACGAAGGACAGGCCTTGGGCCATAAGGAGACTTCCGCGAGCTCGTTTAGGGAGCATTGCGACGGGTGTAGAGGCAGGAGGTGGTGAAGGGGGGCCCATGCTGGGGTTGTCCGGCTCGTAGGTGACGAAGGAGCTAGATCCGGTTGGATGGGCGGTAAAGGGGTCAGCGGTAGCAGGGAGCGAGGATGTGCGGGAGCGAGGAGTCGGCAGCTCATCGAGGGTTGAAAGAGCAAGTGGGCGAGCAGAGGGAACAGAGGAAGTAGGGCGGGTCATGGAGGAGAGCAAGGAGGTAGCGAGGAGCGTGGCGCCTGAACGTGAACGGGGCCGGGATGATGATGATCACGGCGTGTCGCCGGCGGTCACAGCATCTGCGGTGAAGACAAAGAGTGCCAGCGCTGTCGGCGGCAGAAGGAAGACAGGCTCGAGGGCGCTGTGGGCAACGGCGACGGCGATGAAATGAACGGCGACGACGACCTCCAGGGTAGCGAGCTCGCTGCCCGATCTGAGCACGTGGCTTCGATTCCGCGCCGGGCGCCTCCCCGCATCTCTTTCATTTTGACCTTTCCGCTCCACTCTCCGAGTCCCTGGTCCTGCTCTCTCTCGCGGAAATCGCCTCTTCCAACTCTTCGTCTCAATGGAATACCTGCGATGGCCAGGCAAATCAGCAGGGATCTCAGGAACTCAGGAACACCTCTGGAATCCTTGGGCTTCCAGACTCGGAGAAGACTTTACAGAGTGCGAAATAGATCTTGTGGCGCAAGGAACACGGGCGTTGGCAATATTTGGTGAGCCGTGCCTCCACGATGCATATTCGTCCATGTGGGACAGTGCACACGTACAACACGCAACGCGAGACGAAGAACCGCTAGTGCCTACAGGTGTCTACGGCGCAGTTGTCGTTCGAGCACCGGTAGGCATGTGCTCGTCAGCTCACTTTACTGTCAGACGGTGGCCGGGAGCAGTTCCATTAATTTGGTAGCAGTGATGGGCTGAATATACTCCCAGCATATTCCGCACTGGCCATCCTGTCTTGTGTATGCTGACTATCGTGCATGCAGTTTGCTCAATGCTGCAGCTGAATGTATATTCCAATCTCAAGTTAGTTGAGGTTCGATCTTCCATATGTACGTTGCAAAGATCATGTGTATAGCATTAATGGGGTAGTAGTAACCTGGGTCGTTGCCATCGACCCGCCGGGGGTTCGATTCCCCCTTAATGCATCAAGAATTGACTGTGTTATTTTTGCTGAGAACTGGACTACGCTATGACACATAAGGCTTATATAATGCAATGTATTCCATTCAGAATCTTGCTCATTTATATGTTATCTAACTAGAGCAACAGGCAGCCGCGATGTAGCAACTCGAATTCTGCCACCATAACCTCGCGCCCGTGCTTTCCAGCCGTTCTGGCATACTGGCGCAAAATACACTTCTATGTGTCGTTCTGCACAGACCTACATGCTTCTCGGAGGGCTAACTTTGCTCACGGAACGACGAGACCAGCCTTCACTGCCGGTCGCTCATTCTGCCTCCCCAGCCACGCCTGTCATGTGTCTTAGTCAACGTAACACTGGAGCATTCCATCACTGTAACGCCTACCTTGACGTTCGGCCAGTGATCCATGCTCTCAATTCCGCAGAACCCGTGGCCATTCACCCTGTGATAATGGCATGCGGTGAGGACGGGCTGTGGATGGTGCAGTCGGGGACACGTACCAGGGGAAAGCATTGATATCGGCAATGGAGTACGCCCCACGGCCCGGTCCTGCTAGCCAGTCGCGGCCGTTTAGACGGATGTTCAGTACGCCGTACAAACGTTGTGTCTCTTCAAGGTATCCTGAACAGTGACTTATTCAACGATCGTGATGACCATTGTGACACGCTATAGATGAGATCGCGCGTATGGTCGCCGTAGTACTCACGTCTTTTTGCGTAGGGGATGTCTTCTGGGGCGGCGCGCACGAAATGGTTCGCTGCAACAGTGTCATCAATCAACGCAGGACGCATATACCATCAGCGTAGTACCTTGACCTTGCATAGGCCCTATGCCGCCGTGCTATGTACACGCATATACTCAGCTTGTCCGCCAGGATAGTCGATCCGGGACCACTTACAGTGAAAAAGATCCATTGCAGCATCTCGCTGTGATCATTTGGGCTCCGATCCCGATCGAATGAGAACTTCAGCTGCATATCGCAGTGTTGCGCGAGATAGAGGAGTATAGCGGCGGTCTCGAAGACGGCGAAGTTCTCCCGCTTCCGGTCGACGAGCACTGGGATTCGGCCGTTGGGGTTCAGCTTGATGAACCAAGGCTCCTTCTGGACATTCTTCGATATGTCTATCTTCTCTACACTGCAAGATTTGCACATCCGCCCTCACGAACGTGTGCCGTGCGTGACACTCACTCGTAGTCAATACCGTACACTGCCTTCAACTCTTCCAGGAAGATAGACACCTTCCTGCCGTTTGGTGTGCCGGCGGTATAGAGAAGAAAAGGCTTGCTCGTCTGTGCGGCGGCGGCGGTGAACATCCTGGCCGTTTGTGAGAGGGAGCGTGATATCCCAGAGAGGCGGGACAGCATCGCAGACCGTGGAAGCAAGCTAATCAGCAGTTATTGCTGCACAGGAGATGGCCCACGCTCAATGAATATAATGCGCCTGTCGCCAGCGCTCGCTGCCTCCCAGTATGTAAGCAAGCTACACGGCAACGCAAGGGCGAAGAGAATTGGTAAGTTAGGGATTGGTCATTCGACGGTCGCCGACATGTCGGACGTCGACAGTACTGATAGTGGACGAGAACGCGTCTCGGCATCATCATACCGTCATCGTCTCTCGGAGATCTGGATCGGTCACTTGCAGACGGTGCACGGCCGACGCTCAGCGCTCAGCCGGGGCAGATATCGGTGTAGTTGGCAACATCGGCGCAGTTTATTATACGAGGAACGCATATCTTTAAATTATGCGACTTGGTCAACTTTCCCCATTCAGCCGCGCTCGACTGTGCACACTCGGCCTAAAACAGACGGCCGATCACGAAAAAGCGACATATCAAGTACGCCACCAAAACACACCGGGGGAGGCGACACACACATCACCACGCTACAATCAGTGGACGCATATGTGTGGCCTCGTTATTCCCGCGAAGGTTACCCAGAAACAACCCCGTGGATGGCGTCGCTATGGACGCCATTCGGAGTTGGCAATAACCACGCGCAGTGTTGCATGTCAGACCTGCAGCCGGTGGTGGGGTATGGCATTCGTAATTCGCGCTTCGGACCCGGGGCACACACGGCGCGAGTGCGGGGTAGTGGGACAACAAAGAGGGGGCTGCGTTCGAGAATTGGATAATCCGTACACGGTACAATGACATGCAAAGAGAGCGAAGAGATGACAGCGGGAGAGACGATGGCAAGAACGACAGGAAGCAGCTGTGGTTGTGGAATGACTGACGGCAATGAATGTTGGTCATCACAGCACGCAGATAACTGAGATGTTGGAATGGGTGGCCGCGGTCACAGAGTGGGCAGGAGGTGTCGCCAGCAGGTGAAAGTAGCACAAGAAGGAACAGAGAGAAATAACGAGGGGGAAGAGAAACTGATACATGCTATCGTACACTTGCCTTGTAGCAACACCACAAACCCCAGACTGAGTCCATCGCAGCGCCCAGCTCTTTCGGAAACGTCGCCCGGCCCATCATCATGGTGGCCCCGGCGCAGCGGTCGTGTCATTCGTCCATCAACTCTCGTCCATCGGCGACCGCGCACGGCTGCCCGCCGGGCTATGGTATGCCTGTTCGCGCCGCGGATGTGTGCTCTCGGCTCGCTCATCGCCAGACCCGGGCGAGCCTCTGCGTTCTACACGGTATGGGTACGGAGCCGGCCGCCGCTCGGGGCTCGAGTCCTCGTTGGAGGGGTGCAGGTGCGTCACAGAGCCACGGGAGGTCGACTGGGACAAGCTCAGCGCAGTCCGCGGCGCGCGCCCTTCGCGGTCGCGATCTCGCGGGTATCCACTGGGATGACCGGACGGCGGCGGGGGCGGCGGGTAGCCTGGACCAGACAGCTCGCGCTCCCGCGTCGGGTGCACTGCGAGCGGTTTACGTGTTTGTGGAGGCTCCGGCGGCGAGCGCGGCACCATGCGAACGGCGCTCACCGAGAGTCGGCGCCCGACGTCGAATGGTGCGGGAGAGGCGGTCTCCGACCCAGGATAGCTCCGGCTGTCATACTCCGACGGGGAGACCGCCCTCCGAACGGCCTCGGGGCGGCGCATGTGCGGATCGACGGGCGGGAAAGTATAACTGTCCGGAGCACCAGAAGCTCCCAGTCCGTTCGCCTTGGCCTTCCCCTTCAGCGCGGAAGGGCCCGCAAGCGGGCTGTAGCCCTGACCAGGCGCAGGACCGCGCATCCTGAGTGACTGCTCCAGCTCCTCGACTCTCTGCTGAAGCGCGTACATATCCTCGCGCATGCCCCCCACGCGCCTCTCGACTGCCGCTTCCACGAACTCGTCCATATGCTCCTGCTGCCGGTGCAAACTCGCTGCGAGTGCCTGGCTCTTCTGCAGCTGCTCTGCGAGCCAACCCTTGAGCTGCTTCGAGTCCGCGAGCGCGTCATAGAACAGCTCGAATGGCGCGAGGAATGCGGACCTCTCACTCGAATAGTTGGGATGATGTAGCGTAGCCGGCGTCGGCGGGACGAGAGAACTCGCAATTGGCACCGACGCGTTTGGCGGGGAGCGACCAGCGGCCGCTCCGGGTCCAAGATTGCTCGGGCCGGGATTGCGCGCGACGGTCAGTCGCGTAGGAGTCGGCGGGACACGGCTCGCCGCGTGCCGAGGCATAGGCCCGCTTATTTGCGGTAAGCTTGGGACCGCCATCGTAACAAACCTACCAGAAGGGTCCGTACGAGGAACGGGAGGTGCACTCTGAATTACAGGCTGATTTTCGGGATGCCGGGTATTGGGATTGATTAGAATATCGGCGGGCTTTGCCTTTGCCCCCTGGCCCGCGCGGCGGTTCGCGAAGCTGATCGGAGGCGCCGGGAGCATGTTGTGCGGGGGTGCGGTGGACGTCGTGGTATGTACGAAGGTTGAGTTCTCCGTGCGAGGAGGCGGAGGCTGCAGTTGCTGTGGCTGCTGGTGAGTGGCGATAAGGGTGGCCGGGCTGTCGTGACGCATGCTGGAGCTGCTCGGGTGGGACAAATGCGCCGGATGAGAAGGATGCGGATGCGGTGGGTGGGATTTGGATGACGTGGAGGCAGACGATGCAACGACGGAACGACGACGATCCGAGGGGGGCTGGGTCTGTGGTATATTTGAACTGCGGCCACCCGGTTTGCCTGGAATGCTGGTGCTCTGGCTCAAAGCCTGCGCCTGAACCTTCGACGGTGGAACTCTTGCGTCACGTTCATCCTCATGCTCGGGTGGATTGACGACGTTGACGCTCGGTGGGGCAGTGGATACAATAGAGGCGGTGCTACCTCGTCTTTGTTCGATGAGCTCCTTTTGTTTCTGTTTCACGCTGATCATCGAGCGCATTTGCTCGAGGGCCACTGGATCGTCGCGGACAGTAAAGCCCATGATGACCGGGGACATAGTCTTGATGCTATCCGATGCTGGGGACACAACACTGGTATTGATGGAATTTGACCCACCACTGATGGTCACTCGCCGCCGCTTCTGCGGCGGGAGTGGTGCCTCCGACGGCGAGCGCATAGTTGCGGGATCTCGCGCATCCCTTGACGCAGTTTCCGCTCCGATAGTGGTGGGAAGTTGAGCAGGAGGGTCGTGATCAACCTCCTCCTTAATTCGGACGGCGCGAGACCGGTGCTCGCTGAGCCCAGAAGCCTGTTAAGGGAATATAGAGGGTGAAGGCAAGGACACTCACTCTGATCCCGACCCGTCATCACGCGCCTCTCCGGGCGACGACTCTGCATGCAGGCGCTTTCTGTGGTTGTGCTTCCTGTCGGCCGTCTGGAGGGGAGATCCGCCGGCGGACGGGGAGTGTCGGACACGGTCATTCGGAGACGCTAGTCTGTGGATTGGGGGCAACACATTGTGATTTGACGTTGACCTGTTTAGGGAGGAGGAGCTGAACGCCTGTGTGAAGGACGGGAGAGTCTGTGCGGGTTGGGTGGCCATATCGCGAGGCGGCGATGACATGCGCGAGAAGGGGGCGCCTGGCGGGAGAGTGGGGGAAGAGAGGGTGTTCAGGAGGCGGAGGGCGGGGAGGGAGGAGGAAGGAGGGACATGAGCTGGCGGCACAAAGGCAAGAGGCGCAGCAGGCGTGATAGACCGGTCAGACTCGGTCAGACAACGCGTCGGATGGATTTGATCAGTAAAAATGGAATCGAACAGATAGCATGCCGTCAATAATTTAGACAAGGTTCGTGCTTCCCATTCCATTATTCGGCTGCTCTCCCTCCGACCATCAGCATCCGCTCCTCCTCCCTGCCCCGCTCGCACTCTCGCCAGCTCTTCTACACACTGGAACGTCGCGGAGGCGCGCGTGTGTGAGGACGAGGTCGCTCGCTGCGCAACCTGACGAAACATGTGCTCCTCGATGCTCGCAATCACCATATCAACCTGTTGTGATCTGCTGTGGCTGCCCATCCGTCCGCCGCGTCCCCCCTCGAACAGCAGCCGCCAAACATGCCCCGTACGGCCTCGAGGCGGACGCGCGAGCCTCATGCGCCATGCCCCGCTCGACGTCAGTGCTCGTGGCCTTTAATCCGGGCCCGGACATGGGCCGGCCATGCGGGAAATTTCATTAGAGTTCAGCAAGTGTGAGATAGAGATTGACTCGGTTATCCACAGCCCAGACTGGGTCTCTCTGCAGAACCCACACGCCGTCGCTTCGACGCCATATCACCATACGGAGCTGAGATCCCGATGCCGCCCTCCTTGTCCTCCTCCTCATTCTCCCGTTATGGCAACTCCTCCCTGACAACTCTCGTCTCAAACATCCCGACACATCGCAGACAATGTCGGACACTCCCATCAATGTAATCGCGACGGGACGCACTTTCACCCGTGCATGCCGGCACTCCCGTCAAATACATATTTGCTTCCCATATCAGGAGCGGGCAGAACCACACCGTTCGACATTCTAGCCGCGAACATCTCCGGCCAAGACAAGCGTGAGCAGCTTCAGAGCAGAAACTGTCGCACCGTCGCGGAACTTACCCGAAAGAGATTTCCGCGACATCGATGCCCGCTTTCCCAACAGTCTTCCAAACCGTCTGTCCGGTAGAGGCCAGCTGCACAGGCTCACGCTCACGGCCCCAGACAAAGGGCGGCATCTCCGAGCGCAGGACTGCCGCCGTAGTAGCGCTATGCAAATAGGTGCGGTCCACCAATGGGCTTCCCAGACGCCTGGTTGGCGACGCCGTGCATAGTGCGCCCTTCTCACTTCGACATGGAACGTCCAACATGCGGTGAGACGTAACAACCCGGACTGGCTTCCCTCGCTCCCAATTGCCGCAGAACCTCGGAGGAATGCCTTCCCTATCGTCATGATAGATCAGTGTGGAGGGCCAGCGCACCTGAGCCCAAATTGGCTCGGAGTTGCACCAGCTCATGTGCCGGCAGGCAGCTGCTTGCAGCAGAGCGTGTTTGGCAGTCGAATGGCCAGGGACAGTGGCTATCCTGTGCCCCGGCGTGATGGATCGAGAAGAACGCCGGAAGTGTCGGATCGCACGCACGGGGATCATACTCATCCGTCAGAGCACTTGCAATGAGCCTAACCAGTAGGTACAACGCGATCCAAAGCGGTACAAGAAGCACGGCCCAAGGCGCGAAGCAAGGGACCTGAACAACACCGTGAGTGACGTCCCTGGAAATACAAGGGACAGACGCACCCTCACAAAGCAACCGCCCTTCCAGCGGCGAGGCGAACACAGAAAGCTTCACGATGGGGCCTTCCTCTTCTTGCGCACGGTCAGCACGGTCACCTGCGGCTGGCCCTGTGTGTCACCGCTCCCCGCTGAATCAGCTTGCCCACCCGCCGGAGCCGCGCGCGGGGCCAGCGGCGGGTTGTCGACTGCGACCGACCCGTAGATGTACGAGTGGTAGGTCTCGAGTGATGCCACGGGGTCTGGGAATGGGTTGGGCGAGATGTCGGGGAGGTCTAACCCCCCTCTGCGGGGCGGGGTCCTCGGTGGTTCTAGCAGGTGCGACGCACCTGGCTCTGGGGTCGAAGGCCGGTTAACATGCTTGACAGCGTTTGACGAGGAAGGAACTAGTGCAAGGTCCTCGCAGAGGCCCTTGATCGCCGACTCGAGCGTCTCCGTTGCGCGCAGGGCGCGCTCCTTCGTAGAGAAGTCGTGGTGGTTCATAAGTGTGCTGATCACGCGCCGCACCATCTCGGGGGATACCTGCCCCGGCTGCGGGGCTAGCGGCGACGGTGTAGAAGCTATAGGCGCCCCTTCCTTGCGAGGTGAGGAGAACGCGACGACGAAGAACGCGGTTACCACGCCGGAGATGCACTCCTGGCGGAAGGACATGCGTTCCCAGAACTCCTCCGCGCTGACTTTGTCTAGTTCACCCCTCACATGGACGCCGTCCTCGTCGTCGTCAGGAGGCTCAGCTCGACGGTCATCCGACTTCCGACGCTTTCTTTTGGGAGAGCTGACGCCATCGCCATTCGTAGTGTGTGCGATTTCGTCCATGAAGCGTGACTTTGGGTCGTCTTCGAAAGAGGGTATGAAATGCCCAAGATTCGTCCGACCTCCGACCATAGCCCCGGGGGGACACGGAAGCGGGACGTCCGACTGCGAATGCGGGTGACCATATATCCAGACCAGGGCTGCCGAGGCGTCCGACGGAATTTGCGCCGCAGGTATCTTGAGCGACTGAACCGCCTCGAGCTCGCTGTAGCCTGGAAGGACATAGTACGGTCTTATCGTGACATCGCTGCGGGTCTGTCGAATCTCCTTTGTGACGTCAGTCAAGACGCGCTTCCACCAAGCGCAGAGCTGCACGCCGGCGAGCGGCTTTTTCCCGGGATATTCCACAGAGTTCGGGAAGAGATACTGGCCCTGTGCACGAGCGAAGAGCTGTACCCAGAGGTGGTCGACCTGGATCGGTCGTGTAGATGGGTCGGCGTAGTATTTGAGCAGCGCGTGCACGAGAGCAGCGGTTGGCGATGGTCGAGTGGTCTGGCCTGTGGAATCCACCTTGGAAATGTACAGGATTCCGCAAGACGTTGTAGGGACGTTGTAGAGAGCTGCTTCGATGGCCGACACCATCACGCGTGGTCCATCAAAGGTCGTCTGCTCAGAGAGCAATATGACAATGTCCTGTAGATACGCTCGTGGTCGCGGTGTGGCATAGGGAAACAGGTCTATACGCTTTCTTGGCGCGGAGACGAGGACATGGATGTGGAATTCGCGCCTGCCTGGAAGCTTGGCGAGCGATGTGATTAAGGCATCTCTCAAGCTCATGGCTCGTCTACCAGACCAAATTAACAATAGCAGCAGGCAGGAAGACTCGCTCACTATGGTGGCTCTGATACTGTCGTTTGTCGACTCTATCGTGGACGTCGTTCAGTGGCACTGACGGTGTGACTGC
Source organism: Fomitopsis betulina (assembly GCA_022606075.1). Classification (NCBI taxonomy): domain Eukaryota; kingdom Fungi; phylum Basidiomycota; class Agaricomycetes; order Polyporales; family Fomitopsidaceae; genus Fomitopsis; species Fomitopsis betulina. Next base: position 68,211 of record JABYQK010000063.1, read on the forward strand.
GCCACCTGGAGTTAGTCGTACCCGTGCGTAGAAATTAGAGTTGTTGTAACCTGAATGCCGCTAGCATGAGCTAGAGACTTCATGACGGACGAGACAACTGACCAAGCGGGTGGCGCACGCTTCACGATATGAGCGAAGGATTGAGTTGCCGAAGGACTCGGCTACGCCACGTCATCAAATAAGAGCGCCCCCAGCTTCATTAGGCAGGTGTAGTCGTAAGTGGCCACACTTGCGCCACAGACAAAACCCGCAGGCCGTGTTCTAGGACGTCTCAACCAGCCAGGCCGAGATCTTTGGCGCGGTCGGTCACAACCGCAGGCAGCAAAAACATCGATGGCCAAGATATACACGTAAGATGGTATGCTACAATGTACAGTTCTAGAGGCAGAGACGGTAAAGCACTACAAAGCGACATGAGCAGACATGAAGGGATATACATCACGCAACGTAAGCGAAGGTGTCTCGAGTTTCCGCTACGCGTTCAATGTATTCCTTCTCTAGCAGATGCTCGATCGCCTGGATACAACCGTTGTCAGTAGGTAGCACACACAACCCACAGCAAGAGGAAGCGTACCTTCTTGATGTCAGGAAGCTTGGGCGTGAACCGCTGCTGAATCTGGCCGATCACCTCCTGGATGAGGGCCTGGTTCTTCATCTGCTTCCGTGCCTTCATGATGCTGCACGACATGTCAGCTGTCGAACTGGACGGGGTACGGAAACACTCACCGGACGATGGTCGCCTGGATGACGTATTTACGGTCCTCATCAACGATCTTCTGCACTTCAGACGACTCCGCCTTTTGTTCAGCCTTGATGGGCATGTTCAGGTTGATGCGGATCTTCTTCGACTTGAAGTCTACAATCAAAGGTCAGTGCAAACTCATGCTGCCCAAGTCCGACCAACTCACTCGGGTTGTAGTCGTACTGGTCACTGTCGTCGCTGATAAGGATCTTCGCCTTCACCAGGAGGCCAAGCACCTGCTTCAGGTAGTCCTTCGTTACGCCAGTTGCCGCCACGAGCTCGTCGAGCGACATCGTGTCCTGGTTATTGTACTGCAGGAGAACGGCCATCTGCCATGAACTCGTCATCAGGATGTACTTCGGGTTGAATTTGTTCGCCCGCAGTTCATTCTTAGAGTAGTTCCAGAGCCACGTGAGCTTACGCCCTGAGTGCTTCTGCTGATAGTACTTCGTGAACCGCTCGTACGTAGGCAGGATATCCGTCGGAATGATGAACTCGCTGTTCGTCGGGTTGAGGGGCCAGAAGTTGGTCCCGAGAACCATGATAGAGAAATTGAGCTCCATGTCGTCGTGATTTTGCTGCATGCGTTCCTTGAACTGATCCGTGAGATCCTTGCTCAGGCTCATGTCTGCAAAAGCGTAAATATGGGGATGGACGCGGAAACGCAAGTCTACGCACCAGTGAACATTCGCTGCAACTTGTTCGTGTACTCGAAACCGCAAGCCTCCTTGAGCTTCGATATCATGCTGGCTTCCGCCTCGTCCGATGCGGATACGCCGTGGATCAGCCGCTTGGACAGTTTCGTCGTGTAGTACGTCTGGAAGACATCCTTGTCGTCGATGTACTTGAACAGGACCATCTGCGTGTCGCGTGAGCACACTGACCCTCGGTATTCAAGCAACAGATACGTACGACTTTGTTCAAGGCGCCCTCCAGGTCTTCCTCCTCAGCCATCTTGTTGGTCTTGCGCAGCAATGCGTCCGCGTGCTTTGCCAACAGTTCAGGCGACTTATTCGTTGACGTACCAGTGGCGTCGTTCTTGTTGACGAAGTCGCGGCACGCCTTATCGAGACTCGCAACGAACCCTGCCTCTCCGCGGAAGCTTCGTGTGACGGTCTCTGAGTTCTTGGAGTGAACCTCAAGGAGAGCGTCGACGTAAGCCTTGGGGTCGACGGCGTCTGCGCCACCCTGGCCGACAAGCTTGGAGACAGCGGCAAGACCGGACCGCTTGACGTGCTCCTCGAATCGCTTGCGCAAAGGCTCGAGGCCTTCGGTAATACGCGCAAGGAGAGCATACATCCGCTGAAGATCCTCGTCCTTGTCGTAGTCGAGGAGTTCTTGGAAGCTCTCCCACATCCGCTGCGAGTGTTCGCGGATTAGGACTTGCTCACACTTCGAAATGAGCCCCTTGCGCGTGTTGTTGTTGAGGTAGCGCTCCACCCGGTCCTCCTCCTCCCGCAGCCGCTCCTCTGCCTTCTTGAGGTACTCGGCAACCGTGTTCTCCGCGAGGAACGCCTCCGACTCCTGCTTGTAATACTTCTCCGTCACCTCTAGGAACGGCACCTCAAAGTGTTCTTTGTACACCTCGTACGACACCTTGTTGATGTCGCCCTCGTCCAAACCGAGTGACACAAACGAGTCGACGACCTTCTTGACCAGTGTTTGGTCAATCGTCTCACCGTTCCGCTGACGCTCGATGAGACGAAGCAAGGCGCCCGCCAACTTGTGCTGTTTGCTCTGAATATGAAGGAAGAAGTTCTGCTTCCATTGTACAAGAGCGAGCTGCAGACTTTCATGAGTACGAGATATACCACCAGGTAGCACCAGACACACCGTGTATACAGGGTATACGCCCTTTCTCCCCTCGTCTCGTTCCCGCTTCACCCAATGCCTATTCAGGTACGTGAACAGGCGGTTGATGTAGTTGGCCCCTGTCGTGTAACGATCCCATTCCAGCGCGTAGTATTGCAAGAGGGCCTCGTCTTGAAGCGTGTCGGAGTGCTAGAATGAGGGAGCGAGTGTCAATGAGTGGCAACAAGGGCGCCTTCCCGCACTTACGTTCTTGAGGTCGCCCAAATGAGTGGTGAAGTAGCGAATGAGGTTGTTGTAGAGATCGGAGCCCATCAGATTAGCTCCGGCTGGGGTTTATCAACATGGTCTCGGACTCGGAGGCCAGATATGCTCACTTCGGTGACCGAGTCCCTGTTCGCCTGTGCCGTGCATCTTCGACGAGGTGCAGTAGTTGTACGAAACGGTGTAGAGGCTCATGTACTTTGAATAGGATACACCCGTCTGGAGCTTGGTCATAATGTGGTCAACGCCCTCCTCGAGGAATGCCCATGTCGTCGCCAAGTCCGCATTCTGCGGCGGCATTGGGGCCATACCCTGGTTGGCCATGATAGTCAGCTATGATGGTGAATCGAAGAAGTCTAAGGAGGCAGATGAGATTGAGGGAGGAGAGGAAGGAAGACCTTGTGGCGGTCCACGACAAACGAGGCGAAGCGCGAGGTAGTGCGTTACCGCCTCAAGGTCACACGCGTTACAGTCACCAAACGACTGAGTCCCAGTCATCCACGGCGAACATCCTGCGCCTATATGAATCGCAAAAATGCCTGCATTATTGGACCATCGCGATATTCCAATAGCAAGCGATGGATGTATTTTCTACTGGTTCTCCAAAACAGCCCGAAATAACTGATCACTACCACTTCGGTTTCCGTGATGCCTTCTTCTTGGCCAGCGTACCCCGCCCTTTTGCAGACCGCACCCCTTGGAGCTCCTTGAACTTCTTCTTGGCGTAGCTCTTTGCTTCTGCGTCGTCCACCAATTCATCCACAATACTCCGTTTCCTGCTGGCTCTGCTGAGGTTCTCTGCGCTAGGCCCTCCGAATGGCGAAGGCGACGCAACAATGGTACCGATCTACGTCCATGAGAATGGTGCGACCTTGCAAGTGGCGTATACTTACTGCGAAATGCGTTGGTAAGCCCTTGGTGCCCTTTCCTTCACCCTCGTCTCGCTTGTAGAAGCGCTTCGGGTCTAGATGATTGCGCAACCTGAGGGCCTCGTACTCGCGGTAAAGTCGGGGGAGGTCAGCCGCCTCTGGAGCCGGCAGATCGAACCAGTCCGGACCCGCGGTCGTGTGCTTCAACTATGCTAGACTTAAGTACTGGCACGTTGACAGAAACGAGTAATCACACACCGCCTTCTTTTCCTTCTTCGTCAACAACTTCCCAGACGACGTGGGCTCTGGTGGTGCCGGCGGGGAAGCAGGAACAGTTCTCGATGAGGTTGCCTGCTCCGCCTTCTCGACGTCAAGGTCACGCACTCGCGAGGGACCCGCATGCGGCGTGTCTGCAAGCTCAATGTATGAGTCTGGTAGTTTTCCGGGGTCAAGGGGTGGTAAAGGCCTTGTGAGTCGCACTATGAGTATTGTGAAAAGAGATTACATCGACGAACGTACTGTTGGTCCAATTCACTACTGTCAAGTCGGAGGATCTCCTCCTCCTCATGGTCCCCGGTGCGTAGATTGCATTTGCCGTCTTCATGAGCACGTTTCTTCAGTGCTGCGTTACGGCGCGCCCTCTCTAGCAGAGAGTTCATAAACTCTTGGCCAATTTCCTCGTCCGGATCCGAGTCGCTCTCGTCGTCGGAACCAGAGTCTGCTGTTCCAGAGTTATCTGCTTGAAGCACATGGACTCCGCGTATCCGCGCAGTAGCATTTCCCTTGCCTGAAGAACCTGAAGAAGAGGGCAATGTAACAGCGACCATGATGAGAAACGTAGTGCAGAGCGGCAGGCGTCTGTCAGTGTTTTCGATCGCTTGATTATTCCGTGATTATCGGAGTCAAAGTCACAGGATGTCACGCATCGCGTGACTAGATCCGCTTCCCGACCTGTGCGTGCTCAGCCAGTTGTCACCTCCAAGTTCAAGCCAACCTAACCATCATGTTCGCCAGCATCATCGCTCGGCGAGCATGCCGTGCTGACCGTGGCCGTACTCTCCGTCTCAACCATACACAGGCACCTATCCACTCCCACAAGCAAGAAGCACAGCCCACAACGCACTTCGGATTTCGAATGGTCCCGGAAGAGCAGAAAGAATCCCTTGTCAAAAATGTTTTCGACTCTGTTGCGTCCTCATATGACCTCATGAACGACGCTATGTCGCTCGGAGTCCATAGGCTGTGGAAAGACGAGTTCGTCGGACTACTGAAACCCGGCTCCAAGGGTCCCCAGAAGTGCATAGACCTTGCGGGAGGCACGGGGGACATCGCGCTGCGTATTCTGGACCATGCCAGGGAGCGCTATGCGGACCGAGAAACGACTGTGGACGTTGTGGATATCAATGGAGAGATGCTCAAGGAAGGGTATAAAAGATTCAAGAAAACCATGTACCACAATAGTGAGTAGTCTATTCCTTCCTAGCAGCCTCTGTTCTCACGAGCCCGTAGCTCCACAGATCGCCTTCCGTGAGGCCAATGCTCAGGCACTTCCTACAGAGCATTTCCCAGATAACACGTATGATCTCTACACTATCGCTTTCGGTATCCGGAACTGCACATCCGTCCCCGATGTGCTGAAGGAGGCCCATCGTGTTCTGAAGCCAGGCGGAACTTTCGCATGCTTGGAATTTAGCAGGGTAAATAACCCGCTTCTGAGCACGTAAGTGACATGGCTTGTCGACCGTCGCGGCCACAATGCTGACATTTTTTATTGCCAGCGCATACGATCAGTATTCCTTCTCAGTCATCCCTCTGTTGGGCACCATCCTCGCCGGCGACCGTGCATCATATCAGTACTTGGTTGAGTCAATTCGGAAGTTCCCTCCACAACCACAGTTTGCACAAATGATTGCTGATGCTGGCTTCACAACTGGAGGCATGTTCGAGGGCAAGGGTGGCGCGTGGCGGGACTTGACCTTCGGAGTCGCTGCCATACATATGGGTGTCAAACTTTGAGCATAGCTGCTTCTTTTAATTGATTCTTCTCTCTCTACATATCCCTGCTTATGGAAGTTCGCGTGTGTCGGACTGGACTTGGAGAGGAGCTCGGTGGTTGGCCTCATGCCCTCATGCCACCAAAGTCGACGTGTATCGGCGCCAAACCCAAAGTAGAAGCATTAATGGGGTAGTGGTAACCTGGGTCGTTGCCATCGACCCGTCGGGGGTTCGATTCCCCCTAATGCAACGGAAAAATGTAACTGATCGTTGAACATGTTTTTGTAAGTTATCACTGCACTTGGTCATGATGTCAGCTCCGTCTAAAAGTCTAACGCCACTGCAACCATCCAGTAGTCCCCGTGAACGATCCCGCCCAGTGGTTACATGTCCTGTCTTTCCGCACAAATCATTGATCGTGACGTTCAAACGGAGGTAAGGTTCATTGAATTTGCGAGTCTATCTATATAGGCATGTAGTAACTGCGTGGCTGGGCCAAAAAGAGTGCGTGTGTCATCATGATTCATTAGTGTCGATCATCTTGATACAGCGCTGTTAGTTGACATCAGCAGTGTCATTGTCCTCGACCAGTTCTGTATTTGTCTTGGTGGGTACTAGCACTGACGTCTGGACCCTTGGCACAACCTTCAGCACGATGCGAGAGGATGCGAGTCATTCCATGTGTCGGGTTCATCTCTGCCGCTTTCCATACTTCGCCCACTCTGGAGGTCTGGTGCGCATACTACGCCTTACCGCTACTAAAAGAGATGCAATCTAGAATTTCCTACACTAAAAGCTCTCGACCGATAGTCTGGGTGCTACCGACGTACATCAAAATGTCCCACAGAGCGGTGATCCCTGGTAATCCGGCCTGGACAATTGTCATGTCCATGCCCTGATCGACAGTCCTCGTCCATTGCAAATGAGAAGAATATTGTCCCGACTGCTCGCGTTCCTGCGTGACCAAACTCCCGGGCACTCCTATGTTGCAATTGTCGCCGTGCATTACGTGACGTTCGGCGGACATGGCCTCCGGGCGCCAAGCCCAGCCAGCCAAGCGTTCGATATTGCGAGGTACGGGTGGGTATCATGTGATTACGGGGGAATGGTGGAGAGCGCCACCCGAGCGATGTTACTAGGCGAAGGGCGATGGCCCCATCGAATCATGGTATGCGCTAAGGCTGGCGTCGCGTGCACGTCATGGCAGCACAGCTGAGTACAGGAGAGGGAAGTGATGGAAGATGATGTTAGCTGGGCAGGCTTCTGTCGATAGTGGAGCGACACATCGACGAGCCGGAGAGGGTGGAGTAGATGGATGACATCGTGCGGCAAGGGTCTACCCTGTACCGTCGAGGGCGCACGCGAGGGAAGCCACGTATCGGCGAGTCGCGACAGAGTTCGTCCGACCACTAAGGATTGTCGTTAGACGGAGCAGAAGGACGCGGGGGTAAAGCACATACCGTAAAGAAATACGCGGGGCGCGAGCAAGAAGACCTAAGACCGCCTATGCAGTTCGGAGGATGGGCGGCGTCTGGGGCACCGGCGTGTTCACGCTGCTGGAGTCGCTGTCGCCGTCCGAGTCGGACGACGACCGGTGGCCGTCGGGCGACGTGGAGCGCTTCTTCGCAGCGACGAAGAGGTCGAGGGTGTACTGGTACATCTCCTCGGCGTAGCCCACGAGAGCGCACTTGACGTCTTGGTTGTAGAGCTCGAGTTCAGGCATGGCTGCTTAGTGGAAAAGGGGCGGGGCGAGGATGTTCGACAGCAGAGGAGTAGGCTTTGTCGAGCGAGCGTAGAGATGCGTATATATAGAGAAGGGCCGGCCTCGCCCGGAACGCAGACAACGCGATATGCGTGCTGGCGTGCGGTTTCGATTTTCTCCGTTTGGCCGGCTCACAGCTCGAGCGTAGCCTTGGCTAGAACAGGCCGATCCCGGGTACCGGGGCGTTTCGCAGAGTCAGGGGAGTCTGCGTGATGTTTATGGCTAGACGCAGACGTCATGCACACCATTCTTGGCCTGTGCACCATCACCGGGCCACCGAGAGGCCAAAGGATCCAACGCTGCGACTGGGGCGCAAAGATTTTGCGTGACCTGCGTCAAGGGTCTGCCGTGCGCTCCATGGCGGGCCCCGAATGCGCGCCCAAAAGGTCTGATAGTCGGGCAGCGTGACACGGCCAGACTGGTCCCACTCCACAGCGTGGGTTTGCGACGCTGCGATTGGATAGAGACTGTATTGATCTTCCACAGTGCGTCGTGCGTGCCATTGGCCAAGAGCAGGGGGAGGCCGCGAGTCGGAGCTAATAGACATGGCTCATGATACGCCGAGGCTCTGGAGAACGAGCTGCACGAGGCACCGTACGTTTGGGGAACATCCAAACATACCTGGTTGACATAGAAATGCTATAGGCGAGAGAACCCCGGTCTCAGTGTTCAGAGTGAATGGGCAATCCACGGAAGCGGAAATAACGAAGGGGGCTCCGTCCAGCCCAGCCCAGGGCTACTCGCTCGTAGCCTATCACAAGAGGACCTGAGCCGTGCGCCCGGCCTATCAGAGCTTATACGAACGGGCTCGTCTACTGCAAGCTCCGCGCCTCAACCAGCGTGTTGGTGGGATTAGAGTTAGACGATGTCTTCGCGAGGCCTCGACCCAGTCTTACGGTGAGGGTGGGATTTTCGTAACAGTCGCAATCCAATTGCAAGGAGCCCTACTTCCCATTCGATGGAAGCGTAGATAGACACTGAGATCCGAGAGCAGGTCTAGACAGTCGCAATCGCTCGCCGCCGGAGAGCGCGAACAGCCAGTCGCGTCCACGGAGACGAGAGTGACCCAGCCGGACATCCCGGGGACGAGAGAGACCCAGCCGGGAGACCTTCCTGATTTGGAGGAGACCGATGTCATGGAAGCGCCCAGCGACCACAGCGACTGCTGCCAGCATGTCTGTCCTCTCGCGCAGGCTACGGCTGCCGCCCTCATGCAGCTTCGCCCGCGCATATGCAACCCGCATCCCAGAGCGTCCTCCCTACCGTGCTCCGGACCCGCTCATCAACAACCCGGAGGCGACCTACACGCAACTCGAGGGCGACCTGACCTTCATCCACCGACCGCCCCCGACAGCCCCGTCACCGTGGTCATTCGCTACCAACCCTGCTTCCCCTCTCCTACAGGCACCATCGCCAGCAGCAGATGCCCTACCACCGTCCCTCCGTGAGGCAGGTGCAGAATTCCCGCGTATGAGCGACGAGGACATCCAGAAAATGCGGGCGCTGCGCGTAGAAAACCCGGAGTATTACTCGCGCTCGCGTCTTGCGAAGATGTTCAACTGCAGCACAAACTTCGTGGCGACCATGGCGCCGACGAAGATCGCCGACCGTAAGAAGATACTCAGGCAGCGCGACGAGGAGCATGCAGAAGCACGGAGCAAGTGGGGTGTGAAGAGGTCTTACTTCGAAGCGGCGAGGAAGAAGAGGAGGGAGTTCTGGTAGACCACTGTGAGAGGACCAATGGGCCCCGTCTTGCCGAGGTGCGTCGCTAAGCCTCTTGTTGTTCACCGACAGTGTGTCGCTGATGCCTTGTCCGTGGTGTCGCATCGTCTCACCAGGTCATCCTACCGCCTACGACAACTAAACATGTTAGCATTGTTGGCATTCGGCTGCTAATCGCACATATAGTACACAACTTAGTGACAGCGACGATTCCGTGTTTTGATCTGATCTGGCTCATGACCATTTTGGCTGGTCCTTGTTTACAAAGGTATTCAGCGCCGCATGCTCTACACAAAAGTGTTGTTTGTATGCGTAGGCACCATCAAGTCATCTTGGCTAAAATTAATGCACCGTTTGCCGAAGGAAGCATGCGGTGGGTCTGAACGTAACAATTATTGCTCGCATTTTTTCATTATAAGCTCAGCCTCTCGGGCAACATCGCCGTCGCCCACGAGCAACAGACCTGCCTTTCGGTGCGTGGGTTTGCTCTTTCATCGAATATTCTTTCCATTGAATTCGGCGGCAACATTCAGGACATCGAAAAAATTGGACTTACCCAAGAATTGTGGCACTTCCGCACTCTTCGCGAACGTCGATCCCGACATTCTCTGCATCATCTTCCGACATGTAATCATCCAGGAGGAAATTGCCAGAAAGCCAGAGGGGACAACCTACGGGTGGATATACATCACCCACGTTTGCAAGCACTGGCGCGATGTGGCATTGCATAACCCCCTTCTCTGGTCCAAGATCAACGCCTCGAGGGCGTCACCCGAATGGCCATGCGAGATCCTGCGACGCTCTCAGGAGGCGCCTTTGGACGTGACCTTGGCCTCTCAACAACCCCATTTGTACAACGAGTCGATGGAGAAATTCGTCAAGCATGTCCTCGGCAAGCATCTACGACGCATACGCTCACTGTCGCTTAAACAGACGTATGGACGCGTAGGCGATATTGACTTGTTGAAGGGACCCGCTCCCTTGTTAGAGAGGCTTCGGATAGAGTGCCATCGTGCGCGCGGTTCCCTCCCGGACGACTTCTACGAATGCTTCAACCATCCCGACACTCGCCTCCTACAGCGGCTCGAGCTAAAGTACGTTCCGTTCGATTGGTCCAGAGTGGAGCTGTCGCACTTGACCCACCTCCAGTTCAGCAACACAACCGGAAGATCACGCATGCACGTTACGGACTTTCCGAGCGCACTTACGCATATGGTGCTACTCGAAGATCTGGTAGTTGAGGATGCCTTGCTACCACCGGTAGTGCCCATGTGCGCCACTTAGGCGGAACTTGTGCTGCCTCACTTGCGCACCCTGCGAGTCCGCGAAGTCATCTTGTCGTGCCTGCACATCCTCACCTACTTAGATACACCCATGCTCTCATGTCTGGCGGTAGATGCCACGCCTGGACCAGGTGTGGTGCTCGAACAGGTTCTCGCCGCTGTGGGTGTGAAAGCACGCACTCTGGGCATTCTCCAAGCCTATGTGATCAGACTCCGGCTTGATTTCGAATCCAGATCGGTTAACTTCAACGCCTATCACGAACCCCTCGATATCGCCACCATCGGCGAATGCAACCTAGATGACGATGGATATGACTTCGCACACCCTCATGTCCTCAACATCAACCTTATGCACGTGCAGGGCGAGCATCTGGCGAACGAGTTAATTCCCCTACTCCTCATCGATGGCATGCGCTCCCTGGCGGTCTACGGGCGCACACTCAATACGAGTTTCTGGACCAGGCTCTACGAACGCACGCGACGGCTCACGCACCTCTTCGTGGGCTGCGGCTTGCAGGACGAGGCGTTTGCGGAGGAGCTCCTGCGTGAACGCGCCGTGGAGAATGAGGACGAGGACATCACTTACAAGTGCGTCCTCCCAAGACTCCGCGCGCTCGCGGTCATGGATTATCAGTTCGCGGAGCGCGAGCCAAGGGCTGGGCGCCACTCGCACAACGACGGCGGGGAATCATGCATGCCCTGCACTTTGATCGATGCCCTTCGGAAGCGGGCTGAGAAAGGAAGAGCGTTGGAGGAGCTACACATGTTGCGGCCCATCAATCTGCGGCGCGAAGACTTGGAGTCGATGGGGAGGGCTGTGCGCCGCTTGGAATGGGACGGGACGATGAAGTATCGCGATGAGTAGTGTGGAGGTTGGGTCAGTCGTCCTTGTGTGGTATGTATACAGGGGCTTCATTATTTCTGCTGTAAAGTCGCTCCGAAACTCTTTCACTGTAAGGTTATATCACGTGACGGCCCGGGCGCCGAATCAGATTGCTCACACGTTGGTTGAGAACGCCCTTGCACACGGCGACGGACGAGTGGCCATCTCAAAGAAAGCCTGTGTAACCATGACACCTGCTTGTCTGTGAGTATGTCCAATATCCAGAGTTGGCGGGAGCTAGCAGACAGTCCGCTGATACTTACTATTCTGTTATCAGCTTCCTCACTGTAGACCCTGCTACCAGTCGTCATGTACCCGTGACATTGTCAACACCGCAAGCTCGTCGAGCCATCGAGGACGAGATCCAGTTTTACTCCGCCCACATCCTACATCTAAGGACAGTCTTAAACAGCCTCGCACCTATCTCCATACTCCCTCCCGAAACACTCTTCTCCCATGCGACGGAAACAGATGGCAGCAATGCGTACAAAAACGCGGCAGCCTACCGTAGCATGGTTAACATATCGCACGTATGCACGCACTGGCGCGACGTTGCCTTAGGCTGTCCTACCCTCTGGAGCACCCTTTACCTCGAAGCTATAGCGCCGCAGGACATCTCAGAAATCTTCCGGCGATCTCAGGAGGCCCCGTTGGCCATCTCGTGGATAGCCGATGACAACCCCTCGTCTCTAAACCGCATAACGACAACAAGCGACCAGGACTTGGCTCGAGCCCTCCGGAGCCAACTATGGCGTGTGCGCACTCTATCCCTCCGGCTTCGGCATGGCAAAGAAAATAGAATCTTGAGAGAACTGGATGCGCCAGCACCTCTCCTTGAATCACTCACCATACATTGCACGATGGTAACGAGCTCGAAAGCGCATGTGAATATCTCCCAGCTCCTACACCATCCCGAAAATTTGCGTCAACTGGAGCTTATCTGTGTTCCGATCGGGTGGTCTCAAGTAACGCTACCGCATCTCACACATCTGACTATCTCCGGGCGGCCGCATATGCATACCAACTATTACGTGCACGTCGAATTTCTGCTGAGTGCCATTGCTCGCATGCCGATGTTGGAGGACCTGAGGATCATAGCTGCTCTAGCTGACTCTTCCACGGTCCTATTGACCGAGTCGAGCCAAATCACTCTTCCTTACTTGCGGTCTCTGCGGGTCGAGGAGAACGCGTTCCACTGCTCACGCTTCCTCCGCGACTTGGTCATCCCATCACTCTGCCAACTAAGCTTGGACATGTCGGGAACCGAGCATGCGTTACCTGCCGACCTCTTCGCCATTGCCATAATGGAGAAGGCAGCGAGCTTGGGTTCTTTCGGTACTGTTACGGTTGTCCTCGGAGTCTCTGCGTGCGTGGGCGCATATAGTGATGTCTACGATATCGCTGCCATAGACAAGCTCCACCGAGCCGACATCAAGACACGTCCGCCCGCTTTGAGTGTGCGCTTTGGTGGCCGACCCGGGAGTCGTTGGCTCGAATGGAACGCGGCAGTGCTATGTGAGCTCTGTCGGCTGCTTCCACTCGATAATGTTCGTACCCTGCTGTTAGCTGGACACAGGATGTCGGACGAGTTGTGGAAGGTGCTTGCTCAGAGGGCGAGTAACGTCGAATGCCTGTCAGTCTACAATGGCACCGACGTGACCCCGGCACCATTCCCGGAGGTATTGACACCTCCCTCTGTGCGGCGAGAGGACACAGACACTGGAAGCAATGAGAAACCCTGTCCCCTTCCGCAGCTGCAACACCTTGCTCTGGTAGATTGTTACTTCTCCGTTCAACATCGCAGGGGATGGAGTGACTCTCAGGCTGCTGCCGAGGAAGAGACATTTGTGGACCGCTTGATTGGGTGCTTCACATCGCGGGCGGAACACGGTACAGGTATTGAACACCTACACATCATCCGTCCCGTAGACTTGCGAGACGAAGAGTTGGTGCGGCTGAAGAAGACTGTGGACAATCTAGACTGGGATGAGGGCGGGGAAGGTGCGATTCCTGGCAGTGGCTTCAACGATCGATGGGACTTTTATGATATGGCAATGCCACCTCAGGCTGACCACTGGGCTCCTGGAGTGTCCATCTGGGGTACTGAGAATATAGACCAGCCGTGGGCGGATACAGGGGTGGTTGGCCATTGGGATCCTGAAGATATGGACGAAGTAGAGGATTGGGGTATGGACGAAGTAGAGGATTGGGGTAGTTTCAATTAGACTCGTCAGACGGACGACACAATAAGTTGTAGCTTTCTCGCGTTGTTCGTATTCACGTTAATATCCATTGTCAATACACAAAGAGCCGGTATCATGATCAAAGTCATCGTCATATGGTGGGTGTTCTGTTATGGTGGTCATACAAGTCGGGCGGCCAACTGAGTGAGTGCGGCGTAGCCGAGCCCGTACACGTCAGATTAAGATCGTAGCACTCATAGACGCTTGTTGTGGCGCTTGTTCAAATCACTGACGGCCGTGACGTTAGTCATAAATAAAGAACAAGGTAGATGGCCTCGACTTCAAGCCTCAGATCATATACCCTGGAAGCTGATAGTGAGTTGGTCTATCGTACCTTCGTGCCGGTAATCGACAAAGCCGACCCCTCATCTATGTTTTCGGGTTATCAATTCCTTGCGGTGGCAAGTAGTATACGATGCCTACCACTAGCGAGCAAGTGTCTGCCTCGTATTGAAGTCCCAGTAAGATATTTCGTCAGTTGGACTGGAATGTAAAGGTGGTCCGATGACACAGCATTTCCCAATAGTATACAATCCTTCGGAACACTCGAAAGATGGTCGTCGCAGTCATCCATCACAAATAGCGTAATCCTGCATCCCCCGAACTCGGGGAACCCTGTAAGTGCACTATTTGTGGTGTAGAACCGCAGACGACAATCAATGAGTGTTTCGAGTCAAGCGTCCGAGGCGGCATCACCACATCGCGACATAGTGATAATCTCGATAAATGGACCAGATCCATCCTAATCGGAGAAGACGGTCGCCTAGTGAGATTGCTGGTGTCGATCACGGTTCATACCATGTTATGCCTCGGACTTGGAAGTTCGTGTCAGAGGGCTATTACATGTTTGAGGAAGCAATTTGTTTCACCCTCCCGGTGCTCACCTATACTCCTTTTCTAGCCGTCTCGAACGTTGTATGCTGGTCCTATCAGTGGAGCACAGTGGTGAGACACAGTGTTCTTTCTGATACCTGGCTCAAGAGATCGTCAGCGCGAGGCATGGAGGGTGAGAGGCAGACGTGACCACTTATCAGACGTCTTTTATCTGTCTTTCTTGTGTGCCCGTTTAATCCGATCTGGGATGACGAGTATTCCAAAGAATACTTAGGCCTCAGGCCTCGTGTAGGCTTCCGCTGTTTTTTGTCATCGATAATCCGCCGCTAGCGCGAGTCGAGGTCGCAAGGAATATGAACGTGAATGCGGTTCCTTGTCTTATCTTGGCAAGTCTATTGTAAAGCTAGAGTGAGCATGCGCTATAAGCAGGCGTCATCCCGAGGGAGCCGAACATCATCTAGGCTGTGAAGGCCTACACCATCGACCGCAATTGTCCCAGGAGCACCAGCGCTGCTTGCCAGAAGGCGCCTGACCTTTATCTAGTCGTACTGCCCCCAAAGTGACTTGTTAGCAAACGTGATTACTGTCCCACGAGACGTACCGAATAACAAAGTGTCATGGCCGTGAACGGTGTCACCGTAAAGGCTAATTCAGGGATTATCACCGAACAAAGTATTCGTCGAGAGCCGCCAGGGAGACAGTACAGGGCCCGCACATTGAAACCACAAAGGAAGACGTAACTAAAGGCCTCTTGTTGCATAAGCCAACACTGTGGCCAAACTCCTGCTCCCATTACGGAAGGTTTGGATCGAGTCGTCATAGGAATCATCCATTCTATTGTCTTCGACGTTATACACAGCGGACCACGGGTTCAAGTCGAACTCATGGAACAAGAACATGTGACCTCATGTCGCGATCTCAACCTAGAGCGGTCTGTGAGGAGGTATATCTGCGAAGAAGTATAGAACTTACATAGTTACTCGGGAATATTCCTTTCCGTCCCATGGAGTCTATACCTATAGACAAGTCATATATTGGTCACGAGCGCCACAGGCATACGACTGCGCAGACAAACCTTCCCACCAGCCATCCGCATAATTCATTCCTCCGTTCGGCCCAGTCGTAAGTTCTATCAGACCACCTTCCTGTACGTCCAATTCATCAGGGCCTCCCGCTGGGTACGGGTACACACCGCGGACTGTCGACAACACGACACATCAGACAGGCTTCAACACATCACATGCAAGATAAACGGACCATATTGTCCCGCAGTCCGCGGACGAGTCGACGCAGCAGGGACAGGCGGCGGCCTGGCCGGCGCACTTGCCGTAGGTTGGACCGCCTTGACATAGGCAGCAGGAACGAGCCCTTTGCCCCCGAATTCATCCGCAACTTTTACCCAGCCCGTTCCGTCGTCTTCTTCGAGAATTTGGACTGTACTACCGGCTACGTGGGCGTATCAGCACCTGACGGTTCGCCGAGCGGTCCGGACTGACCTCTCACTGTGAGTTCGAACGGGGAGGTCGGCGTGAAGTCGTAGACAACTTGTGCGCTCGGCAGCGATTCGTGGAGGACAGAGTCTCTGGGCGCAAAAGATGACGGGGATGGGGTAACGCCTATCAGATCGAAATCACCGTACGTCTGTCAGCACGCAGAAATGCGATCATTGGCTGGGTAACACTCGCTTGAATTACTAGTAGCGCTGCTCTTGGAGATTGTCGACGAACGTGACATCACAGGCCCCGCAGGCGACCGCACCGCGCCCTTGGAGCCCGGGCAGTCGGCGGCGACCTACAAACAAGCAGTATTCAAGCAAGGCTCTTCCTCGGACACAGGTACTCACCTTCAGTTCACACTTCGAATGCACAGAGATGCTGCATGCTTTGCATGTCTTGCCCTGCTTGCTCAGGCCCCATATGGACGACTAAGTCGAAGTCAGCAATGCCCTCGTCATCACGGAGTGTCCCGGGAGAAGGGGGTAAGGAAGCTGACTTTGCAGTAAGCACATGGTGTGGGGATAGAAAACGAAGTACTCTTGAAGGCGTGGAGTCTCTGTTCTCCTTCATCGCCTACGACACGATCAGAAAGTGATTCTAGACGCTATCCAACGAGCATACCACCAAGCGCCTCAGAGATAACATCGATCTCGTCGAGTAGCAGATATTCAGACGAAAGATAGAACGTGAGTTGGTGGTTGGCTTCAAGATAACTCTGAAGGACGCCCGTGAGACTCTAAGTCGGTCAGGAGACTGTTTGAATAAACTCACGTCCGTTGCTTCTTCACGGTTCGCTGCTTTGTCAGGCCCGACGTTGTTAGCCATCATCCTGGCGAATGACTCCATCTCTTTGCCTGCTCAGCACATTAGCGATCGCCGGGTTGCAGAGTCCAGGAGCAAGCACAGATGGAAAGAGACTCACGTTTGGAGGCAATGACTAATCGGAGCTCGTCCAACTTGGTTCTACATTTGGTCAGCCTGTTCTGTAGGTAGATCTTCGGTGCCGGCGGCTCGACAACCATGTCACCCTATAGAGCGTCAAAAATTTAGGGTTGAACAACAGTCAACAAATTCAGAATTTCTCACCGTGTCATAATGAACCGCTGCCGGCTCGAAGGCCCAATCCCCAGGCTTTGTGAACGGACGTATGTTGTGTTCTATGAAGAGCTCCTGGTCGGTCTGCACATTCACAGCTGCCAACCTGACCTCGACCCCATCGATGTGGCCGCGGAGCACGTCCAAGTGACCTTTGTAGAGCAACTGTGCCTGGGCCATGATGGCGACAAATCTCTCGACGAGCTGGGTCTGCAACGTTTCTATCGACTCCGTGAGCGGGTGCTATTAAGCCGTGGTAGTGCGCGCAGGGCGACATACGGAATTGCTGATGAAACGACAGTCAGGCAGGTGCATGCATAGAAACACTGAGGCTCACATCCTCTAGTTCGGGTAAGTCTTCGACATAGAACTTATCCTTGATCTTGTTAGATGCTGCGATGGAAATGAGGTATATACTGGGTTGCTATGCGTCAGTAGGATTCCAATCACACGAAGAAGACTCTCACTTCTTGCTGTTTTGCATGTCAACTTGTTGGGCCTCGAACTGTTTCGCCGCTCGCTCAGCATGCCTGTCATCGGCACGCCCCTTCATCGCGCTCTATGAGTTGGGGGCTATTAGAGTGCACGCGGGTCGACTGACCTGCTTCTGTCGATAGCTCTCTACCTCTTCGCAATCATCGTCGTACTATATGGCACAAACATGCGTGAGCTGTTCCATCACAACGTCATGTTCAAACCAACCTTCTGCTTTCTCTGGCAACGATATGATGAGCCAGACATCCGCGAAACTGATAAAACAAATATACCTTGATTCGATCAGCATATACCTTGTCTCTCTCAGACAGAAGCTTCGCAAAGTATTGTTCCTGTTTCTTCTTCGCTTCTTCTTGTCGTCGTTCCGTGCCCTTGAGAGATTCGATGACTTCTGAGCTTAATGAGTCCGCAAGGCTAATATGAGCCTGTGCAGTATCCATCACGGAAGATATGAGCTGCGCATAAGCATTATGGAGAGTACTATTATCGTCAAGATCAGCATACCGGCATGAAATCACGACATGAACAATTACCTTCGCTGCAAGACGTCCTCGCCCCAGGCCTTGGTTGGCTCTGGACCAACCACAAGTGCCGCGTCCTTCTTGCTCTTCTTCTCAGCGGCTTTGCGAGCGAGGGCCTGGAGCTTCGTTGCATACTCGCGTTCAAGGGCTACGCGCTCCTTGTGCATCTCGCGGACCTACGTGACGCGACGTCAGTGACAAAAGATACGCATCGAAAACGACAACGTGCATCTGCTAGTAGCTCCAGTTGTACATCTGACAGCGCGACAAGACGATCAACTTGATCCTACAGATTGAAGGTTAGCGAGTGCGTCTTGCCAGCCAAGCAGTGGCTGCGACCGTACCGGTAGCTCTTTCCCGTAGGTCTGGCGTCCGCTCATGATCTGTACGGGATCAGGTTAGATGTTCAAACAGACCACTCTCGACCGCTATAACGCGGAGTCGTAAGGGCTTGTAGCTCGGTAGCGTTCAGGCCTGAGTCACGGCTGTGGGGTTCAGTCAGGACCTTCAAGATAAACCTGCATCGAGATGTCGTACACACAAGGTGGGGTGGTTTACAGCACAGCACAAACGACAGAGCGTCCGATCTTGACTACAGAGAGCGTAAGAACGACTCGTAAATGTGTACTTCAATTTATTATCAAGGCGGCGTGACGGCGGCTGCCGTCGCAGCCACACTCGGCATCTTTGATCGCATCGTGAGATCTCTGGCGCCTCTGGCCCGTGGCAACCGGCGCTGCGGCTTTGGCCGTGACCGCTGCTCCATATTCCAATTTCCACCTATACACACACTCTTCGTCAAAGGTTTCAGCGACGCATTTCTGCTCAATCAAACAGCTCTATATTGTAGCTTCACTCGATGTGACTGGTATAAAGCGCACGACTGGCATCTAATAAAAGTCATCCGACTGATCCAACCCTAACTGTAATACTCGGTGATCCATGACGATCACTGTATCTCAGTCGCTCCACGATTAATCGGTGCTGGCAGCAGAGTCGGTAGTGGACGTGTCGGTAGTAGACGTGTCGGTGCTAGTGGATGTATCCGTAGTGGACGCATCGGTGGTGGACGTATCGGTGGTGGTGGACGTATTAGTTGTGGACGTATCCGTAGCGGTGGACGTGTCCGTGGTGGAACTGTCCGTGGTGGACGTGGAGCTATCCGTAGTAGATGTATCCGTGGTGGACGTATCCGTAGTGGAGGTGGAACTGTCCGTGCTAGTGGATGTGTCCGTAGTGGAAGTAGAACTGTCCGTGGTGGAAGTGGAAGTGGAAGTGGTGGAAGCGGAAGTGTCCGTGGTGGACGTGTCGGTGGGGGTGGAAGTGGACATATCCGTGGCAGAGGTGGATGTCTCGGTAGTGGAGGTAGACGTCTCATTTGGGGTCGTCGATGTGGACGCCTCGGTGGAAGAGGTAGTAGACATGGAGGTGGAGGTGGGGGTCGTGGAGGTAGACGTGGAAGCGGGGGTGGTAGACGTAGAGGCGGGGGTAGTAGAGGTGGAGGTGAGGGTTGCAGCGGGGGTGGTGCTAGCCTGCGCTGTGACACGCGTGGGCCGAACTATAGTGACCGTGCGGGGCGTGGTCACCGTAGTGCGCACGATCCGCGTCTCAGTAATCGTGCGTGTACGGCTAGCGGCGGGGACTGCAAAGGGCCGTCAGATCTCCGGGAGCAGTGAACAAAGTGATTTCTGACCTCCATTTACATTGAGAGATGCTACGGTCGCGACGATGAGGACGAAGCCAGCCTTGGGCAATCCACCGAACAACATGGTTGTATGTGAGGCGTGGAAGAGGCACGAACTTTATGCGAAGTGTGGGTTATTGAGATGACGACAGATAGAGTCGCTGTTGATCCCTTCGCTGCCCCGTATGGCCTTTATATATGTCATGCCCTGTGTATCTAAGCAGTGTTCCAAGTCTGTGGACATGTCGGTCTTCGCTAGCCCAAACCTCCGGCACAAACATGAACATTTCGCCGGAGAGTACAGCCGACTTCCGCTGACCTGCTCAGAGCCTAGAGGGTCTGCGCTGCTTATCCGCCTTCCTCCCTCCCGCAGCATGTACGATTAGAATACAACTCACGAACATCCCAAACTATGCAGGAAGGAGGCGAAGCCATCGCAGGGGTCCGTGGCGGTCTCATCCTGGTTTTAATGTTTCCCAAACACCTTCCCAGTGGCATTTTGAAGCGATGGTTTGACGGTGGCACGGCTGTCCAGGCGAAGCGTCGGGAGCGATCCTCCGAAGCAGAATGCGGGACCTGGCGGAGGCAGGCCAATTCGGGGAGGAAAGGGCGGGCACAGGGGCTGCCGACATATTTGAGCCGGCGGAGCATGGACGTGCTCGGCCTGCTACATCGCATTTTGTGAGTCGCGTCAACATCCAATACCTCCGTGGGCGTTTTGGCAGCGCAAGGCCCGAGTTATTCAAGTAATCATTCTTGTCAACTTGCCAGTGGACAACACCTATCGGCCGATCCCTGAAATGAAACGCGCCGCAATTCAGGGCGAAGGAATGTTGACCAGCTAGCGCAGGACAGCTTGCGATCTTCGGAGGGAGGAATACCGTACGTGAGGTATAGGGCCTTCTGAGTCGTCTAGCAATCAACTGCTATCTGATGAATCTGCGCTCAAAGTTGGATATGAAATGCCTGTATGCATCAGCCAGACCAACACCGTCCATAGCTGACATCTCCTATTGTTCAGTAAATGTTGCCCCGCGCGCGAGCCACGAGCGATGTGAAAGAGGAGGTGGCGTGTGTAAGGCGCTCGTTGTCATCGCAAAATTCCCGGGATTCTAGTGAGCACTTGCAATGCTTATGACACAACGGCGTCTATGAATTTGATCGTAATGGCCATGATTGCTCGTTATACCCTCATAATAATACCCCCTTGTCATGGGGTACATGTCTGCCAATCATCAGCACAAGTGAGCAATGTGAGTACTAAATAATATGGGGAGAGTGTGAAGAAGGCTGCACTTCTTACGGGCCGAATACCGAATATATTTGGGTTTCGTCGCGCAGCAAGCTGCTCTCAAACTTGAAGTCCACGTTCGAGTGCCACCGCTGGTGATTGGTCGGCATGTCGGTTGCCGGAGCCAAGTATGCACACTGAGCCACTTGTTTGTTTCACTGAGCAGGTCTTTGTCCATGTCGGAATGCAGTTGTGTACAATCCTGTCAAGTCCCTCGTCGCCGACTTCAACTTCACGTCCTTCATGACCCTCCCAGTCGTCTTCGAGGTCATTCTCCTCTGATTCCTCACCATCTCCGTAGGTATGAGAAACTGTTGAACTTCTACCATTTCAGGCGTTATCTTATCAGGCTTGCCTGGTATGGACTTGTATTATGTTCTGCAACGCTACGTACCGTATTGTACGCTTACTCTCTTTCGCTCTTTATCTTATCTATAGGACTCGATTATCTCTCGTCCTATCTCAGTAGATTAGATACCGGACATCCGGGCCTCCGCTCCTTAAGCATATGATATTACCGGTTACCTGGAGTTCCGGATTCCGTCTTACTAACGATGACTCACGTAGATTACGCTTATGACTCATCATGACTCGACCATCAGGTGATGGTCTCACACATGTATATATACTGGGCTGGATACGCCCTCTAATGTATCGTTCCTTCCTCTGCTTTCCTGTGTGCCTAACAGGACTCCCTCAGCAGTTCCCTCAGAGGTTCGTTCACTGCCTTTATAGCCACTTCTATTTCACTCCTTTCAACAGGTTATGAGCCCTGCGCTACACGCGCACACCTAGTTGTTTTATCCCTGCAGGATCTTGAAGACTACGCTCCTAGGAGTAAGCGTAGCAGTTTTGCTAGTCTCTCAGTAGACTCAGCGTTTGACGACCTGAAGTGCCAAAAGCACTGAAGGATCGGATTTCCAGTGGGCCTTCGCGCCGTTTGCAAAAAGTTTATCCTCCAACGAGACCTGAGAGAAAGGTCCGTTGACGCCGACTCTACCCGCATCAAGTTCGATCTCGTATCTAACGTTTTTGTGATTCCAGTCGCATCCGCTCCCCGCTCCCGTCCGCTCCAACCCCGCCGCACAGCTGCGCCCACTTGCTGAACGACTCTCAGCACCAGCTCCTCGCCCGCTCCCTGACTTCAAGAAGAAGTCAACCGAAGAAGTCGTCGGGATTCTAGAGAAGAAGGTTAGCGCCACCATCGAGCGCTACCAAGCGATCTTCGACAAGAAGTACCTCTTCGAGTCGCTCCTCGGAGACTCCCAGCGCGCACTCCACCGCTTTGCTGACCAGCTCAACTGGGTCAGCGACAACTTCGACAAGGCCAACCAGTGGTCTAAGCAGCAGCGAGACAGCATCTCGTGGGCTTGCCGTTGCGTCGGCACAGTCGAATTCTCGACGCCGCAGGAGCCGCTCGTCAAGCGGTATAGAAAGGTCACGAAGGACCTAACGAGCATAGCCAACGGGGGCTATTTGGACTGGATCGTTTTGTAGATTAGGTCGGCGTACCTAGCGTTTTTGTTGCACACATCACTGGAATATCATATAAGTCAAGCATCACATTGTGGCTTCGTCTGAGCAAGTGCTAGACGACAATTTAGAAGCAGAAGCATCAGAAGAAGAAACACCCTACAACTGTAGAGGTCTTCAGCATTTATTCGACGTCACTGAACGAAGGGACTATCACTACCGGCCTGAAGAAACTGAATATAAGTTTTGGCCGTGTGACACAACAGTCTGTGCGAATAGGTGGTCTGGTCCATACATCAGAGACACAGGCTGGGGTATCCCAGTTGACCACTGGCAGGAAGACAATTCTTATTCTGTTTTCGCTTCTCTAAGCTTCTTTGAGGGTTCTGAACCTGAACCGCAACACCTTGCATCTATCCCAGAGTACGGGTCTCCGTCTATCCCCGGCTCTCGAGCACAATCCCCTTCTCCCATCGTTTCTCCAGTACATCTTTCTCCATCGTTTGCTCCTACTACTTTACCGTCAGATCTATCGAATCTCTTCGAAGAAGACGACGTAGAGGAGCTTCTAGCACCGTCTCAAGAAGAAGCAGAGGAAAGTCTATCGTCTGACCTCGCTTTTGTTCTTGAAAGTTTACCACCGCCCTCCGTTTCTGAAGAAGTCTCAGACTTCTTCGAATTTCATATTCTCACCGCCAACATGTCGGACATGAAGGCTGACAGTATCCCTGTCCTTAAAAAGTCTTCGGACTACAAGGTGTGGTCGAGCCAGATGCTCGGCTACCTAACGTTTATCGAGGCCGATGACGCCCTCCAAGCTGGTGACCTCACCAAGGCAGACTACAAGAAGGCTAACGCCCGCGCTAAGGGTGTGATCCTCATGCGCACGGATAACAGTTTCCACCACCTCCTCTATGAGAAGAGTGAGGATGGTGATGAGGTCATGAAATCGGCAAAGGACATGTGGGCGGCTCTCAAATCGCATTTTGGTACCCCGGACGCAGCATACGTTTGGTCGCAGTTCTCGGCTCTCATCAAGTCGAGAGAAATGGACGACAACAAGCCAATGCAGGATCAGATTTCGAAGATCCAAACCGTACTCAAGGACATTGTCAACGGCGGCATTAAGCTGGATGAGCCAACTCAGGCTCTCCTCCTGATGTCAAAAATCCCGGAAAGCTACTCGACAATGGTGTCAGCCATCATGGCAACCACCGTTCTCAAGGAGCTGAAGATTGAGACCCTCGTGAGCAAAATTCTCTCCGAGGAATCTCTCCGCCGGTCCGGTATGGGACAGTCTGCTTCAAAGACTTCCCAGGTAAAGGTGCATCACGGTCAAGGTCCTTGCTCACACTGCGGCAAGAAACACGGTTCGGACCAATGCTGGACCAAGTACCCACACTTGCGCCCACAGAAGGCCACAGACAAGGGCAAAGGGAAAGGCAAGGGTGGCAACGGCAAAGGCAACGGTAAAAAGGCGAACACGGTAGTCGTTCACACTACCACGGACGGTACAAAGGTCACTCAGTCCGGTTCGTCCTCGTCAAACGGTCAAGGTGCTTCGGTGGTGGAGGTCGAGGAGGTTAAGTACACGGCTTGTACGGACCCTTCATGTAGAGTCTGTCCCCCTCGGACTGCTGGTTCATTAGTGGCTTCTTCTCTTGTTGTACATAATGGCGCGTCTGCTGACGCTGGATCCGCACAATTGAGCTCGTCGTTTTATTACCCCGGTGTGAACAAGACTCATTCGCATCAATTCAAGCGCATTGCATGGCTCATGGATTCAGGTGCAAGTCAGACGGTCGTCAATTCTATGGAATACTTCTGGGATTACAAGCCGTATACGGTTCCCGTCGTTTTTGGTACAGCAGGAAATGCTAAGATAGAAGCACTAGGCTCTGGCACCATCAAAGGTTTAACAACAGTCGGCAAGGAGCGCATGATGATTACCATATCTAATGTCGCATACATTCCTCAGGCCTCTGGCTGTTTGTTTTCTACTGGTATTGTGGAGAAATCAGGACATACGCTCGTTCAAGGTTCAGGTCAGATGGTCATCTATGACCAACCGTTTATGCATGGCAAAGTTTCTGGCAACGTTGTGATGGAAGCACCGTACAACTTCCTAAACAACTTGTACTTTTCGTTTATGGACGTCCTGGACAAGAAAACGGCAGCACAGCTGTCTACCCCTTTTCGTACCTGGCATCGCCGGATGGGGCATCCGTCCAAGGAAGTTATTCGCCGATTACCTGATCACACCAAGGGTGTCGATCCAGTGGGGGTTGAGGATCAATCTCCTTGTGAAGGCTGTCAATGGGGCAAATCTCATCGTGCTCCATTCCCCGCGTCTTCCAAACGCGCTACAAAGCCTCTTGAGTTGGTTCACACTGACGAAGATGGTCCTATGCGTACTCAAGCAATCAATGGTGGATACTGGTACTTCATTACATTCCTGGATGACTTTTCGAGTCTTGGACGTGCCTATTACCTGCGTCATAAGTCTGAATCGATCCAAGCATTCGAGGACTTTAAGGCATGGGCAGAAAATGTAACTGGTTACAAAATTATCCACGTACGCTCGGATCGAGGGGGGGAATACACATCTGACGCTTTCACGGCCCGTCTGAAATCCTATGGGATTGTTCATCAGAAGACGGTTGCGCACTCGCCTCAGCAAAATGGGCGAGCTGAACGCTGGAATCGCACAATCATGGAGAAGGCTATGGCAATGCTGCATCATGCAGGCCTAAGCCACGGTTTTTGGCAGCTAGCAGTTGAATCTGCTGTCCATATATACAATCGCCAGCCTATGCGACGCCTTAAGTGGCAATGCCCGATAACTCTCTGGGATGGCACGGTCCCAGATATCTCATACTTCAGAGTATTCGGTTGCAAGGCATTCGTGCATGTGCCAAAGGAACGAAGACAAGGGAAACTCGACAAAAAGGCAATCGAGATGATCTTCGTTGGATATGAGCAAGGCTCCAAGGGCTACAAGTTCTGGGATGCCTCCAGTCGACGGATCGTTGTGTCTCGTGATGTGACCTTCGATGAAGATTCCTTTCCGGCACGTAAGGATTTGGCTAACCCGAAGACTCTGGGTCCGCCACTATTCGATCCTGTAGACTCTGATTCTGAGGATGATGACGAGGAACAGATCGAAATTCCACTTCCTCTACCGGTAGAGAGCGAAGATGTTTATGAGGACATCGACGAACCGGAACCAGTGGGAGAACCTGAGAGAGAGCTCCCTGAACCTGCAGAACGTCCTCAACCTGTTCAACCTCCTCAGCCAGTATATACTCGCCCTCGTCGAGAGAATGCTGGGAGGAACCCGAACAGGAATAGGGACAACGTTTATGGTGATGAGCCTCCGGCTCGGATCGACCGACGAACTGATACTCATGGAGATCAGCGAGCGGAAGCGTTTATGATACTGCAGGCTCTCAAGGAAGCCAATTACTCGGAATCGGTTCCTACCTCGCGTTCAGACGCAAGGAAATCCCCTGAGTGGGACCACTGGCATGCTGCCGAAGGCTCTGAAATGAAGTCTCATGAGCAGAACGGCACCTGGATCTTGGTTCCCCGTCCCAAGAACAGGAAGATAGTCAAGAACAGATGGGTGTATGCGCGAAAGCATGATGGTCGGTACAAGGCCCGGTTAGTAGCCAAAGGCTTCACTCAAGTCTGGGGTGAAGACTACCACGAGACATTCTCTCCAGTCGCTCGTTTTGAGTCTTTGAGATATATGTTTGCACATGCTGCACTCGAAGACTGGGAGATGGACTCAATGGACGTTAAGACAGCATTCCTCAACGGTGAACTTGAAGAGGAAATCTACATGGAACAACCAGAAGGATGGGTAGTTCCAGGCAAGGAGGATTGGGTCTGCCTCCTCAAGAAGGCCATCTATGGTCTTAAACAAGCGTCACGTCAATGGAACGCTAAGATCCACCGAACTCTTCTAAACCAAGGGTTCATACGGACATATTCGGATGCAGGAGTTTACGTTTACTCCAGTAAAACCAACGGTCAAGTCTGCTATGTAGTCCTCTATGTAGACGACTTATTACTCCTTGGAGACTCTAAATCGTTCATTGAACAAATAAAGAATCATCTCAAGAAGGAGTACCAGATGACCGATCTTGGACCAGTAGAGCGTTTCTTAGGACTCAGGATTCGTCGTGATCGTCAAAAGCGACAGATTCTAGTTGACCAATCTGAATACGTTCAGACCGTTTTGGAGAGGTTTCAAATGTCTAACTGCAAACCTGCAAAGACACCTCTACCTGCTGGTTCAGTTTTGGAGAAGAACACGGAAACTGCAACGGATGTATTCCGTACTGAGTACCAGAGCGTCATTGGTAGCATCATGTATGCTATGCTCGGTACACGGCCTGATCTCGCTTTTTCCATAACGAGACTCGCCAAGTTTGCCTCGAACCCGTCGAAGCATCACATGCGCCTCGCACAATATGTCTTGCGCTACCTAAGGGGAACAAAGGACTATGCGCTTTGTTACGACGGTGATTCCAACTCCGGGTTAATTGCCTATTCAGACTCGGACTGGGCAGAAGATCACGATGATAGGCACTCCACAAGCGGCTTTGTGTTCCTCATGGCCAATTGTGTCGTTTCTTGGGTTTCCAGACGCCAACCCACTGTTTCCCTCTCTTCAACAGAAGCAGAGTATAAAGCAGCCTCTGATGCATGTCGTCAAATGGCTTGGCTTAGGAACTTCGGACAGGAGCTTGGTGACAACATGACTGCTCCCACTCCTTTGTGTCTGGACAATCAAGGAAGCATTTTCCTTGCGGTTAATCCTGCCGTGGACCGCCGCACAAAACACATCGAAATACGGTATCACTTCATTCGAGAATTCTACGAGAAGGGTGAAACCGATATCTTCTTTGTTGCGAGCGAAGACCAGCTTGCAGATGCGTTGACCAAGAACGTTCCACTCTGGAATAGAGAAACTTCGAACGTCAACTGGCATGGTCATAGCGTCTTGAACAAGTGGGAGTGTTGAACTTCTACCATTTCAGGCGTTATCTTATCAGGCTTGCCTGGTATGGACTTGTATTATGTTCTGCAACGCTACGTACCGTATTGTACGCTTACTCTCTTTCGCTCTTTATCTTATCTATAGGACTCGATTATCTCTCGTCCTATCTCAGTAGATTAGATACCGGACATCCGGGCCTCCGCTCCTTAAGCATATGATATTACCGGTTACCTGGAGTTCCGGATTCCGTCTTACTAACGATGACTCACGTAGATTACGCTTATGACTCATCATGACTCGACCATCAGGTGATGGTCTCACACATGTATATATACTGGGCTGGATACGCCCTCTAATGTATCGTTCCTTCCTCTGCTTTCCTGTGTGCCTAACAGGACTCCCTCAGCAGTTCCCTCAGAGGTTCGTTCACTGCCTTTATAGCCACTTCTATTTCACTCCTTTCATCAGGTTATGAGCCCTGTGTACGCTAGGAGAAAGCTGGGTCAGAGTAACCCTCGCCTTGACTAAGATTAGTCAAGGGTAACTCCAGTTCACTGAAAAGTTGGTTCCTGAACTGAATGTCCGAGAGCGTGACTTCAGGGGGAGTGTTGAAATGAATTCACACTCTAGTACTGGTTGGATGGTGTAATGGTAACACCTCCCGGCGCTTATGGGATGACCTGGGTTCAATCCCCAGTCTGACCAACTTTTCGTGTTTTATCAGAAACCCCCACTGGATCCGACACGCCGGACCTTACCTGAAGCTGGTGATCCTGGTCTGAAGCTATTAGAGCCTCCGCCTCATGGCTCCGGGCTTACTCACCAGTTCATCAATATGTGTAGGAAGTTCCTCTAACCCTAACCCTAGCCACCACGAGCGCAGCGCCATCCGCGAAAGGAAGTGTGCGCTGTGCGCGCACTTCCTGTTCAGGAACCAATCAGAACGGGTCTTGACTCACCTCCGAGTCACTGCCGCGACTTGCAGCGTGTTGAACAATAGAGAGCGCCTAACTAGGCAGCCGAGTTCACACACCGGTACTCCGGGTAACAGGAGTAACACATGCATCGTAGATAGAATCACATGCATCAGGATTGGTACTATACAGTAGCTTAGTCAGACGGTCTCCTACATGTATATAAGGACCTCTGTAGCGTAGTACAATCCAAGTCGCTCAACAGCAACTTTCGTGTGCATCAAGCCTCACAGCCAACAAACCAGGTAAGCTAGCGTCCCGCTACACTGCGTAAGAGTAGCCTGCTCGTCAGGTTATGAGCCCTGAGCACTGCGCGGTACTGCGCCTTTATGGCTGCGTCCGCTGCGGGTCAGGTTAGCTTGCCTGGACGTCGCCCTTAGGGGCTTTGACGTCAGGGGGAGACTTTGCGCCTATATGGCTGCAGGTCGTGCACAGCTCAGCTGTCGCCATCCCAACAATGAGTCCAGTGTGGTGTCAGCGCCGTCCCGGCAGCATAAGTCAGAGCGCTGATAATGCGTTCACAGAACCTTATCAAAAACCGCTCTACCACCACCTAAACTAACAGAAATGTCGAACTCTCTGCAAAACCTCGTCCCCGTCCTTGACGGATCGAACTACCGTCGATGGGCCGATTTGATGAAGGCGTACTTGCAATCGCAAGGCGTCTGGATTCTCATCGAGATACCCGACGGCTTCGATGAGCCTGTTCTGGCTACGGACGGAGGAAACCGCGCTGAGGTCCTCGAATGGATGCAAATGCAATCCAAGGCCATGGGCAGCATTCGATTGCGCCTAAGCGTCGAAGTCGCGCAGCTCGTCAGAACGAAGACGACTGCAAAGACAATCTGGAATACCCTGAAAGGGCTCTACGGAGGGACTAGCGCCATGGGGGCTTTCGCCTTCTTCAAGGCAGCAATAAACGTCCGTATTCCGGCCAACGAGCACCCCGGCCCTGCGATCTCAAAGATCCAGAGCAATCTCGACGAGCTCGATGGAGCCGGTCTCTCTCTGCCGCCGCAGATGAGAACCCTCATAATTCTGGGGGCCGCTCCACCTCGGTATGAGACAGCTATCCAGCTGGCCCTCAACAAGATTGAGATCAAGGATCTCACACCGAGCAGCGCCCAGGACGCTCTAACCGCCTCCTGGGAACAGTCGAAGAACAAGGGGCAGTCGTCCGCCCAGAAGATTTCTGCTATCAAGCAGAAAAAGGGCAATCCATCCTTCTCGCAGCAGCAGCGCCCTGAGGGCAGCAGCAGCGCGGGGAAGAAGGAGTGGAAGGACAAGGGCAAGGAGAAAGCCAAGGGCTTTACTCCTCGGGGAAAGCGCGGCAGTAAAAACCGTGGTAAGCCGCATTCGCATGACGAGCATGCAGAAATGCACATCGCCGACACCGTGTCGATCCCCGCCCCGACGACCAGCACCGTCGTCGAGTTAGCGCCTTCGGGCAGCAGGACTCAAAAGGTTGCAGCACCTGCCCCTAACAAGGGCAAGAAGCGCGCACGTGGTGACTGGCTCGGAGAAGCCCTCCAGCTCGCCAAGGACCTGGACGTCGCCGGCACGCCGGAGACAATCCGCGCACTAAAGGAAGTCGTGAGCTCCGCTCACATTGAAGAAGTCCCCTCGGACACCGAGTCGCGCGCCTCAAAGCGCAGCAAGCTCAGTGACGACGACATGGCCGATCGCATCGACGAGGTCATGTGCGATGAATACATCAGCGAGGACGACGACTTCTGTGATGCCGAAGAAAGGTCCATCGTCTGGGCAACAGACGAAGAAGACATCGACGCGCACGACGCCGAGTTAAACGGCATGATAGCGCAGGCCGCAGGCCTTGCGCCCCCTATCGTCGACGAAAGCTTTCGGAACCCATTAACGGGTGAGCTCCGCTGCATGGAGCCATACGATGGCTACGACGACTGGGGCAATGAGTACGTCACTCATATTCCTAACCCTAAGCAAGTTACTAACAGCGCTGTAACAGCCGCTTCTGACTTGCACAACGGCGCTCGGACATTTGTTAATGTACTTAGTAGCGGCTTAAAAAATGTACAATGTATTCATTCGCGCGATTACGCTGCGTGCTCACGTTGTAAGGGAAAAGGAAAAAGTCGCTTTTCAGCGAATGAGTGGCTACTGGACTCAGGTGCATCTTTGCACATTACAAATGACATAAGAGACTTCTCAGAATTCGAGTATCTCCAAACTCCTATCCGTACTCAAACGGCACAACAAGGAGCGGTAGGAAGCATAATTGCTAAAGGAACTGTGTTCCTAAACTACCAAATAGACGAACAATGGCTGCAGACGCGCCTATATCCAGTCTATTACATGGAAAATTGCTCGGCTCGTCTCTTGTCATTAGGGATGTTCCTCCAAGACGGACTAGACTTGCGCGCAACAGCGCAGCATATTAGTCTGTATGAGCCAGGAGCGCGGAAACCTTTATTCAGGTTTACACCGCAGCACCCGGACACTACCACCTTCACCCTCGTGGCTGAATCGGGTGAAAACGTTCAGAACATTTATGTAAACGTAAATGAAGTCAATTATTCGACCATGCATCGCCGTTTTGCACACCCTTCAAAGGACGTGCTTGCAAAGGCGAAGGAGCATACATCTGGGTTTCCCAGAAAGGTGGAGATCCCTAAGGACTCACCAATATGCCAAGGATGTGCAAAAGGGAAAATGCACTCTAAGTCTTTCCCGCCGTCCAACTACCGGGCAAAGGTACCGTTTGAACTCATTCATTCGGATTTAAAATCCTTCCCAGTAGATTCCTATCATAAGTACAAGTATTACATACTGTACTATGACGACGCTTCATCGCACGCGTGGACTGTAAATCTGCGCAAGAAATCTGCAGCGATTACAGCCACAAGGCAATTCCTAGCCATGGTAAAAACTAAATATGGAAAGACAGTGCAGAAGTGGTTGTCTGATGCAGGGGGAGAATACGTCTCCGCTGCATTCAAAGACCTTCTAAAGGATAATGGCATAGAGATCCTTCAGAGCTCGCCGCATACTCCTCAGGAGAATGGCAGAGCTGAGCGTTTCAATAGGACGCTCATGGACAAAGCAGAGGCAATGCGCCATGATGCTTGTCTACCTCCATCCTGGTGGGAATTCGCCGTGGATCATGCAGTCCATGTTTACAACAGGACGCCAATTCGTCGCCTTAATTGGCTTACCCCCTACGAATTGATAAATGGCGAACCACCATCTGTGGCGCACCTGCGCGTTTTCGGCTGCGGTGCGTACGTCTTTATACCAAAGGACGTTAGAAAAAACGGTTTATCGCCCAAATCGGAGCTGATGATTTACCTTGGGGGAGATGGCTCTACAGAGCGCACTGGCGGATGGCTCTTCATGAGAGCACCAGATAATGTTTTGTTCAGATCATCCACCGCGATGTTTGACGAAACAATGTTTCCTAAGTGCCCCTTGACAAATCGTCGGGGTACAACTCGAGTTTGGCCACCTCGAGAAGAAATGATCCCAGAAAATCAACCAAATACCACACCTCAGGTAGATAAGGATGACGACGATGATCATCCAAAACATCACCTTCCTAAAAAGGGAAACGGTCATGTTCATGATGATGAGCAGGAGCTGCAAGATGCGCCCGTAGACCCAGTACCGCCGCCCCATGCACCGGTAGAACACCCTGCGCCCCCAGTGGAGCCGCGACGTTCAGCAAGGGAGCGGAGACCAGTAACTTGTAGAGGTAATGTCTATGGAGAGCAGCGGAAGCCCCAAGACATAGTAAAGGACATCGAAAACCAGGGGAGATGGAAAAAGATGGTCGGTGAGGATGCGGGTAGCTCCCGTACCAAAACCGGACCACAAAGGCAGCAAAGACAACAGGTTCCCGGACCTAGTTCTGCGCCAAATCCTCCTCCACGCGACGAACCTGTCGAGTCCGCCCCATCCGATGAGGATGAAGCGCAAAGCGCTGAGTTACTACTGGCAGAATTATGCCGGGAAGGGGGAGTTAAGTTAGTCGAGTTGCTGCTTGCAAAAGCGCTACCCACCCTCGACAACGATCTACCAGACGGGACCAGCCCGAGAGAATGGTCATTCCGCGATATACTAAAGCTACCTAAAAAGGAGCTTGAGGAGTGGATGGCAGCGTGTCGCGAAGAACTTGAGGCACTTCGCAAACGCAATGTCTATGAACTGGTTGACCGTCCTAAGGGACGAAAAGTCACTAAAAACCGCTGGGTATTCGACGTCAAAACAGACGGTCGTAAAAAGGCCAGATTGGTCGCCAAGGGTTACTCCCAGATTGAAGGCCTTGACTATGATCAGGTCTTCTCTCCAGTCGTACGCTTTGAGACTGTACGCCTAATCCTCGCCTTAGCTGCGCTTGAGGATATGCACGTCTCCGGACTAGACGTCCGTAATGCCTATCTTTATGGCAAGCTCGACGAGGAAATTTATATGGAGCAGCCTGAAGGCTTTACAGTACCAGGCCAAGAGCACAAAGTACTCCGGTTACTTCGCGCTCTCTATGGACTTAAGCAGGCAGGGCTTGCGTGGTGGCGCACCCTCAATGAGTCCCTAAAGGAACTTGGCTGTAAACGCCTTGTATCCAATGCCGGAATATTCGTCTATAGGACAAAAGATG
Organism: Fomitopsis betulina; assembly: GCA_022606075.1. Lineage (NCBI taxonomy): Eukaryota > Fungi > Basidiomycota > Agaricomycetes > Polyporales > Fomitopsidaceae > Fomitopsis > Fomitopsis betulina. The sequence continues at coordinate 101,284 of JABYQK010000063.1, forward strand.
GTCGCTTTGTGCTGATCATTGTCTATGTAGACGATGCCATATTTTGTGGCAAGGATAAGACCCTAGTCCTTTCATTAAAGGACCACTTCATGAAGAAGTGGGAGTGTCGCGATCTAGGCGACGTCAAGGAATTCCTGCGCATGCGCATAACTCGGAAAGGCCGCGAAATCCATTTGGATCAATGCGCCTACCTTGAGAAAGTGCTGCAGCGCTGTGGCATGCAGAACGCGAAATCTGCGCCAACTCCACTCCCTGCTGGATACAAGCCTGTTGCCAACACTGGCACAGCTGACCCAGCGCTTCGAAGCAAGTACCAGACCGTCATCGGTTCCTTGCTATACCTAATGCTTGGAACTCGACCTGACATTTGCTACGCCGTGACATTACTTGCGCAATTTGCAGCAAACCCGTCACAGGACCATTTAAACAGAGCGCTATATATCTGCCGCTACTTAATTGGTACAAAATCCTATGCGCTAGTTTATGAAGGACAAAGCGGCAATGGATTATTGGCGTGCACTGACTCTGACTGGGCAGACAGCCCAGAGGTCAGAAAGTCACGGTCTGGGCACTTTTTAAAGTTCGCGAACGGCGCGTTCAGTTGGCTGTCTAGAAGACAGAAGACAGTTGCTCTGTCATCCACTGAAGCTGAGTATATGTCGCTGAGCGATTGCTCGCGACAAGTAGCTTGGATAAAGATGCTCCTGGAGGAGATCGGCTACAAACTCGGACCGCTGCCCATCTGCTCGGACAATCAGGGAGCAATATTCATTAGCTCCAATCCCATCACGGAGCGTCGGTCTAAACACATTGACATTCGCTACCACTACGTGAGGGAGCTAGTAGAAGACAAGAAAGTCGAAGTCTTCTACGTAAGCACTGATGACAATCCGGCAGACCTGTTCACTAAGAACTTGGGTCGTATCAAGTTCCTCAAATTCAGAGGAATGCTCGGACTAAGGTTTTACGATTAGAAGTCCAGCATAGTCGGCTGCACTGTGCGCCATTTAATGCTTGCGCGCATCTACCGCTGCACTTAGCAAGGGGGAGTGTTGAACAATAGAGAGCGCCTAACTAGGCAGCCGAGTTCACACACCGGTACTCCGGGTAACAGGAGTAACACATGCATTGTAGATAGAATCACATGCATCAGGATTGGTACTATACAGTAGCTTAGTCAGACGGTCTCCTACATGTATATAAGGACCTCTGTAGCGTAGTACAATCCAAGTCGCTCAACAGCAACTTTCGTGTGCATCAAGCCTCACAGCCAACAAACCAGGTAAGCTAGCGTCCCGCTACACTGCGTAAGAGTAGCCTGCTCGTCACAGCGCAATTGACAAGGTCCATCCGGGGCCTATGAAGAGGATAGGGCCTCACGTCCGCACTCTCACCGGAGGGACCCACGCTCTCACCGGGCGCTCGGTGAGTAGCAAACCAACCCAGAACGTACGACTCCCTCTAATCATATGCCTAGCTGTTGCCATTCAACGGTGAAATGATGCAACCCGTAGCAATGACAATGGTCACAGTGGCTGCGACCCGGGAGTCGGAGGGCACCACATCTTCCACTGGCTGTGGACTGCTCATTTTGTGCTGCCCCGCCACACCCTGACATGGCAAGGATAAGGTGAGTGGATCGTGCTTCTTGGAGTGCTCATCTCCCCCATCTCAGGCCCTACCTGACTGCTATGTCACAGCTACTACACTCTGAACCGCTTCCTTGTACTGATGCTGCTGGGCGCAAGAAAAAGTCACAGAGAAGCAACATAGCTAATTTAGGCATGAGGGTTACCCCGCAACGGCGGCAGAGGGACTCTGGAAGTCTCCGGGTAGCTCCAGCTGTTGGCCGTCGGTGGGCATCCTCACCATTGGAGGGACCCTTGGACGAGATATGTCACACGCGGCGCAGGGTAGAGAGTCCGAGTCCGCCGCCCAACAGGGCAAGGTACTCTTCACTTTTCCTCCTTCAGAAGTCAAGTAATCGTATATTTGCAGTCTGCGATCGACAGAGCTACATGTTGAAGAGGGTGACCGGCCCAGCTCTGTGTCAGAAGACGATGAATCGGGGCATACTGTCACGCTAGAAGAGCTTGTTGACGAGCCTTACTGGGTCACAAAGGGTAAGGTTGCGGGACGAATGGCAGAGATGTTTGACAGCTTCAGGCCAATCCTCGAACAAGGCATGCTGCGTAAGCCAGGCGTTGACGAGAACACCATCCATACAAGCCTGTGAGCTATAATTTGTGATGCTCCCAGGGCAATATTGATATCTACTTCATCTAGGGCCAACGAACGCTTCCATTCGTTCCAGGTTATCTGTCTAGTGGTTCCGAAGCTCGCAGAGGTTTTCGACGAGGCAGATGTAGCTGGTATGCTTGGGCCAAAGCTCGTCTCTAAGCTGCATAGTTTGGTGCGTCCGGGCGAATACAATGTCTACTTCTTCACTAGTACCTCATATCAAGGTGTTACTTAGCTTCGCAAGGGCCGCTCTGACGCCCGCAATGCAGACATCTCAAACATAAAAAAAGATATATTCCGTTTGCGCGCTGGCTTTGAATGGAAACCTCCAGCGCCCGAGACACGCCAAAGCAGTGGTCATAACCATCCCGTCTGCAGCCGCCTCCTCTGTCCTCCGAATCTCGATGATGTTGACATGAGGTACACCTGCACTACATGCACTGTGTCACAAACTGATTTGCATCGCTCATTACTAGCAACGTTCGGAGTGGGAAGCTCGTCCTTACAACAGATGATCTTCCTTGCTTTCTCTGGGCTGGGTGTGTGCGGCAGCGAGGTCAGGGTACCACATTCGTGGGCTTCCTGTGTGGCGAGCTTCTCATATCTGTAAGCTTGAATTCAAGGTTGTGGCATAGTTTGCTCACAGCATGCTGTCCCAGGGATTCCTTGCCATCCATATTAGCCCAGGTGCTGCGAAGGGTGACATACGGACGACACGTGGAGGCAATGCATCTTTGCATGACATCTCATTTGTCACGCTAGAGAGTGTCGTCTACATTGCCGTTTTGGTATATTTCCAAGGTTTTGCATAGCCATTGACGTACCTTACCTTCTGCTCTGCTTTCAGGTTCACTTTGGCTTGTCCAGCCAGCCGAACTTCTCCGCCAGCAATGAGACCGATGGACAGTTTCTCTACAGTGACTTCTATTGCAAAATTCTCGACATGGCCAACAAAATGACACACACGGAGAAGGGTGACCTCATTGACTGGTGGAATGAGTATGTAGGCCATAGTCAAGTCAATTTGACGTCATCTGATCTACTCGTTGTATCCAGGAAAATCTTTCCAGATGCTCGCCGTACACGTCGGAGCACTGCGACTACATGCAAGACCATTCTCGAGGAGATGGAGGATGAGCTGGAGGTTGCGCGACAGGCAAGGGCGGGAAGCCGGGGTGGTCTACAGGAGGACAGCTCTGATGTCAGACAAGGGAGTATTGTGCGGACACAGGCAAGTGTACACTCGTCTGAAGAGGGAGAGGCCGAGGGACGTACGGCTGCTGTGCAGTCAGTGACGGCAGTGGCCGAGGCCGAGTAGTGTGTAGTACTGTGGCCGTCTCGTTTATGTAGATCCCGAATTGAAAGGCTTTTCACCATTCGTACTGTTGGCATTCACATAGTGGCCAGAGCGACGATTACTATGGCTTGTGACCCGAACAAATGTCTGTCAGTAGGGCAGTGCTTATAACACCCTGGCGAGGACTTCTCGCCCTTACACGTCATGGATATATAGCACCGCATATGAGACCTTATGATCACTTGCATCATTTGCATAGTCTCAGATATAAGTTGTCATTACACGACCCACTGACAAATTTATAGATTGTCATTGACATACACGGCCTAGATAATTGGTGACATGATAATGCAAGCTCTTACAGTCCTTATGGCGAATTGTAGTGCTTGTGAGCACTTATGAGAGCCTGACAATTTTTTCGGGAAGTTTGCGATGGTCCCGCGCCACGTCCGCCGTTCACCTGGCTTCAACTTGGTGGCGTCGATCTTTGCAGCGTCTGCTGCAGTCGAACACCCCAATTCCCTCAAGTATCTCACTCTGACAGCACATTCCTTTCATGTCGCTCCCGGGCCCTCACTTGAACGCGGATTCGAGGAGGCATACCTTGAGTCGAGTGACTCAGTGCTACCGCATAAATTCTTATGCCGCCGGGATTTGTCCCTTACATTTGTCCCTTACCCGCCGCACCACCGACCACCGCACCCTGGTATGGATATTCCCGTCCCCTTCGGTCGACGAACGTCGCGAAATCAGGAGGTCACCAAATCAGCTATCACTGGCAGGTTGGTCACCATCTCAGCCATCAGTGCAGCGACTTGGCACTTGTGCAGAACGAGGATCTATTGTATTTCAACTTCGGACTTGAATTCACGTCCACCAGCGTCCACAGGCATTTTTCTGTTCATCGGGAAGGAGGAATCTTTTTCAGCCTTCATTCATAGTTCGAAGCTACATGTGGTCCAGAGTCTAGACTCCGAGTCTGCTGCCCTCCCATTTTCTAGCTCGAGCCGAACAGTTTAGTACTCCTTAGTCGCTCCACTTTCCTTGGAAGCTGTGTCATCGTATCCCTATTTTTCACAATTCCAGGTACGTCCTAGTTCCGGTACCCCTCGTATTCTGTCCCTCAATTTCTTCTCCTATGCATAGGTTTCTGAGTGACAGATTACATAAGCCGACCGACGTCGGCCCGACCGATGTAGCCTTCTCCGATTGGCTGGGCGACCCTCGCTCAATATTCCCATCAGAAAGGATATACCGCCCTTTATGCAAGGGATTAGCCGATATACTTCATGCATGGAGATCGGGCGTAGTGCGTGCCCCTTGTTGACACTTGGCTACATAGCGGCCCATACGGAGCAATTGTTCGAGACAAACGGCCTCCATGTTGCTCCGGTTTCGGGGTTGTGGCTGGCACTCCATCGTGCGTTCCTCGCATCCTCGAGCCTGGGCGCGACGAGGATTTTAAATTTCAACGCGTGAGGGAGGGGCGGTCGGAAACACATAAAAGCTAGCCCAGAAGTGGGGGGTCATCCATCCAACGAGTCTTCTCGTCTCACCGCTCTCTTTGTCTCGCCGCTTCACCGTCACTTGTGCGCCGTCCTTCCTTCGTGAGGTCCTCCCTACCACCCTACATTCACTGCAAGATGACTCGCTTCGCCATCCTCGCCACCGCCCTCGTCGCGGCCGTCGCCTCTGTCTCCGCCTCGCCCGTTGCGACCAACGGGACCACCCTGGAGAAGCGCACTACTCACACCGGCCGGGTACGTTCCACGCTTCGCTTCGCTTTCACTATAGGAGACTCACACTTTCCGCACTAGGGTACATGGTACGACACCGGTCTCGGTGCCTGCGGGTACACCGACGCCAACACCGACTACATCGTCGCCATCTCCCATGACATCTACGACAGCGGCAACCACTGTAACAGGTACCTACGCATCAAGAACACTGCTACCGGCGTTACCGCGTACGGGAAGGCGCGCGACGAGTGCATGGGCTGCGAGGCCACTGCCATTGGTACGTCTCACATGTCTACAGGCTGAGGCATGGCGCTGACCACGCGCTGCAGACCTGAGCCCTTCGCTTTTCGAGGCCCTGGGTGCCGATCTCGGCGAGGGTGTTATCACCGTCGCCTGGAACTTCATGGGCGCTGGCTGGAGCCCCTCCTCCTAAGCCCTTCCACTCGTTGGCCGCCGCCGCCATGCACATCGCCACGACATAGATGCCCTCCATTCGTTTCCGACATTCGTTCGCTCCGCCATTCGTTCCGACGTTCGCTCCATCATTCGTTACAGCTCTACGGCGTTGTGTGTATAGGCTCCTCGACGCTCCCTGGGGGCGCGATCCGACGGTTCATCCCATAGAAAGAAATGTCCGCAGCGCGGTACGCACGACGTGACGTCGACTCGCAGTGTGCACTTAACCCTCGTTCATACGAATGGAGGAATTTGTAGCAAATAGAAAATGTATCAGTGTATAGATGTAGACACAAAAATGCAACCGATTCAGAAGGACGCTGGCTCGGTATCTCGGTATATTTACTTACAAAATGAAGGCCAACTCGCAACAATGTATACTTGAGATACGGGTCAGCTGATCGACAGAAGCGTTCACAATACTCTTGAAGCTACAGTCGGGTCAATACATTCAACCTAAGGGCATTTCATAAAGCAAACATATCAACGTTAAAACCGTAAAGCATCAAAATACATGGGTGCAGTCACAAGCATAGCAACAAGCGAACACAGCGTTCGATTAGTCGACATAACGAAGACGTATGGAGTCCGAGCGTATCCCGGACGCGGACTATTCAAAGCTACCGTATGAATCGCATCGTAGATCATAAACACCTACTACCTTAGTAGCAGTCATACTTCCCCTAATCATGAGCATATACACGTCCTGGCCCCGATACGGGCCGCCCAAGCCTTGACGATCAGAGCGCGAGCAGAGACGCAACGGCGATCATCACAGCGGACGCTGGGTGGGAAGCTGCGAGTGCGAGGGATCCGCTGGTCAGTGTATTGGCGTTGGAGCCCGGGCTCGAGGTCTGTGAGGGGACAGGTGTGACAGACACAGATGAGGACGAGTCGTCGGTGGCGGTCATCACGGTGGTCAAGACTTCGGTCGTGTATGCTGCGGATATAGATTCGGAGGTAGTCGGCGTGACTGTGATGACAACATATGTGACGATTCGTGGACGAGGAAGAGGATAGACTCACTGGTCTCGGAAATGGTCGTGGTTGTGCTGGATGAGTCCGTGCCGATGATGGTAAAGTTCGGGCTGATGTTACCGGAGTCGCCGAACACTTTATGGTGTGTGAGCACGGAGCGGGACATGCAGAAGCACTACGCACAGTCGACGATATAGTTGTTGCGTGTGGGTACGGAAGGGACCACGAATGAGACGTTGCTATCGCTCAGCAGGAAGTTCGTCGCGAGTGGGTTGTCTGCGCAATTGTCTCGTCAGCGAGGTTCCCTATGGAGCAATTGCATGGCAGTCATACTGATGTCGAGATGCTCGTTCTCCCAGGTGCTGTAGCCCAGGACCAGCTTCCCCGTCTTGCCAGTGACGTTCGTGTTCGGCGGGAGGGCAGACAGATTCCTTCGACCGACCCGGTGATTAGGTTGCGTCTGGACAAGTACTGGGTTCGAGTAAACTACGTACCATGTCACCGTCACCGTCTCACCCACGTTCCATGTCGTGCTGGCATCAGGGCTCGTAATCGGCGGGCTGATAACATCACGCTTCTCCAGCGACCACTGAAGGGGGATGGCGTGGACGGCCGCGAGTAGGAAGAATAGTGCGTAGATCGTTGAAGAGATCATGACGAGCACTGGCAGCGGCAGCGAGCAGGGACCCGGGGCTGTCGCGGTGCAGATGCGGGCGGAGGAGCAGAGCCTCGCACACGTCGCATCGTTTCCCGCTGGCGCACTTGAGCAGTTCGGCTAACCCGCTAAACTCTTCTTGTTGCCCATCACACTCCATCACAGAACCTGCTGAACCACGTGTATCCCAGCCACTGATGCCTCCTCCTCCTCCTCCTTCCATCGTATCTTACCCTTACGACAATGCCTTGTAAAGCTCATGTATATCTTTGCAGTCAACTCTAGTCAAGCTTCAAAGCTTCAAGCGTCGCGGCGGGGAATATAGGGCACGCCGTCATAATCCTTGAAAAGAAGTAGATCGCCGCTCCAACGGAGGAAAGCCCATGGCTCAGCGCTCAGATCTCAGACTCCGAGGGCTCGTGTCCTGTTTAGCAAGTGTTCTCCTCTGCAGTCATCCTTCTTGTTTCTCAACAACGCCCCGGTATTTTGCCTTTAGTGAGCACAGGAAACGACTGTAGTACTTAGGACGAGTCAATGACCCACTGCAGGATGCTTCCGTCATATGTGGGCCCATGAACGCAGACCCCCTACATAGGTACTGGTCGGGATTTCGCAGGGGCTGGCATGTCACTCCGGCGGCCAACCCCACTCGGGATACCGCGGCTTGTGTATGTGTGCTGCCCCTCTCATATATTGCAGCTGAGTTTTTTGTGGTCTCGTATTCATAGGTTGACGTTGATGTTGAACGTAACGTCGAGCTTTGAAAACACGGGCTGCCGCGAATCGAAGTGAGACCCACACACGATCCGAAAACAGCTACGTCATCGGATATACTATGGCATTATTAAAGCTCAGTAGTTTTCTGCGCACAGGATGCTTCTTGCAGACCTTTTGTATCGCGCACTCGTCGTCCTCTCGATGGGCATTTCGTAGGAGTCGCGGTCCTGCGTCTAGGGGCACCAGAACGGCTCGGTCGGCTGCCAATATTACCAGCATGGACTACCTGCAGAGTATAGTGAGGCCGTACCATATCCAAGAGGTCGCCTGAGCCTATGAAAGTGTATGTGATCTGACCTTCGAGGACAGCTGGGTGAAGCTTGATATGCTGTCTGAACATCTCTATGTAGTTCCAGAGCTAGATGGCTGTTGGTGCGACATCGCGGGCGGTCGTCGACGAAACTTGACCTACTAGATGCAGCGATGCGCTACACTGACCCGGAGCTGTGCACAGCTGAGTAAATCCATACGATGATAGATAGAATCGCTTCACGCTTGTATGATCGCAATGCCGTCAGACACATGTGTTGTAGAGCGAACGGAGACTGACCAGCTTTGACAGCCGCCTCAAGGAGCTCGTAATAGATAACATCTGCAGGTCCGCTGATGACGCTGACAATCGCATCGACTCCGCGCAGGTTCTCCACGAGTTCATCGCCGCCCTTCAAGTAGTCACAGTCGGCGACTTGCACGCGGGGATTCTGAGCGTACTTGGCGCTGAGCTTCTTGCCCGGGCGAATGAAAACGCGGACGGTAGGCTTATAACCTTCAACGATGTTTTCGAGGAGAGCTGGGAGGAACAAGCTGCCTAGCATGCCGGTAGCCCCGAAGAGCGCCACGGTGTTCAGCGGGGATGAAGAAAGTGCCATGGCTGATCAAGATGTTGTAGGCAGCGGCGACGCGCTGATAGACTGGTCCCTGCGAATGGATGTCGCGCGCTACGTCGCAGCGACCCTCACCAAGCCCGAGCTCTCTGCCAATGCAGAGCTCAACCTCCCCAGCGTGACAATCTCGCAGAACGAGATGCTCGCGCAGTTCCGCAAGTACGCCGGGGCGCGGGGCAAGGACGTCAAGGAGCGCCGGATTGCGATGGACGATGTGCACCGCTACATCAAGGACGTGAGCCTCGCGCCAAAGGACCTAACGCAGAACACGCAGATCTCAGTTGATTTCTACTTCATCGTCAAGTGCAACGAGGCGCAGGGCCTGTTTAGGAGGAACCAGTGGGAATGCCACTGGAGTCTTTTCCCGGAGGTGAAGAGGACATCGTTTGAGGGGTACCTGGAGGAGAGGTTCGGCGACTTGTGACTCGGAGTTGAACGAGGAATCGTCTAGGATGGATGTCAAGTAGATCCTGCCCTTGGATTATCATTAGACTTGGACCTTCCGAACATATCGATAATGAATCCCCTATTAGTAGCCTGATCATGACTCAGGTACTAGTCACTAGTTCATACCACGGTTCGTCTGAGGCGGGAAGTGCGCTGATATATCCGGCCCGCTCAATGCCGGCACACCGTCACGGTGGTTCGTTCGACTCACAACTTGGTGCACACGGTCACCACATCCTACCGACCGCGTCATTACAAAGCGGCGACGTTGTGAAGTTGAAACGTCCTTCAGCCCATGAGCTGCTGTGCAAAAAACTAAATTTCGAACGATAGAAGAGACCGTGAAGTAGTGAACATTTGTAGTGACCCTCGAGCCATGCCCAACCACAGCAAGTTCTCGGTGAGCACACACATCTCCATACCCGTATGAACTTTCTTATAGTGCCGGATGGGTATCTTCAGGCCATTCCAGGTTTCTTCGCTCAGGATGATCCTCATGCTGACCCAGCGCGGATTGGTGCTGTGAGTGTCAAAGATTTGTCGCGTGAATAGTGCTAGTCCTAATACAAAGTATCAGTTGCCTCCGCGGTTTGGCTTACTAGATGAAACCGACGACCGTTGGTCGAGGTTCAGGTCAAAAATAGCAAAACTAAACGAGACTGCACCCTCGGGAGTGTCCTACAAGGTGTTCTTCCTCGGGAGGCATGGACAGGGATGGCGTGAGTACTCTATCAGTGCCTCGCACGCATACATTGACACGAAGATACTGACAGACAACGTCGCCGAGACTAAGTATGGCACTCAGGCAAGTACTGCAATGTTTCCTTTGCGCTTCTGCTCATGGACGTACGTTCACAGGCGTGGGACGAGTTGAGTTCTCTGCTCAGCGACTCAGCGACAGCTCTGGATAAGCCGTGTACCGCAGATACTACTCAAAGTTGAACGGCGACGCCGAGATGACATGGGGCCCCGACCCTTTGTTGACAGCCCTGGGTGTCCAGCAAGCCGGAACCGCCCGCACAGCGTGGATCCAGGAATTTACAAAGGGCATGCCTGCACCCCAGCAGTGCTACGCAAGCCCGCTGCACAGAGCGCTGAGCACCTGGCAGATAACATTTGGCAGCGACGAGACTTTCCCTGAACATACCCGCAATGTCATGATATTGGAGGTAGGTTTGACAAAGATCATCATTACGTCGTGTCCGACTCGTTGCACAGGACTTGCGTGAGGAACATGGCGTACATACATGCGACATGCGCAATCCCCAGTCGTTGATCCAGCGCAACTTCCCGCCGCCGATGTTCGACTTCGAGCCTGGGTTCACAGAGGAGGACGTCATCTGGCGACCGGACGTCCGAGAATCGAAGGACCAAATCCGAACTAGGGCGCGATCAGTGCTGGACAGTATATTCGACGAGAGAGAGAGTACCTGTGCGTAATCGCCTTGCCTTGCCTGCTTTATCCACTGCGCTTTCGGCTGATGCACTGGCGCATTGTTGTGCTTCAGTCATTTCCATCACTGCGCATGGTGGTATCATCAATGGGCTACTGGCTGCGGCGGGACGTCTACCGTATTCCCTGCCCACTGGAGGTATGCACACAACAGTGGCTTGCTTTCAAGCGACGTGACTGAATCACCTTTACTGGCCTCAGGCGTCCTGCCGCTGGTCATTTGCAGCGAACCTGACTGAAAAGCTTTCCCTGGGTGTTCAATGTCTTGGCGTCTGGTCCTCATTTGGTACGCTGTTTGGATACATATCCACAGTAATAGTCGAGAGACCAAGGACCATGGGCAGAATGGAGAAAAAATCGGGGCACCACTAGTACATGTTCATTTCCGTGCCTTGTGTTTCATTCTTTTAATACGTATGCTAGAGGAGCTGAGTGTATATTCAAAGCGGGTCGTCGTCGGTGTGATGAGCAAGCGGACCGGATTAGGCATGTTGTATAGATGGCCCGTGCGTGGAGGAATACACGCGCTTCGACTGAGCCCATACCGGGCACTCATCTCTACGCACTTCTTGTTTCCTCCATCCGCCATCACCATACTAGCGACAACCCCCCGCCACGGCTGCGATGACGATCATGCCTGCTCCTAGTGTTTTTCAGCAGCCTCAGGTTATACCCAATCAGTCGGGATCAGGCCCATCGGCGTCCTCGACTGATCCTACGGCCTCTCTGCGCGAAGCTGCTCTCCTCAGTCTCAAATCTAGACGACGAAACCTTGGATCTGGTTCGGAACCTGCTAGCATTCCCCCTCGTCCCCAGACTGTGCACGTCACTGCTACAGAGCCCTCGATTCAGCTGGATTATGGCCAAGAGGACCCATCTGGTGCGTCCTCTACGAACTCTTCGGCACCGACTGTGGCGCCGCCTCCCATGTCTGCTACGCCTGAGCCCAATGATGATGACGACCAAAGCCGAGAAGAAGGGGAGATCAGCGACTCGGAGCCCCCGCTAGCATCCCCTGCCGTGAAGCCTAAGGTCGTCCCACAAGCGAAGCCTCAAACCGCCCCAAAGAATGTCAGCAAGCCCTCGACATCCGGTAAACCACCCTCAATTCCGTCCTCAGGGACGACACCTACCAAGACGATTGCTAGCACTGTACCCACGCAGAGTGTATCTGCTTCAATGCCTCCACCATCCTTACCTCTTCCCTATCGTCTCGATGAAAACCATGTACGACCCGGCCTAGAAAGTACGTTTTCTCATTTTCTTTTGCTCGCCAGTGTCTGATCGATTTATCTTGCTGGCGCAGTGACGCAAGCACAGTACGATGCCGCGAAGGACATTGTGCTCGACCTTCTAGGCTGGGGAGTCCCTCCTGATTACCTGGTCAGCTGTGGTGTCAGCAGAGAGATAATGTTCTACGTCTTTACAGAACTCAACCTTCGCCTACCATCCAATTTTGATGCCGCCGGGATTCCGCCATATCCGCCTGTGCCGACAGACTTTATGTCAACACCCACGACCAGCGTGACAACACGGTTAGACTCCATGTCTTTGCACCCGGAGAATGGTGTCGCCAGTACGTCGAGTAATCTGTGCTACCGCTGTCTCACTCACCAGCCTCCTTAGAAGCAAACGATCATGGAAGTGATAATCAGATGAATTTATCTGCGACGGCTGCAACCTTCTTTCCAAGTACACCGTCGCCTTCCTCGGCAGGGCCCAACCTTTATGACATGGAACAACAACGTAGACAAGAGCTTTTGGCTCGCAAAGCTGCCATCGCATCGCGCAAGAAGCAGGTCGCGCCGGTCGCTGCTTCCTCCGCCAAGGAGCCGAAAGACGTGGAGATGGCAGATACTATACCGACGAAGACTGTCGAAGACTTTCTGAAAAGCATTGGCCCCACAGAGGACACCAGCAAAGGCAAGGCTCCTGCACGTCCAGGCTCGGCTCTCAGCCGTTCTACTACCATCGAGGATGCCATGGATGTGGATGAGGTCATACCAGGACTGTCTATTGATACCATGATGACGGCAACCACGCCAAAGGCCGCGCCTGCTGCACGAACACCGCCACCCGTCATTAGTACACCGATCACCACGATTCGTCCCCAGTCTGCTGCCGACTCGATTACGTCCGCTTCCAATCTGTCGCCACAGTCCACCGCGTCATCGTCAGGAGAGCGGTCTCCAACAAACACTAGTCCTAGCGAAGCTGAGGCCGTGCCTGGCCTTGCATTTAACATAGCTGCACCGGTTCCGGAGGCCAGTCGGCGCGCACCTCTCGCACGTAGAGGAACGAAACGACCTGTGGCCGCCGACTTCGATGATGACGCACGACCGCGTACCGCACGACCGCCACCGGTATATGCCAACGGTAACCCCTACCACCAGCCGTCTTACAAGCGCAACGTTGGGAGCTTCGCGGGACTGAGCGGTATGCGGCGTTGCGTGATCGACCTGAGTGATAGCGAGGAAGAGGAGGAAGAGGAAGAGGAAGAGGCTATTTCCACCACTTCGCGCCCCCCATCTGTCGCTCGGGTTGGCCCGCTGAGGGGGGCATCCATCTCGCGCCAAAGCCCTCCCAGATATGACAGTGCCACTCCGACGGGGGCCTTGACTCCTGCTGTGCTACAAGAGAAAGAGGAAGAGATCCGCAAAATGCGAGAGCTCATCAAGCAGCGCGAACAGAGCCGACTGCGTAAGCTGGCCATTGTGAGTGCTTTATCTCAATGTAGTCTCCGTTTCTATAGCCCTGATCACCCAACGCAGGCATCTCGTTCGACGCCGCCGACGGTGGACATGCCAACGAATGGCGGGCCGACTGCTTCCGTGAATCGCGAGGAGGATCCCTTCCCCTCAGCGTTTGATGGCCGCCATAGTAGCACTGGTTCAAACACACCCATTCCCCTCAGTATGACCACATTCGTCTGACCTGGTCTCACGAAGGCGCTCACCTTCGTCACGCAGCGTCGATTCCTTCATCGAGTTCCACTACCATCAGCATCCCCCCGACGCCAATAGGTCTTGTCTCCGTCTCTGAGAGTCTGGGCCTCACTGATTATGAACGGCTCCATTACAGACATTGTCGCAAACAGCTTCTTGGATACAACGACCGGTGAACGAGGCGAGTGGCTTCTCAACATCTGAACTTGCAGTGTTCCCGCTTCCTCACACCAACCCTTCCCGACTTTTGGTGTTCCCACTCTTCTCCCCTGCTTCCGCCTCCGTGCTCGCGTCCGATGTTCGTATCGTATCGTGCGTCTCTTCTTGCCTATTTCTGGTTTTTGTTGGGCATGGGCGTTCCGTGGTTTGTAGTACTGACAGCAGAGGCGAACCGCGAACAACTGGCAAGGGTCTCTCAGCTATGCCGCACTGGCGGCCGTCTAACTGCTTACTCATGCGTTTTCTTTCTTTCGGTCGTGTACGAATCTTGCTTCGCGTTGTCTACGTTGCTCTCTTCCTTCTGATGCGGTTTGTCTGTTTTGTTTTGTTTCTTCGTTTTCAACAGGTGGGCATAGCAGATGGGATGTCAAGTGACGATGCGATGAATGTCGACGTCGTCAGCGCAGATGCAGAGACGTCGGCCCAGGTGCGTGTTGTCCCCATGACACAATCTACGATGGATCTTCTGCAGGAGAAACATCGCATTCCGGATCTATATTGATAAAATGGTCTCGATTCCCCAGAACGATAATGCAATGACAACGGCAAGTGCTCTGGAACGAGTCGCGCAAGACGACAACGCAAGCACTGGGTTTTCTGCTTACTTCTCGCCTCTTGCCTGCTTCCCTCTCTTGCGGATGCGCTCATATCTTGACGGTTTGGGCGAATGCTCTAGCGGCGTGGACGATGACACCTCTTCCATCTCAAGCTCCCCGCGCAACACCACAATAGACCTCCGGGACCTCAAGACGGCGCACGCGAAGAGCCTGCTGACGGACCCGTCAAGACCGATCTGCCAGTACGAGGTGCCCGGCGGGGGAGAATGCAGGGACTCGGAGTGCGAGTCCATCCACCTTTCGCGCCTGCCGACGGCCGAGCCCTCGGGTACGTCGCGCGCCCTTCGTCCGCGTATGCTCACACCTATGCCCCCTCCCGGTTCCCGAGCAGATGAGGAAACCGCGCACTATCTGTATGCGCGGTTCGCGGTGCCCGCGCGGAGCGGCGCGGGCGTGAAGGAGATCAAGGACGCGCTGGTGAACATCCGCGCGCGCAGCCCTTCGAAGGCCTTCGACAATCGCGTCGCGGAAGCGGTGAGCGCGCTTGGCCTGCGGTAGGCTGGCAGACTCGATCCCGACCCCCGACCTTGGTCTCGACCTCGACGGCGCGCGCGAACGCGCTGGCAACGAAGAGCACGACGAGGGCGTGTGTGGGATGGGTTTTAAAGAGCGCGCGGCGCCACCGGTTGACGTGAGTCGCTGGAGTGTGAAGAGGAAGATGGGCATTTGGTCTTGGTGGCCGTGCGCCACTGGAGCATTGGGCCCACGGCGCTGATGGATGGATGACCCGATAGGGGGCATTTTGTATTATTGGTTTCTCGTCATTTTGTTTGCAAGTATATGATATACGTAGCATGGTTCGCATAGGTAGTAGCTACCATCTAGTCGTAGCACGGCTCGTCATTGGTGTCTCGTGTTTTTGTAACCTTGTGCAATGCATTGCTTGTTCGAGAAACCTGGTGTGAATCAGTCGGGCTGATCGTTTGTGGCTATTGTTGGGTGGTGGTTCAGAGCAGTGGGCGGAGTTACAGATGTCAGCGGATCGTTCGGCGACCTTCACTTTTTGAAAATATAATTGCATTCAACATCCGCGAGGGCGTAGCCCTATGTGGACGAGGCTGATGCGAGGAGCTGCAAACTACCGGGGGGAAGGCTCGGAGGCTAGAGGCTAAGCAGGCACTCACCGCCGAGGCGGGAGTGAGGGGTGGAGGAGAATGTACAGTAGAGTGATAGTCGTAGTATGGTGCGGGAACGAGAGACCTTGACTTCATCTCCGTAGACAAGGGCTGCTCCTAATTTATACAGGTAACTTAAGTGCACTGTTGGTATACGATCACATCGGGTGTATCTGGGTGTCGTTGGAGACGAGTCGGGATCATAGGTACAGAGAGACCTCTGAGACACCGTCATGACCACGATCTGACCACGCAGAACACTGCCGTCAGTGGGAAGTGATCAGTGAGAAGTGGTTGTGGGAGAGAGAAATTCATTGTGGAAGTAATTGTGCCAAGGCTCACTCGATGTATACAATGCTGCGGCGATGGCACCACAGTGTTCCGCTCTGCGGAAGGGAGCCGAACCCGCCGAGAATGTCGACGCAGACCTTGAACTCTGCCCCGGCCGCCATGTAGGGAAATATCCTTCCTTCCCGAACATGTGTAGACGCGATCGATACACAACGGTGCCGAACGAGCCTTCCGGAGCCTCATCTCCCTCAAGAGTGCCCACGCCCGCGATTAGACTACGCCGTACCTATCCTGGGGTCGCTCCTGTAGGGCGGTGCGAGTATGACGGGAGCGCGTCCTGGGGTGTGGCACGGATGAACGGCCGCGAGCGCGTGCTATTCTGCGCTGCGTCCTGGGAACGCCGGCGCGCGTTGGGAGCCCGTACTTGGCCCGTGCGGCCCTTCTTCCAGGGTCGCTGCTGCCGCCTGCGCCGTCGCGGGGCGTCATGTGCGCGTGCAGGGCCGCGTGGCGTGCCTGCGTCCAAGTCTAGCGGGCGGACGGGCGCCGCGAAGGTTCTGGGTGAAAGTTGGATGCACCCCTTGAACTTGAAGCTTGAAGACTCATGGGCGGCGTCTTCCTGGACGCTTCAAGTTAGCGTGGGTGAATGCCGATTTGAGGATGTGCATCATTCTAGCAAAGGAAGTGATTCAAATGTGGTGATGCAGATGGCGGGAGGAGTCCGCCTGGTTTGTAGTGTACTATAGAAATGAAGTCCAGCAGTCAGAATGCAATCGGCTGGAACCACAGACTTCCCAGTCCGGCCAATTCTTACAAATGCAGCGACCCCCGCGGTGCACTTCGAGGACGGATCCGCACGCCCATCCGTCTCCCCCTGCCCTCATTCGGCTCGCACTGATACTGAGCCCGCAGGCGGGTGACAGCTTCCCTGCCTTCCCTGACAGCCACACTGGTGCCCTCGGCCAGTCCACGCCACTACGCCTGTCAACTGTCTGCCAGCTCTGTGGCACGCGCGATGTCCGTCTCCGGACGATGTCTCCACTCGGAAGGCTCTCCGGAGCGCGTGCTAATGCGGCAGACAACAGGTGGAGTCCGATGGCAATCGCCAGCCCCCGCGCGTTCCCTTCGTCGGACTCGCGCAGGAATGGAACATCTGCGCGTCCGCCCAACACGGAGTGCGCACCGACGACGACCGCTCTCTCCCCACCTGCAGTCGACGCGACCGTCGTTAGGGACGAGGGCTGGACTTCCGATCCGTGGTCACCAGGCCCGGATCATCCATCAGTGCAGGCCTGCAAAAGGCTCAGCTGCATTTCATACCTTCGCCGGCATCCAGCCCACAGCCCACAGCACTGGCACCCGCGATGGCCGCCCTCGCTCCGCATGATGTGTTGCGCGCTGCGCGTGGACGCTCGGCGTGCCCGGTCTGGGCAACCCGCCACATCACATGTTCGTGCGGTGATGAAACGGCGTGGTGAAGACGCTACGGTTGGAAGAGAAGGCGCGTGGATGTCGGGCTACCTCAGAACGGGGTGCTTGCACATCTGCTTCTTTCCTTCGCTTTGCGTTCGTACTGGCCTTACAGCGACGCTCTGGACGGCAGCATGCCATGGCCCTAGCACATCGATTAGCATGGCAGGTGAAGAGGAAGCACGGACACGTACATAGACCAACCACAGCGCACTCAACCTGCTGAACAAGAAGTAGTGACGAAACAGGCAACTTGCACGATTCAGGCAGCTCGCCTGCCCGTCCTGGACCACCGAGACACCGCACATCGCCCTCGCCCTCTTCGGCACGCCACGCCTAAGCTTGATGAGCATCCGCACGTAGCAGGCAACGGATCATCGCCGGACGCCGCAGTCAGACAGCCTCCTGAGCCAACTCAACCACCGCACACGTCATCCGCCGACCGACTGCCATCCAGATCCAGACGCAGACGTGGCCCACGACCCTAACCGGCAGCACGCACTAAATGCCACATGTTTGACTTACTGCATCCCGATGCAGTATCGAACCCTCCTGTCCAAGCACGTAGGCACGTCATCGACGCGTTTGTGCAAAGGCCGGGGTCCGCTGGCCACGAAGGTCCCAGCGAAGACCGGGGGCGCACTCAGTTCTCCCAGTTCCGTGCATGCCTGCAGTAGATCCCGGTCAGTCTGATGCCCCCTGGTGACGGCACCGCCATCCAAATTATGGGATCGTCCTCCGACGAGCGTGGGGCCCTCTGCGACGGCGCGCGCCCCAAACATGCGCCCTGCGTCCTTAGGCCCGATGACTCACAACGTCAAGTCCGTAAAGACCGGACGATCGGGCGCACGCCCATCACAGCGACGCACACGTGCCCGCACTCGATCGCCCGCATCCTGGTGCAATGTCCAAGTCCAGTTCGACTTCCCTTCTGCCAGTACTTGTTTCATAGCCTCGTCGACGCGACGCC
Source organism: Fomitopsis betulina (assembly GCA_022606075.1). Taxonomy (NCBI): domain Eukaryota; kingdom Fungi; phylum Basidiomycota; class Agaricomycetes; order Polyporales; family Fomitopsidaceae; genus Fomitopsis; species Fomitopsis betulina. Next base: position 119,835 of record JABYQK010000063.1, read on the forward strand.
GGGGGTCCGCGGAGGCATAAGATTAAGCTTCTTGCTCTGCGACACCGTCCACGCCCGAGCCGGATTCGCAAGCTTCTGGATTAGAGACAGGTGCGGACGCAGTACCAGACGTGCAAGATGCCCACCGACCTTCGCCAGGGCCGCACGGATCCCCCGCTGGAATCCACGCATGCGGGTGGCCAACACAATGCATCCACCCAACGCAGCGCCCCGCACTCGGGGACCATAGCCTGCAGCAGCCAGGGCGATTGCCAATTTAGCGCAAAGGCCGGGGGCTTTGTGGAGCCTGTCGAACGGGTTCTGCATTGAAATCCGCGTGTGTGCATGGCGGGGGTTCTGGCTTCTGAGAGGGAGGACGTACAGTGGTGTACCTGGCTGAGGACTCGACGCGGGAAGCCGTGCCAAGGCCCGCTGTGCTAGGATGCGTGAGGATGCCGATGCCGGGGTGCGAAGCTTGGAGAGGTGCTGGAACTAAGTATGACTGACAGCGGGATCTAGAAGCACGGGCTGGTGGACCGCCCTAGAGCGGTGTGTCTGTGGTAACTTGCATACCGCGCCGGCGGAGGAGCGAGCCCATCGGTGAGCGGCGGTGCGGGCGATGCACGACTGTGTCCGCGGGCCGAGGCGGGCGGCATTGCAGTGCTTGTCTGTGTGAGACTGGAGATGCGCGTGCCGCGCTCAGGCTGGCGTTCATCAGCAGAACATGAAGCTAATATGGTGCGACGCCTGCCTTATGCAATACGTCCATTCAACCACTGCACCACTTGGGCTTCCTGGGCTTGTGATAGGCGCGTGCGCTGCATGAGGCGTGCATTGCGGTGAATATGTCGATGCCTGTGAGGCTGTAGTCGGTAAGAACGATCGGCGGCGCGGGACGCGAGCAGATCTGGATCATGATACATGGGCGGAAGCAAATCCAAGTTATGAGGCCGGGCGTACGCCATGGAGGGACCATGGGCGCGCTAGGACCCTGAGAGCGCGCTCGGAGTGCGCAGGAATGCAATGCAATATTGCGCCGAGCAAAGATGGTAACTAGCACGTTACGGTGCGTCGCGCATCGAGCAGAAGTGTGGAGCAAGAATGCATTCGCAGCTGGCCCAGGCAAGAAGGAGAAGAACATGAAATTGACTGAGACAATGGAGGGAGGAGGGCGGGCGAGGGATGCGGGAATTGGACAACGAGGCGCTGCCAAGCCGGGAAGGCCGCATCAGATCGCAACGCGAGGCGGGGGACCGGATCTGGGATGCATGTATGCCGATCTCCCGATTGGGCTACACGCTTCGGGGTGCTCGGATGACTGAGCGCCCCAATATAGCAGCCGACCTGCCATATGCGCGCGGCGTGCCTGGCTGCCGGATCCAGTAAGTCACGCGTCGACCGGCAGACGCGCGCAGAACGTGGCGGAGACGCATGGTGGGAGGTACAATGGAGGGCAGCAGCCTGCGGGTGGCAGAAAGAGGCCAGGGCGGGGACAATGCACGGTGCAGAAGGAGACCAGGAAGAGCTGCCAGCGGTGGCGGGGGGATGTGCGTGATGGCGATAAGATAGAGAGCGGGGTCTGGGCTGTGGCGTGGGAGGGCGGGGGCAGGCCCGTTTGGGGGACTCGGATATATAGGGCAGTCACGGAAAAGGGAAGGGACTTTCCTCCTCTGTTCCTCCCATTTCCGGGCAACCCTTTTCGGGCACCCTCGCCTCTCACCAGACGCGTCCGCCCGCCGTCCTCTGCACCTCCGTCCCTCCCTCCCCTCCTCCCTCTCCCCACCATGCCAGACCCTGCACAGGGCCTCGCCGGCAACAAACGCCGCCTCGACGACCCCAACGGCCCCCACCACCCGCCTGCCGAAGACACCTTCATCACCGATCACGACGCGGCCGAGTCTGGCGGAGACGACGACGACGATGACGAGAAGCCCAAGAGCGACAAGAAGGCTGGCAGGCGCAAGATCAAGATTGAATTCATCCAGGACAAGTCCCGCAGACACATCACGTTTTCCAAGCGCAAAGCGGGTATCATGAAGAAGGTGCGCACAGACGCGTCGCGCACACCGTGCCACCTCTGACTGAGCGCGTCGTGTCGTCCAGGCTTACGAGCTCTCGACGCTCACAGGCACCCAGGTCCTCCTGCTTGTCGTATCCGAGACCGGCCTTGTCTACACTTTCACCACAGCGAAGCTGCAGCCGCTCGTCACCCAGCCCGAGGGTAAGAACCTCATCCAAGCATGTCTCAACGCGCCGCACGGCACTCTCCCCTCTTCGATGCCCGTCGGCCCGCCTCTCGGCCGCTCGAACCCCATCTCAAGCCCCCTGCATCATGGCGGCCCTCCGTCTGGCGCGCCCAACGTCCCTGGTGGACTCGCGATTGGCTCCGGAGGTGCTTCTGGAAAGGACGATGAAGACAATGACGCGAACGACGGCGATGGCGAGTCGAACAATGAACCACGTTCACGCAAGCGCCGTCGCGCGTCCTCCACTTCTGGCGGTGGCTCCGCCCCTGCGTCCGCAACGTCAGCCTCTGCGCCTGGCTCCGCAGCGCGCTCGTCGAATCCCCCACCTGGCGCGCCTGGTATCGCATCCTCAGGTGGCACTCCGGGCGGCCCGGGCGCGTCGCCACACTCGCGTCCACAGCCAATGCCTGCGCTCCCCGGCGCGCCGCCCGCACTCGCGATCCCAGGGAGCGGCCAGCAGATGCCAGGCCAGCTTGAGCAGCATTCCCCACGTCAGGGCCAGCAGCAGCCTGGCGGACAGTCGACATCGCCCAACTATCAGAACGCTGCGCCCCCTCCGTACGGCGCGCCCCCTCCGCAGGGCGACCCAAGCATGTACGGGCCACCGCCAACGGGACATGCGGGGTACGCCGCACCCCCGCCGTACGGGTTTACGGGGCATGATACAGGCGCGGGTGGTCCAGGGCAAGGTGCCCCGGGCATGCCGCCTGGCCACGCGTGGGGTCCGCCGCCTGTGCAGCAGAACAACCACTATGCGCAACGGCGATGAGGAGGCAGCCACTAGAGGAGTGGCTGACACACAAGAACGGTCTAATCTCGAGCGCACGGCGTGGAGGACATTGGCGATCCGCGCGTCCGTACTTGTACTACGTCAACGATGATATCCGGGAACGAAAATTGTCTCCATATGTACCCCCCTCCTCTCCTCGTCTCGTGTTCCTCTTCTTGGCGAGCGTATGCTCACTCACGCTTGTTCTGGTGTTCACTTGAGATCTGGTTTATCGCCTACCCTTATACGAGTGTGCTTCGCTGTACATAGTATGGTTTTTGCTCGGCCTTCCCGCTCTCCGTCCATAACCCCGTCCTGCTTCGGTCTGGAAGCCTTGTGTGCTGCCCCTGCTCGGTGTGTTCCTGAGTTCTGAATCACGAAGTGCCATGACAGCATTTGCCGTAGTTCTCCATACAGTCCCGTGGGGTCGTCGCCGTGTATTGCGTACTTGTCGTAGCCGTAGTCCCGACTTAAGTCGAAGGAATCATCGAAGATCCTCATTGTGTAAAACGTATATGTGTATGTTGTACGAATATTCATAGTAGCCAGATATACGATTCCCGCTTCCCGCTCTAAGCTGATCGTCGTCCTCAGCCGTTGGACGTCCTCGGAGGTGCCTGGACGTATATGTCGAAGATGACCATAACTGGCAGTCTTGCCGCATTCGTCGATTTCGTGGCCATAATGGGCATGCATGCGATCGGCGCGAGGCCTCGGCAGCGATCATCCCCGGCGGCAGCAGCACTTGCTTTTGTTGGACTAGTTTCTGACTTCTGACTCCGGTGCGAAGATGCTGAAATCCCCAACTGCGTCGCGATGCATATTGTATAGAATATCTGCTGCAACTCGAAGACAAGTGGCATGCTGATCTTTCGCTCTATTGCTAAGCTGGCTATTCAGCGTCACACTAAGAAGACGAGCGAAAATTGTACTGCCCCCGCACCGCGCCTCCACAAAAGCCGATTCCCGTGGAGTCTATCGCCCTTCCAATCGTCGGAGGGACTAGCGCAGCACAGAGTCGGAGGGACACAACCTCCATCCGATAGTGATCCTTTAAGGTGTGCGCTTGTTCACAGTTCTGCAAACTCGGTTCTTGACTCGGGGCCTCGAGCTTCGTAGAACACCTCAACTTGAGGGCAGCCACGCTCGCAAAAGTGCCAAGCCATTCATAGCTTCGACAGAAGGCAGTCGTTAGGTGCTGTTCCCTCTGCAGGCTAAAACGACATCCGTGGCGCCACAAGAGACAACATAGTGTGCTATGCAACGCCAGCCTGACGTTACTATCCGTTTGCTGTAGCGGATTTATGGCAAGACCCAATCACAGGGACGACTGCATTCGCTATGAATAACCGCTTCGATTCTCTTCTTCGTTGAGTGGATAGATGCCGCGGCGGAACTCTGAAGGCCAGTGACAGGTGGAATCCGACCCCGGGGGCTCAGCGACTCTGTGGTTTGCAATCCCTTTCATTCATTGAGAAGCGTACGGTGTCCTACCTCTCCCTGAAACATAGGCCCAGCACAAGAGCGCACGTGTCGCACGGCGGACACAGCTAGAAACGTAACCAGATGTGCGAACATGATGGTGGGATCCAGACATGTACAGAGGAACCTTGTCTTGTCTGTCAGCTGACGTTATTCCTGTCTTATCTCCCCATGCAGAGGCACTTGCGAAAAAACGAGCGCGCCCGACGTACTTGTATTGCAAAGAGACCTCGATCCAGCCTCATCGGCGACCACTCGTCCACGGCCTTCTCCCGAGGGCTCCACCCCGGCCTGCCTTCACAGTTCTACGGCACAGCGGTGATTCGCGTGCGTACTTACTCATTGACCTGCTATCTGCCCAGGCTAACGGCCTTCTGCGATCCAGAGCCCTGCAGAACGCCAGGTACGAGAAGCGCGGCCCGGGGGAGCACCGCGCAATGGCTCTCAGGGTTCGGAAGGGTGGCCCGGTGGTTGCGTAGCAACCCCAAACTTTAATGGTGCGCTTTGTGGGCAGACGGCCTGGCTTCCTCGTAGCCGGTGAGCTCGCTGGGAGCAGCGTCATCCGGGTCTCTTTGCATCCTGCGGAGTAGGTGGCTTGGCGCTGTTCAGGCTTTAAAAAGAAGGCTAACCCTAGTGCTTCTTGCAACGCGCACCAACGGAATCATGGACATCTTCATAACCTAGATCTTCTGAACCAATGGGTGCGCTGTCATGCACAGGTCTTTCAAAAACTCATACGATCGCCTGGCACTTTCAAAGACGTATGTATATTGCTCCAAGACGTGGAAACCTCTCGAACTTGCGTGTTCCACGCAGACTGTATCCAATAAAACAGGCTCATCCTAAGCCGCCGGATGCGACATTCCGAATCTCACCCTAGGGTGCAAGGTGGCACGCTTCACAGTCACTATCTCTACTTGTGAACACGACCCCGGATTCTCCGCGCTTCTCCAGATGAGATGAGGCTCTACGCCCGGGCTCTGACGGCTTGCATTGAGGAAGGCGAACGAGAAAGGCAAGTTTGCCCCGGAAAGGCAGCCTTCGCACCTTATCGGGACAGGAGGCGGCTGAATCGCCTTCAGGGAACTGGACAGGAGTAAACATCGCGAGAGCGCCGGCCTACGTGCTTGGCCTAGGAGACTGTTCGCGACACACGACGTGAATGCAGAACCTCGGAAGACACGTTCTATTCGGCTCAAGCACATACTCCGATTGCATAGGCAGAAGAACTTCTGGGTCCAGAATATGCGCCGTTCATGATCGGCGCAGAGCACACACAGGCAGTGTATGTTACTGTTACACGAATTCACGGAGATGTTACACAATCGCTAGTCATTCGCGGAGTATCGTCGAGGGGGATAGATCGCCGTATCGTAGACAACAATTCGACACGAGAAACACGGAGAAAGCTCATCAGGATCGTGATTATAGCCCCTCCCAGCAGCAAGTCTACTATATACAGGCGACAGTGGGCCCAGTTCACCGGCCCCAACAAGCGTAGGTATGTAGTACATGTCACCCTCAAGGAGGCTCTTCTGTGTTAACATCCCAATGAAGGTGACATGCTACACCCCCGGTGCGCTGTGGCGTCCGGAGATTAAACTTCTCGACGACGAGAACAGACCATCTGGGGCGGATGCTGTAAAGCCGTCGGTAGTCCTTCCCACCTTACTAGGTAACCTCCCACCACGAAGCTCGGCGCAGGACCTATGCCACCGTTCTATCGTCGCACCCTTGTTCAGCTTCCTTGATCTCGTCTTTGTTGTTGGTTCGCGAGCTCCGGCCCATGCCAATTCTGTCGTAACGTGGGTGCCGGCTCTCGGTTCTGACGAGTGATCAGCGGCCTCGACTCCACAAAAGAGTGATGGTCCTAGGCTTTGAAGGCTACGAACAGACGGAGAGTCCTACTCAAGCGTTCGTACGGGAGGATAGGATCGTGACGGCGAGACCCGTTTACGAATATTGGCTCGCCCTGTGATCTCCTCGCGCCCTCGGATCCGCGCGCGTTCTGCGGCACAGTAGGCCCAGCCGCTTTTGGTCCCCGCAGCGTATCCTGGCCCTCGCCGCGTGATGAGCGCGGATCCACCGACATCGAAGAGCGATGAAGAGACTGGGTGCTCGATCGAGGTATTCCGCTTTTGTCGTATGAAGTGCTGGCTCTAGCGAGCACCCCTTGGTAGTCCGCCCATGCATCACACATCGCGTCGAATTCCTGGCGCTCCTCGCCGCGCGACGAAGAGACAGGTCTCCACCCGAGCCGATCCTCCAGGACCGCACGAAATCCGAGATAGTCATCCATGTCACTAGACGTATTTATGTCAGCTGGGCTCATGGTGGGAGGTGAAATGCAGGGGCGCCTTACAATTTGAATCGCCTGAGCATAGCATCAAATCCCCATCGCCGCAGTGCGAGAAGATCCTTCCACTTGGGGTTGCGCGACGTATGGTGCGCAGGCCGCGAGGGCGTCGAGCTGTCCGAAGACGTCACCGACGGCGCTCTGCTACCCTGTGGCAGGCCAGCCTTCTCCTGGTATGCCTCTACAAAGTCCCACATCGCCTCTGCGCAAGCCAGCACCTCCTGCACCCGCAGGCTTAGGTGAAGGTTCAACGTCCTGGAATCGAACTTGATCGCAGCGATTGAGAGTCTCTCTTCCGCAGACGGTGTGGTGGTCTCGCTCGAGCTACTCGTGGTAGCGCGCCTGGGCGTGTCAGCCCTTTTCTTTGTTGTGGGGGGTGGCGGACCTTTACCCTGGGATTCTTCGGGTTGAAAAAATGAACGAGGCGAGTAGGCGATGTATCGAGCCATATCCGCGCTGACGTACTTCGCAGTTCCTGCCACTATTTGCGGAACGGTCACAAAGGGACTCTTGCCATCTGGGCGCTGCGCAGTGAAGGCGTCTGGGCTCATTAAGCTCGTCCGACACTCCTCCGCAGGTGCCTCCTCTTGCGAGGTGATGATATAGGTCTTCGTTAATCGAAGCTGAGGGTCCTCCGGCTCCTGAGGAACAATGCCAAGGTCACATGACTCGTGCGGTGGCGGGGGGAACATGAGCATGAGCGGAGGATGTGTACGTACGCCTGAAGAACTTACTCAGCACCCACAAAAAGTGATCAAAAGGGACAGTAGTTATTCGCACCTTGGAAGTACAGCGGTAACGTATTGCTTAATAGGGACAGGGGAGCAATATTGATGAACCTAGCTGCGTGCATTTCGTTGTAGATGAACTCGAGTAACGAGTGGTCGTAAGGATTGACGGGGATTTCCTCGGGTATCACTGAGAGGTCGGCCTGGGAAGGAGCGCTTTCCGAATTCCTGTTCGTGTCTTGGGTCATGCTGGGTATAGCGGACATGGGTATCTCTTGTTCGTCACTGTTCATGGAAGATGATGGTGTGGGAGCACGCGGGCGCGCAAGCGTAGAATCGGCCGTAGAGGATACTCTGTCGGGGAAAATCATCGTAAAATCATCGTCGTTCTTGGCTGGCAATTCATGTCGAACACCGGGAAACGTGAGGTCTTCCTCAGATATCTGCATGGGGCAAATGTAAGGTAGCGCCGATAGTATCGATGTAAGGGAATACACATACTTGCAATACGCCGCCGGGTTCCAGTACACGCGAAATCTCCTAGCATGCAAGTCAGACGTTGCACTGCGGCAGATAATCTTCACCAAACCTCGAGCAGACTATCCCACTGATCAACATATGAGCACTTCGTTGTTGGTGAGGAATCTATTGAAACTGACCTTATCTTCAGGAACTCCTCGAGCAATCCGTCGTACATGACTTCATGTTCGCAGTGTCAGCCTCATGTGTCATATCAATCGATTACGAACACTCACACAAACCCGAACTCGCTGTCATCAAAGGGCAGTCGTTCTAAACTGTCGGGCGCGGTAAGTATGTCATCAGCTCTGACCAAAGATGCACGTACAAGTTCGCTCGGATCCATGTCACCCGCCACGCTAGTATTGGATCTATCTCTTCAAGGTTTGGGTACAGAGGGACGATGTCCAAACCTACACTCTTGGGGTTACAAACGATCAGACAAATCCCAAGGCTGTGTACACACCGACAAAATGTGTATCCTGCAGGACTATAATCAGTGATGAGTGATACAAGACCATGTATGATCACGGACCTCCCACGCTTTAGCTGCGTCGATAATCCAGGTCCCTGTACCTACACATTGATCGTCGTTTGTCTCTGGCGTAGGCTGTACGACACAGTATCTACAACTTACCACAACCGAGGTCCAGTCTACATATGACGTCAGGGAGGGCCAAATCCGATGAACAGTAGTACTTACACTCTGTGCGGCGGGGTCTCGAATAAATGCCACGCTACGTTTCCGGAGAGTTGTTGTGCCCAGAGCGTGCACCACACGTCGCTGTGCTCACGATATCATTCCGAAGCCGTCCTCCGCGCAGGCGGCGATCACTCACTGGTCAACCACTTCGCGATCGTAACTTCGCGGGTACGGCACCGCGCTCACCGGATGCCGATGGAGCTTCCTGCCGTTGCGCTCGATGAAATATGCCTCGCGCTGCTGCATTTTCTCAACAATCCTCCGGAGGTCTGCCAGGTCGACATCTTCGCTCGAGAATGTATCTGTAGAGCGTGCATCTATCTGGGCGTCACTGCGACTACCAACCTGAATATTTGTTTAGATTATCCAAAAACTCCGTGCAATGCGAACCGAACGAGGGCGTACTGAGTTGGGTAAGAGTCGTTCCTGCACGCTGACAGAGCGCGCAGGAATCGAGGGGCCTGAAGCAGTCGAGAGTCGCGACGCTACGGATAGTTTCCTGTCGGCAGTGCCCAAGTGGCTAGAGGAACGCATCGGTTCAGATAACCAAATTTGTGGTAATCCGATGTTTGTGTCCTCCGGTGCCACCCCTGACGTGCTACTTTCTGGCGCTGTGAGCAGAGCGCTGCTCGACTGACGCAAGCAAGATGTGTTCTGTTGCGCGAGGGGAGGAGGATGATCAGAGATCGTAGAGGCGTCATGGACATATGAAGATGCGTTGTCCTTGGCAGTGCTGCTTTGTGTATGGCTTCGCGTAGAGCCGTGAGAAGCCGAGGACTCGTGCCACAGGGAGAGAACTTCTCTATGGAGGCTCGTTACAGACTCGGGTGCGGTTGTCGCCAGTGGTGAGTGACGGGTAATGCCACGCACGCCAGGGTCGTTCTCTGTTCGTGGTAAACACCGTCCAGCGTGAGCAGGTGGGATAAAGTGGTCAGCCGCCCAACCCCACACCAACTTGAATCAACTCACGATTTGCTGTGGTGGGCATGGGCATAGTAAGAGACTTCGTGAAGGGCATTAGCGAAGTGGTAGGAGGAAGTGTCACAAACGAGGTCCGCCTCTGCGTCACGAGAGGATAATATTAAACGTACAACTCCCAGGGTCCCCATGCCGTCAATTGTTGAATTTGATTGCCTTAGCTTCCACTCTGATTGCTCCATGTGCTTGGAACCTACTTCCGCCCCACGGATGCTGAACCGAAATAAGATCTCGCGTACGAGTTGCGCTCGACCAACGGCGGATCTCATTCATTATTAGAGGATGAGGTCGAATGAAGCCTTGCACATCCTCGCGATGCGGCCCACAGCGGCCATGCGTGGTTGAACGTCCTGAGGCCCAGTCGGTTACGGAACGGTGCTACCCGACACTGCCAATAGGTGCGTCAACGTTGCACGTACCACGTCACAGTCGAACGAGGAAACGCGTTTCACCCGCACTCACCTCACAGTTTTCGGCTGAGTCCTGTGAAGAGAACCCCATGTGAAACGCATGCTTCCCGTTGAGGCAACGTTGACATGTTGGAATAGCCAGAGTAAACGCATTGACATTGCTCTGATGTCAATAAACTAGGATTAAACTCTGTTCATTACGTCGGGTACTGGCAAATCTACTTGGACTTGAATGTCGATGATTGTTCAGGTGTGTCTCTGTGACAGATGTGACCACGACAAACCGTATTGCCGACCTGGACAGTGAGCACATATATCAAGGTGGGGGACCAGGCGAACGGATAAGCTAAGTGCAGCGCGTCGGGACATCAGCTGGGAGCCGATCCAGTTCGGCTAGCCGGTTCGAGAAGCTTCCCGACTAGATATGGCTTTCAGCCACCACGACGTCGACTCTGGGATCGCACATCTACTCCTTGCTCTCTACAAACGCCGTCCTCTATCTATCGTTCCGATTAACTAGCCCAGCATGCCTCTCAACTACTCCAAGTGGGACGCGCTTGAGGTCGGTATTCACGTTGATCGACAACACCGTCTTGCTGATGTGCCGATGTACCAGATCTCTGACGATTCAGACATCGAGGGACACCCGAATGTTGACCACAAGTCTCTGGTAAGGTGCGTTGCATCTCGATGGTGAAGATGACGCGTCATAACCTCTGTCGCAGATGGAAGCAACGCGACATACACGAGAAACGTGAACAGCGCAAACGCCGGGTCACTCAGTTGGAAGCAGACATCTCGTGCAACGAGATCCTCGAGCCGCGACTCCGTACCATCGTAGACGAGGTCGCTGCTCAAGGACCGCCACGATTTTCCGCGCTGACCGAGCAGTACAAGACCCGTCCTTCGCCTGACAAACCACCCACGAACGCGCCGGAGCAGCAGACATATGACGAGATGCTGCTCTCACTCATGCTTCAAGTTTGGGAGGAAGTGAAGAAGACTGGCGTTGAGGGGGACGACCCGAAGCTCGGCGACGCCCTAGTAGCTGGGCTACATAAGCACATCAAGCAGCTGAGCGAGCACCAGCAGAAACTGAAGAACGAGTTGGAGCAGCTTGAGGAGGAAGGGAAGAAGAAGATCACAAGTGACGATATACATGAAGGATTTGAGTCGCGTGTGAGTATGCTAGTCACTCTGTAGCACACCGCGCCACTCATGCTGCTGTCAGTACGTGCCCCCACAGCCCGCGCCACCCCCGATCAAAGGTGCACACATTGACAAGCCCAAGCACACAACCAAGGCGGCTGCCACCGAGTTCGAGGTGATCAACCCCAAGGGAGTCCAGACAGCTGAGGCTGTCGCGAAGGACGCTACCCCGTCAGGCGCATCATCAGACACCGAGGACGACGAGCTTCCCGAGCTGACGCCATCACTAGAGGGATTCTCGCATCTCCCTTTGCGCGGTTACGAACAGTCATGGGACTTCATCAAGAGCCATCGAGATGTCATGGTCCCCGGTGCCTCAGATGCCTTGCTCGTAGCCGCGTTCACCTCTGAGAGCAACGGACAGTTCCGCTACGCGCAGCAATGTGTACACCAAAGTCTCCTCATCCAATATTGCGAGAAGCTCGGCGGTGATGGCGTGCGCGTATTCTTCCGGAAGTAAGCAGCACTCCCCTTCTGCCTCACCGTATGTACGATGTTGAACGATGTGTCAGGATGATCGACCACGACCCCCGCGCGACAGCGGTCTTCGAAAAGGACGTCGCAGACACGTATGCGCACTTGAAGGAGCGCGTCCGGATCTCCAAGGCGGAGGCTGCCGCCGTGGAGGGGCAGGAGCAGATTCAGCTCGTGCCTGAAGACCCGTCGCAGAAGATCTCGTTTAACATTCCCGACGGGCCGCCACCGGAGCACCTGCAGCTCGAGGGTGAGGGCCTCGAGGACGTGAACATCGACGACGTGCGCAAGATGCTGCAGCTCCGGTGGGACGTCTTCAATGGCTTTGCGCCTGAGCTCCAGGAGGCGCTCAAGTCACAGGAGCTTGGTAAGGTGAACAAGGTCCTTGGCAACATGAAGGTCGACGAGGCGGAGCAAGTCGTGAAGATGCTCGATATCGCGGGCCTCCTGAACTTCTCGGAGGGCGGTATTCGGGACGAGACTGGTCATGAAGATAAGGGGAAGGGAAAGGCAGAAGCATGATGCAAGAAGGTTCGTTTCGCCGTGTAACTTGTAGTCAGCGGGTCGGTACAGTGCCAGAAGTCATTTGTTGTATTACTGCGTACTCTAAAATTCGTTGCGATACAAACAATATTGAGATGCGAGCGACCTACTCAACTCATCCATCATCACGCGTCATGTCCGGATGGGAGAATATGTCACTTGCCGTTTACTAGTAGTACATCAGCTGCGCGGACTCATGGGACTTGTGCGAACAGGCAGTCAACACACTCATCAGACCTGACCAGTGCATAGTGTCTGCTCCCGCTACATGTACATACTCAGTCATCCGTTCAACATCACCTGAGGTAGGATGAGGTATAGCTCCCAACGTTCAGCGTCAACCTTTAGCTTCGCGAGCCTCCTGACGTCAAGTGAAGTTCGAGCGTCGATTTGGCGCGAGAATGCGATTTCGGGGGAAGCGTTAACGACAATAACGAATATACAAATTATGCGACAGTCATACATTTGAAGTTACAGGAAACGAAATCTAATCATATACAACTACACCATCATTTAAGTCTAAGCACTACCTAGCGTTAGAAGTTACCCACGTATCCATCATCAACACTGTAGTCTGAGTCCACCGCTTCGTCACCAGAGACCGGGGCTTCATCCTCATCTTCGGTTTCAAAGTGCACCTCCACGAAACGGATGACCTCTTGCAGCCGCGTCACTTGTGCATCTTGCAAATAGTAAGGCCACACGAGGCGCAGCCGCTCGATCTCTGCGCCCGCCTCGTACCGCGAGATGAAGAGATCGAGAAGGTTGTCTTCTGTTGGTTGTGGTCTAGCCAGGCGACGGCTAGACGAACCCACGTCGAAGCGGGGCTCGTGAAGTGTGAGGACGCGGAGCCGTGGACAGATGTAGGGGTGCGATATCTCGCCAACAGGAGTCGGCGCGAACTGTGGATAGAACCAAGGGGAGACGTCGAGTCCCTTGTAATGGAGGCGGGTTACTTCTGTCGTGTACCTTCCGAGTATTGACTGCCACGGCTCGACCATGTCGGCGAGCAGTAGGGAGCGAATGTCGTTCAGAGGTAACGCCTGACATAAAGCCATGCACGAATCGGCATCATCCAGGGACAGCCGCAGTACGCAATCTGCTTGACTACGCAGAGCTTTAATCTCATGCTGAAGCTCTGATGCGCGACTCTCCATCCTGCTCCTCGTCGCGTGCATGATAATATCTGAGTAGCGGGGTTTGCGGGGGTCGTAGGGTTTGTAGTGAGAGTCGAATAGCGCGGTCTGTAACTTCCCAAGGGTCCCAATCTTGGTGCGTAACGATGAAAGGAAGCCTGAGGTATGCGATGGAATGAATGACCCGGATGTCGCATTGACTTGAAGGTTTCGAAGACTCGGGCTTTCCGTTCGGCACAGGAGGAGGCAGCAGAATGACAAGGTACATTCAACTCGTAGACGTCGTAGCTGAGGCAACGGGATGAGCTTATCGGCGGTCAAAGCCTCAGCACCTGCATCCTCGTCGTCGCTGAGGTCTGCACCTGCCGGGCGGGAGATAAGGATGAACTCTCGAAGAAGGGGCGTCTGAGCGAGTGTTCGCAAAAGCACATCTGGTTGGATGTACACGTGCTCCAAGGTCAAGTGCGTCAGATTAGGAAGCGAGGCCACGGAGTCCCACTTGGTAGTGAAAGCCTGAAAATGGAGTCGTCGGAGATTGGGGTGGTCGGGACGACTTAAGAGTCGTTCGATATCATGCTCAAGACAAGAGGAAGCTGGGTCCGCGTGGTTGCCGATAATAAGCAGGGACTCTAGGAGGGGTGCGGGTGCATTCAGCATCTTTAAGAGGCTGACCTTGTGACTAGGGTCAGCGGATAGCCACAGAGTGCGGATTCGTTGCATCTGCGAAAGGACAAGCTTTCCTGTTATCTGTGTGTCCATGCCGGTTGGTATGTTGGACCGCCATGCAGATGTAGGGCCTTCCCAGGATGAACGGGCTGTTCGGCGGGGCTTCTGTCCCAATACGACGAAGAGAGGCAACGCTCCGGATCGTTCCAAGCCAGCGGTCACTAGTTCAACTTTTGTCGTGGCCGCTATGTGGCTCCAGAGAGTCGGGCAGCGCAAGGCCACCTCGCGCCATTGTTTACAGACATGGGTCACATTAATCCAGCGGTAAGGGTGGCGCTTTCTCCAATACGCGGACCTTAGATGGCCACAGCCGCGAATTCCGGCTAAGTGGAGGAAGACCTCGCGGAGAAGTTCGGAGGGAAGGACAGAGATGTATGTTAGCGTATTGAGGTGGCACTTGAGGTCTTGTGCGCGGCGCAGATGGTGCGAGATATCGTCTTCCACGGACTGGCGAGCCGATGCCAACGACTCGGGTGTGAATGTACGACGGCTGCTAGCGACCACCGGATCCATTGTAGTCGACTTGTTATCAACCTGGGAAGATAACGGGTTGGAAGCTACATGAGCCACGATATACTAATACTCACGTTGCACGAGTCGTGGGGGGGGCGTCAATGTGGACGTTGAGCGTTGAATTGACCAGCTGCTGAACAGGCCTTTGTGCGTGTGGCACTGTGATTGTGGCGACGGACAAGGCCTTCGATCTGAGATTGAGATCGAACTGGCGTCGCATCCAAGATTGCAGCTCTTGTCCGTTGTCAGCCACCGCCGGTGATGCGCGAACACAGACGAGCAGCAGCAGATAATTTATGCAATTCACACCAACCAAGCGCCACCCTATAAACTCCACGAGTAAAGCACCCAAGAGGAGCGACCTACTCATCGTCTATCGAGTCTAGTAGTAGTCGGAATCATCTGAATCATCGGAGCTATTGGATTCAGTATCAGTACTAGCCACCTCATCCCCCATATCCAGACTTCCATCCCACTCAACGACACGAACGGTTTGCTTCAGCCAGTTCACCTCTGCCTCGGGTATGTTGATTGCTTGCATAAGGCGGAGCACCTCGATCTCCGCGCCGTACTCGTACCGCTCGGTGAAACAGTCAAGCAGGTGACTCGTGAGGCTTCCACCTACGAGCAACGGCGGGTCGTGCACGTAGGGGTGGAAGTAACAACGCGTGAGGGTGAGCGCGCGAAGCTGGGGTAGGATATAGTGGAAGTCGCCCTTCTTGCCCGGTGTTCGGTAGAGCAACGCAGCAGGGAACGTCTCGTCGCTTGCGCACGCTGAAATCGCGAGCTCGGTGACCTTCCTGGTGCACTGAAAGAGCCGCATCCACGTACTGGGTAGCAGCGAACGAGCTGAAACGTTGAGTCGATGTATGTAGTGGATGGGGATGATATTGCAAATGTCGCTGAGCAGAGCGTCCACTTCTGTGTGACATATGGACAGGGATAGCTCGGGGCCATGTAGCGGAGTGGGCTGAGACAGGGAAGGGTCCAGTCTAGAGTAGGCATCCAGGAAGAGCTGAGTGGCCCACCCGAGACGGACGCATGTCAACGATAAGCACAGGAAATCCCCCAAGCTTGATATCTTGGCCGCGATGGCGTTCAACAGCTCGGTGGACGACGGCTCAACATTTTTGTCAGTGATGATGGCCAAGCGCGAGAGCGACTGAACTTCTAAACAGTTCAGTAGGGCTATGCAGCCTCTTGTGTAGCCCACGGCTCGTAAGTGCTTTAGACGAGGCAAGGAAACCTTCGTCTCGGGGGAGTAGGAATGGGGATCACCGAGTGCGTCGTCGACCACGAGTTCCTCTAGGTGACCCATATTGGCTAGTGCGCCGACCAGAGCTTGCACAGGAGCGACCGTCCTCAACTGGAGGGATTTATGACATATTGTCAGGCGCGTCAAGTTTGGCAACACAACATTGTCCCACAGCAACGGGGTATTGTGCAACTCCAAGTGGCGCAGATGGCTGTTCTCTGGTCGGCACAGGATACATTCGCGTATGTCGTGAGATATATAGGCAGAATCTACTTGACTGCGGAGGATAAGGGATTCGAGTAGAGGTGCAGGCCTGGCGAGTAGATGCACGCGGCCCCGCAGATCAGCAGGATTTGTGATGAATAGCGAGCGGGTGCGCTCAAGGTGTCCAAGGATCACCTCCAACGAGGAATACGAAGGGTGAACGTGGGAGAGGAGGCTCGGCACCGTGATAGTCACATACAGCGGTGCCCTCTTCGATCGCTCCAATAACTCCGACATCCACGGTCGCTGCGTTGTCATTTTTATCTTGCTCCAGAGTGACGGGCAACTCAGTGCCACTACGCGCCAATGCTTGCAGACATGGGAAACGCATATCCAGCCGTACGAATGTGACCCTGCACCCTCGCCATTACCACGGTCGCCGACGCCCGCTGCGTGCAGAAAGACCTCGCAAAGCGCTTCCGGAGGAAGAACGGAGATGGGAGCCAGCGTGTTGAGGCGCGACTTGAGGGCGACCATGTAGGTTGAGCAACGGTCGATTTCATCTTCGAGTATTTTGCGAGAGTGCGACACCGCCAAATCCAAGCCTACATGACAATTTAAGACATCCATACGGGAGCCTGCAGTGTGTCGAGCGTAGCCACCATCGTCAGAGCACGCTCAAGCAGCGTGAAAACGACAGCAGTAGCTTACAGAGGCATGTAGATGAATTGCGAAGTCGCAGCGGCAGGGCAGGTGGTGGTCCAGGTTCAAGGCATCGGGGCTGCGCGCTAGACGCGAAAGCGCGTGCGACGTCTCATTCACCGCAACGCTACACTTGGGACGCTTGTCTACCTCCAATATCCCCTGCACTACACCCGGCTCACACAGTGACTGGTAGACTAACATCTGTGCCAACAGTTCTCCTTCTCGTCGTAGGTTCAACATGGCCGAATCCGCGGACTGTCGGATCCTCGTCATCTCTCCGAGCATCGAGCAAGCTCAACGTTTCATACAACGTACGTCCACCTTGTGGACAACGAGCTGTAGCAGAAGCAAATAACTGCCTAGGCGTACAGGAGCTTTCCGGTAGCATTTCACCGGCGACTTCGTCCTCCTCCGAGAACATCGTTCCGTGGACGATCGTCAACAAATACTACACCGCAGACGTGCATCTCCACATGAGGACCTTCAACGAGTTTCGGATATCACACGCGGACGGTGCTCCCGCGGTTGTCTATGTTTGGGAGCACGGACAGGTGTGTTCCGTAGTTACCACACTTTCGCCTGCCTGAACGTCTGCAGCCTTACAGGGATCACGTCGAGGACATCGCATCAAGACTGAGAGACCACGACCCAGAGGTGTCCCTAGCTGTTCGACTCTCCAGAAGTCCCTCAACGACTCAAACGGAAGATGATGGCATTGACGACTTCCTTTCGTGTCACGGCTTTGAGTTCGTCGAAGGAGACCGAGAGTCACAGTCAACGCACGCTGCAGATAGCGGCTCGGAAGATGCAGACACGGGTATGTTCTGAAATGCGCAACGGCTGGACATATAACCTGATACCAGTGCAACGCCAGGAATCCCGGGTCTCCCGCGCGTACTTGATGCCCTCAGCACTATCATGTGGCCCTCGCTCGTCCAGTCCGAATCCACCGGCGCACGCAAGAGTCGTGCACGCGAGCTACTAGACTGGGCCCGGGACGAAGAGGGTGACGACGGCCTTCGCGCCCTGATCTCTGGATCTGAATCCGCAGGTGAAATTTCGTTCTCCTCCGACGATGGCGAGCAGCCCAGGAAGAGCCGGATGCAGCGCGAGATGGAGGAGCTCGAGCGGTGGCTCACAGAAGAAGATAACGCGTGCCAGGCGTCCGAGGCGCAGGCGTGGGTCGCCCACGAGCCGCTGCAATCCTCCGCATGGCAGGACATGCCTACCCCGAGCGTCCGCACGCCGAAGGCGGAGACGCCCACCCTCGGGTTCGACGACGACTTTACGGACTTTGTGTCCACGCCTTCGCCCGCCATCTCTACGCAGCCGCACCAGCTCGGCTTTGACATTGACCACCTAGTCCCGCAGCACACTGGCGCGTCGTACCGCACCCTGGCGTCTGTCTCGGACTTTGGCGGCGAGGGCGAACACATATTCGTGCCTCACCCGGACGAGGATTCGGCTTTCCCGAGTGTAGACGAGAACGACCCGGACCTTCCATCGCGTGCAGAAGTCCTCGCAACATCTCGCCTGATCTTCGGCCCAACAGGGCAGGCTCTGTCGCCATCGACCTCCGCCACACCAGCTATTTCACATCAACAGGACGAGGCACACTCCTTTGATCATGGTGATGACGAGGACGACTTTGAGGCGTCAGCATTTGATATGTCTCGCGTGCTGAGTGCGTTACAGGGCATGAAGGAGGAGATCGCGGGCATGACGGACGATGAGGAGCGAAGAAAGGCCGCAGCCAGGGTTGCTCTTGGCCTGGTTTATGGTCTGCAGGCAGACCGCGGTGATGATTGACTCGGGTGATATTATCAGTGATATGGACGTTCTGTCGATGAGGTTCTAGTGACAGGTTAGAGTGAGTGTATTTGCACGTTTCTTGAGGGTTTTGGTGGTCTTGCGAGACACACGGTTATGATTGCCTGTGCAGCCTGTTTTTACGGCTTAGGTAGAATCCGACGGGACTAAGCCGTGGAAGGGTGAGAGACATAGATACACCCTTGGGTGCTCTCCCCGCTCAACAAGATTTGGGATCTAGCTACACATAATGGCATCCACTTATCATGTCTGCGCTAAACGAGTGGCCATTGACTTCATTGTCACGGTGGCGTGCGAAATGAATGCAGTGGCAACTAAATATCTGCCATCGTTCCTGTTGACTTTGAGAAGCCAACCACACCCAGCATACCTCAGCCATACATGATATGCTTGTCATTGACCCTTGAATCGCGCTGGGGACACTCCTACTTGACACTACTCACCATCCTCAATAATTGTCGCCCCTCTGTGCTCTTAGTACGTGACCGGATCACCGATTGCATTCACTGCTTCTGGATCTCAGGTTGAAGACGCGGGTTGTCCATCTAGTCCTCGATCGACGTGGCAGTGAAATATTAACCAGTCCGGAACCCGGGTCGACCCAACATCACGATTCGCAGCCTGGTACCCAAAGCAACACAAGATACTATCGAGATGGTGCTCAGCCCAGCCCAAGTCAGCCTCGATGCATTTATGCACGAGTTCTTTCCCGAGAAGATTATCCCAGCGGACGTCGAGATTGACGCGTTTACCCCCGCATATTTTGAAGCTGGGGCGCAGGAGGCCCCGATGCGCGATGACTTGGTGAGCTATATTGAAGCACCTGAGTTGCATGTAGATTCTGTCAATTGACTCGCGAGCTTTTGTGCAGTGCAAGGTGGCTAGCTCTGTCTTTACAGCGGCCGTCAAGCGAGAGGGTGTGACGAAACTCGTGGCGAAGGACACCCATCTTTGGGACATGGACGACTATGAAGAAGACCCCGAAGAGGATGAGGACGACTACGAAGGGTGCTCAGAAGAAGACGAGGGCGAATACGAAGAGGAAGACAATGACGACGAGCGCGTGGAGCCGAACGTGACAGTGTACCCGGAGACGCAGGGGAACAAAGACGAGAAGGCGGCTAGGATGGCGTATTCAGGGGCGTATCTGAGCATAGAGGTGACGGCTGGTCCCTCGCTACCACCATTCGTGGTGCCAGACACACTACCTGAGCCGGAGAAGAAGTCCTCAGAGGAATCAGAAGAGTCAGATGAATCGGAAGAGCACAATCGAGAAGAAGGCATGCAGTCGATGGAGAAGATCAGTCGCTTCGCAATGAAGATGATGCAGAGACAATTCCTGGCGTGCTACTTCACCATCTTCGTATGCCGCAACTACGCGTGGCTCATGCGCTGGGATCGCGCTGGGCTCGTGATCTCCGAGCCGTTCGACTTCCTCCAACAACCACAGCTCCTGCACGCATTCTTCTACCGCTTTGCATGCATGACAGATGTGGAACGAGGCTGCGATCCAACAGTGAAGCCTGCCACTCAAGACGAAATCGAGCGCATGCGCGCATTCACGACCTTCGACACTGATTGGCACAGGGCCAAGTTCCAAGCTAGCATAGAGGAGGGGCGCATCATGAAGATCTTGGTGCCTGCTGCGGATATCATCACCGCCGAGGAGCTGGAGGCGGGTAAGAAGAACGAGCAGACCGGTTTATTGCCGGCCAAGCTCCCGCGCGAGTTTCTGGTCGGAAAACCGCACTACCTGAGTGACTCGCTGACCGGTTCGGGCACAAAGGGTTTCATTGCGTACGACGTGACCGAGGATCGCCTCGTATACCTCAAGGACTGCTGGCGCCCAGAAGCAGAGACGTACCACCCCGAGGGCGAAGTATATCTGCATCTGCATAGCCACAACGTCGACTTCATAGCCACTCCTGTTGCTGCTGGCGATGTTGTCGACGACGAGGCAGGGATCCATACGACATGCGCGGACACATTGCTCAACACCCCGCGATGGAGACACTACCGTCTCATCCTCAAAGAAGTCGCGATGCCTCTCGAAGAGTACGCCAATTCGTACGAACTCGTCGCTGTGTTGTACAGTGCGGTTTCAGGTTTGTCTACCGCTCTGTCCGTGGTGTCATTTGATCTCTGATCGACTGCCTAGCACACCAACAAGCGTGGCAGGCAGAGGTGTTGCACCGGGATGTCAGCGCCTTCAACATCATGATATACAGGTACAGGGACCCGGTGGACAACGTGTGGAAGTACAAGGGCCTGTTGGTCGATTGGGGCCTATGCAAGTTTGCGCACGAGCTGAAGCAACCTGCAGTGCAGAAGAATCGTTCAGTACGTAGCCTTGGCTTGACTAGCGCAGCAATTGTGCTGACTTCTGCGGCAGGGCACCTGGCAGTTTATTTCAGCTGTCCTATTGATATGGCCGGGCAGGTTCCGACATGAGGTGTGGCACGATCTCGAATCGTTCATCCACGTCTTTCATTGGTGCTGCGTGAGGTTCCACGAGACGATCTACCAGATTAATAATGATATCAACGCGCTCCAGAAACACGTTCTTTCTCTATACGACACTCACTCAACCGTCAATGGTATATCCGTCGGTGGACGGCACAAGCTGGCCATGTTGCGAGGTGGATCTGTGCCTTTCTGTCTCTTGGCGGGTACCTTCGACGCTGCACTCACCCGCGACGACCCGCTGAGGGCAGGCTACGGCCTTAGCGAGCTCTTGACCTCACTTGCGTTGCTGTACAAAGAGCATTATCAGTGGCTCGTAACACAATTTCCGGACCTTGTAGCATCTGCAATTTCGAAGGAGGCCCCGGGCCCACCTTCCCAGCCCGCACCTTCCACGTTCGGGGGACGCGACGTTGGGCGGACACGCATCCCAAAAATACAGTACATGAAGCCGGCGGAACCCGTGCTTAAAGACCACACCGCGCTCCTGGCCCTCTTAGATGAAGCCGTGCATATTCACCCCTCTTACTGGATCAACCACCCGAAGGTGCCCGACAACTTCGCAAAATTCAAGAACAGCTCTGCCGCACAGCGCGCGAACACGTCGAGCCAGTGGCAAGCGGGATGCCCACGCGACCGAATATGTCGATCACAACGCTCTCGCAGCTGCGTTCGATCTCAGAGGACATAGTCAACAGATACTAGTCGCATTGTACGTATGTCATGCAGGATGTCCTGCGCCACTGCCAACCGCGCCACGCCCGTTGTAGTTTCCACCATCGTGATGATTACTTCCGCATGTTACTACCCCCAGGCTAGAAGACATTGTATTCGCCGTAAGAATACAAGGCTGCTGGTTGTTCGTGTGGCTTGATGATACATGCTGCGCGCAAGGAGCCACATGGCGAACCACACCCCCTACGACACTCTATTCCGCGTTAGCTATGATGTCTACATGTACCAGGAGTACGGACTATAAACAAGCAGAACGAAAAAAAAAAGATGATCCATGCTGCAGGCTACAACGAGGACAGACTTCGCGTCGCGAGGTGTCAGTGCTGCCAATGGGCCAGCCTTCATACGCTCAAAGCTTCAATCAATACTGCGGACCTGTAAGTTTCTCGTGTTTGTGGTGCGGTAGTATGCAGTACCCGGATCATATATAAGTAGGATGGACAATGGCACCTGGTACCTCGCCAAACTTCTTAGCGACGCACCCTCGTGCAGTGCGAACTTTGCCCTGCCCTGCCCCGCATAGCTTATGAGCTATCATGTCACAATCAACAAAGTCGTCTCGTTCTCAATCCTATCTTGCTTTTCTGTGGGGGCACAGCCCGGCGAATACCTCCGAGTCTACCAGTAGTACTGACGGTAAGTCAATCAGTGAAATAAATAGCAAGTGTTGATTGCATACTGAATGATGATCAGGGGGCACACGGAGCCTTCTATCTAACGACGACAGTCTTTCTCAGCGAGTGGAAGAGCTCCAGAACAAGGTAAGCTCACTCGCCTCTAGGGGGATGTGTCCCAAAGCCGACCGTTTTTCCTTCCAGCTTGACGAGACGACAGCAGCACTCGATACGAAATCTCGAACCGTTCGCCTGCTTGAACAGCGTGTTCGGGATCTATCGTCCGATCTGGAGCTAGCACAAGCAAATGTCAGGAACTTGAAGGCAAAGGTGATTCCCTTGCCTATACACGCCCATGATGACGCTCATCATGTGTGCGGAACACACTACCAACATTGAAAAGACTCACAATGAAGAGGTTTGCGCGATCACCCTCGAGCTCTTTCGTCCGGCTCAGCCTCGCTCCGTAGGTGGTTCATATAAAGACTGTGCTTGGGCAAGAACGCGAAGCACATCGTCACCAACTAAGGATGCTCGAAGAATGCTGTGCACATGAGCGCACCGTGCTTCAAAAGCAGGTGATGGCGCTTCAAAGGGAGTTCCAGGTGCGCCGATGTCCCGTTCCCGCCCTGACGACTTGTTGGCTGAAAGTGGTCGTTGATACAGATTCGAGAGGACGCCCACATAGCAGAACGCGAGAAAACTTTGCTTCGACAGGAGGTCAATACGTCGATGCCAGCCAAGGAGAACGCACTCCAGCAGCGGTCCGACCGACCCGAGGGTGTGCCGTTGACCGCGGAGAGGTTCCAGCTTGGAACAGACAACTCAGAAACCGAGACAAGGAGCGAGACGATCGTGCATCTTACCGCTGAGTCTGCGCAGGCGTCTTCTCAAGTCAATAACCTGCACGAACTTGAAGAACCAGTCCTTGCTCGCCAATGCCTTGCTGTATCCCCCAACAAGGATCAGAGGATTGCACATCTATCCGAGGAGCTTGCGGCGGCCCGTAGGTCTCGCAATACCTTGATAGAGAAGCTCGCTATGAGTGACGAACTCGCTCGTAGCCAACTTCAGCGGATGGAACAACGCAGCAAGCAGCGAGAGAGCGAATCCAGGCAGGTTCTCGCCCAATACCTGTCTATGATTAAGCAGCTCCAGCTCCAGCCGAAGACAACGACAGAACAGAATGAGCCTGTAGATCAGCAGATGTCCAAGAGACAAGAAGCCGAATTGCACGCACTGCGCAGCGAGCTTTCGCAGGCGAAAGTGGCCGTCGCGCTCGCTGAACGGCAGATGTGTCTGCTAATCACGCTGGTGCGGGTGTCCGTAGAAGGAAGGGCGTTGACGAAACAGGCCGCAGGATTCAGTCAACGGGCGGACGTAGTCGAGCTTTTAGACAGACTGAAAAGCTATCAGCGGGAGCTAGACACATGGGTTGTGGAAGCTGCGCGTACGCACCGTTACAATCCTCAGCCCGAGACTAGAGAGCTTCTGCTCGAACAGATCTGGGGTAAACTCGTCCTATCCTCCCCGCGCTTGTCGGAAGAGTGGCTCGCTGCTGCGTTGACTGGGCGACAGACACCGGCGCGTTAGCCAGAGCTAGGTTGAAAATATGCGAGGCACATCAGAAAGCCGAGCATCATACGTCTTACACTCTGGCGAGAATTATACGGATTGCATATTTCCAAAGCCACCCCATCATCAGCTACTACCAACTTTGGTTGATCTTCTGCGTAGTAGCGTAGTATATGAATACATTGTTCGCATTTCACTTCGGCCCAAACTATTCTGTCGACTTCTAGAGATGGCGCTTACACGAGACTTGAGTCCTGTGGGGTGCGGCTACAATCAGTTTTGAATAATCTGTGGCCTGGTACCCAGACTCACAGTCAATATCCACCGAGCTATTTCTCTCCCCGCTGGAGGATTAACCATTATGTTCGCTGTCTTGGAGCCTTCGCTCATGTGAAGCAGCATTGCCATGAAGCTAATGTGGAACTTCGCCAAGACGGTTTGCAGTAAAAGTCGACTGGCGAATGTTAGTACCGTTCGCGCAGCGAAGATGATTCCCAAGGAGGCCTACATCAACGACGGCTTTTCATGACACTATTAGTTTGGGATCATTGAAGGGGTAGCGAGGGTTTACTTACCGAATAGATGTATGAGTAAACATTCAGAATCATGAGTGAATAGCCGACAGTGTTGAGAGCGGCAACGCCTATCCACAATTATGAGGACTCTCCTAGTGCACTTCCCAAAAGTATGGACAATGCCGACAAACCAGTACTGAGCCATTTTACCAGACCTTTCTCTTCGAAAAGGGCGGATAAGCCTCGGATATCCTAAACATGATGACTAGGTTACAGCGTATGCTTATGACATGGTGCGACGTACCCATAGCGATATCACTAGTGACACACATGCAACCATGAAGTGCGCGAACCATACGTCATGACTGATGCACAGCAGTGAATCCTTTCTTGAGTTAGAGGTGATGATTGAGAGGACGAGGACGGCGCCGAATGCTGGAGGACAGTCAGTATGTAGAGGATTATCTACAATCAAGTGTACGTACCGAGCAAGGGGACCTAATGTAGTGTCATCTGCATGGCCGTAACAGGGCGGAGCTTGCCACCTGCCAAGTAGAACATGCGATACACAGTGGTAGCTTGGAGAAGGACCGTGATGGTTGTCTAGACAGAGACCGATATAGTCAGCAGTACTGTCTTGAGTTCTCGCAGTGGCGTACCTGTAGTGATATACTTAATCAAGTGGCATGAACCCCCGTTTTTTGTGCGCGTTATAGGGACTTGAACTTACAAGGAATCAACCCTACATTCAAGTCGCCGTCAGTGCAATGAGTGAAGCTTAACATATCGGGGCCTACAATACTCCACATAGGTTTGCGGTACGGTTTGGGTTGCAATATCCCAGATATTGAGAAAGAAGACGGATTCGAAAGAGCAGGCAAGTGCAAAGCTGAGCAAGAGTAATACAGACCACGTCGCCGACTCAGAGCCTGCGAAGTGCGCGTCGTCACAACAGCAAACACGTACATGTGTCCATTGAACCCCACGACGCAAGTTTTGTACGCTGTATATAATCATGGTATGTCACGATGTTGATAAGCTTCGAAGATGACCCACAGCAGTTGGGGGCAGTCAATGAGGTAGAGACCGGCTCTACTACCAATGCTACCGCTCCAGAGGATGTTCAGGAATAAGACAGTCAGAATCAATCCATTCCTGCCAATCGGAGGTGTGAGGCAGAACAAACACAACACAGAATATGCCACGCACATTACGACTGTAGCATCTGACTCTGAGCGAGTGAAATCGGCTTCTACTTGAGAATCCATCGGGGACAATTTGTGGGCGGGGTCCACCAGTGTCAAACGATTGTTGTTTTTATGACGACGCGCTTGAAGGGAAGGATAGGTCAGGGACCACGATGCTATGGAGTTTCGGGCGCACCTGTGGTCTGATTATGAACGTTAACCTTAGAACCGCTTCTCCTCCATTGCCGACATTATCATTCCACGTGGGGCTTAATCCATCCACTTCTCGTGCACAAATCCGTTGGCCTTCTGAGGAGGAGGAGCGCAAAGGCTTGGAATGGCATCGCCCAGTCCAAAAGAGTGGCGTGGTTTATTCTGGAACCGACTTGCGAATTCAAAAGAGGTACAATTTCCCGAGCAAGGGCGGGGTTCCAGCTCGGTTCACGCTCCAGCTAGCAGAGCCAAGCACATGAGTATATTGCGTCTGAAGAGCGGTCGCACAAGCAACCTGTGTATGGGGTCGAAGGAGCTGACTGGGAAGCAGCAGCTCCTTGAGTTTGGAGATATTGGCCGCCTGGACACGCCGCGGCGATCGTGGGCTTCGTGGCTCTGGGTGGTTTTGCAAAGATTTGAAGATGATGAGCTAGCGTGTTGTCTGATGTAGCATAAGAATGCATATGCAACTGTGCCATGGGCATACCCAGCAGCCAGAACCATTGATTATATCATGATGACGCCAGTTAACTTCTTTAAGTCGACCCCGGTCTTCGTGCAAGCCATTGGCCGAATGCAAATGCAACAGTCGCATGCGTTGTATCAGGCGCCTTCAAAGGAAGAGCATGCTGCTAGTGACGCTGACGGTCGAGTTCAACTTGAAGCACGTGTTATGCGGGCGTTTGGTATAGTTTCCAAATAGAGCAGGTGTCATTTTCGTCCACCACACAACCTGCAGTTGAGCCTCTGCTCCCTCTCATGGCACGAAAACGCGGAACGAGCAAACCGAAGGGCCCTCACTCTAAGCCCCGAGGTTTCAACCCTTTGGAGGACAACATCGCAAAGTGGGATAAACCGTCGGACATTCCGTTAGACGAGGAAGATCAATGTAAGTACCTCGAGCGGCCACAGTTACTTGTAAACTTACATACCCTCTTTTCTTCGTGCAGTTCATGCGTCCCGCGACAAGATTTTGTTGGACGGAGACGACGATGATGACGACGATGGCGACGAGGACGAGGTCTTCGCGTTGAAGGGAATGCCTGTGGGATCCGACGAAGAGGATGAGAGTGAGGACGAAGCCGAATCTGAAGACAGTCATGTAGACGACAAGGCTAAACGCTCCCAGAAAGAACGCAAGTTGAAAGGCAAGAACAAGACTAAGGCTTCTTCACCGCCGTCATCTGGGGCCGAAGAAGAGGAGGATGAAGAGGAGGAGGGTTGGGGAAAGACGAAGGCGGCATACTATTCCTCCAACTCTCGGCAGATAGAGTCAGACGATGAAGAAGCGAATGAGCTAGAGGAGCAAGAGGCGAAACGCTTGCAGACGAAGGCAAGGGAGGCGATTACTGACGACGACTTCGGCTTGGGAGACCCTGTAGAATCTCCAGCCGACGACGATGAGTGCGTCCATTTTAACCTTACCTGTGCGTGGACGACTCACACTGCACAGTGTGCTCCTGGATGATCCCGCTCCCGCTATCCAACCTCTTCCATCGGACAAGCCGTCATTACTTCGCCACCTTGAGAAGAACAATCCAGAAACACTGGCCCTTGCTCGAGATTGGGATGACACGGTGCGCAAGCTTTTTGAGACCCAGTTCAAGATTCGCGCGTATGTTGTACCATCCGGATCATTGTACCCTCACTGACCAACGCCTCAGCCTCGATGTGGAGTCGCCTGATGCCCTTAGTTCCGGGATGTCGCACCTCTACTACCGTACGTTCTGCGCTCTGGCTAGTAGACTTGTGTGACTCACACGGTACATCCAGAGGCGCTCTTCACGTATACCACAACCCTCGCATTCTACCTGCACCTACGGACAAGCGAGAAATACGTCCAACGACCAGAATTGCTCCGCTCTCACCCTATCCTGCAAAGGCTACTCACTCTCAAGCAAGCAATGTCTACATTAGAGGATCTCGATTTCGGCTTCGACGAAGACGAGGAGGATGAAAGCCTGTCACATGATGAAGACGCAAAGGCCTTGTGGTCGGAGGACAGGCTAGGCCTTCTAGAACCCAATGAGTTACGCGCCCTCTTGAAGGAAGCGGAGCTTCTAGCGGCAGAGGACGCACAAGGTAAAACCTCGGTGAAGCGAAGATCGAAGGCCTCCAAGCCGAAATTTGAGGAGCCACCGAAGAAGAAACGGAAAACAAGTAAACCCTCCGTAGAGTCCACTGCGCCTGTTTTCGATCTCGTTGAGCCGGAGCTCCCGCAAACCAAGTCTTCCGCGGCGACCGGCCGCTCGGGGCCCTCCGCGGTAGACGTGTACGGCGAAGCTACCTCTCTGCAGGCATCTGACGCCGCCGACAAGCAGGCGCGGAAGAAGTCGCTGCGCTTCCATGCAGCGCGGATTGAGAACACGAGTGCGCGAAGGCACAATGCGCGCAGTAATGCCATGGGTGGAGATGATGATATACCGTATCGCGAACGGAAGAAGGCGAAGGATGCCCGTTTGGCACGCGAGGTTGCGAAGGGCCGCGGCGCGGGAGGGGAGGACCTGGACGACGCTGAGCCTGAACCTCGGCGGCAGGATAAGAAGCGGCCCCGAGAGGACGAAAGCGACTCCGACGGAGGAAACGACGACGCTGATGGATACTACGAGCTTGTGCAACGCAAGTCCAGCGAGAAGAAGGAAAAGAAGAAGGCGGAGTATGAAGCAGCAAGGGCAGCTGAAAGGTAGGAATGCGTACCTCGGTCTCTTCGAAACCACTAGGCTCACGTCATATTCACTACAGACCTGATATCGACGAGAGTACTGAAGGGCCTCGTGGCCTGACCCGAGCCATTCTCAAGAACAAGGGTCTGACGCCCCATCGCGGAAAGGCTGTCCGTAACCCACGAGTCAAGAAACGGCAGAAATACGAGAAGGCAAAGAAAAAAGTATCATCACAGAAGGCCGTCTATAAGGGTGGCATCGGCGACACCGGTCGATACGACGGCGAAAAGTCGGGTATCTCGCGTGTAGTGAAGAGTGTCCGTCTGTGATGGCTGCAGTCTTGTATCTGCTGTATAACGTACAGGGCACATGCTTTTGCTGTGAAAATAACTACAAGTAGATGACCCATTCCACATTGATTTATGCGATGACAAGTCCGGAGTCCATTGCATATTATGTATCACAAATAGAGGTCCGTCCCCATCCCCACAACTTATACAAAATCCAGTCCGTGCAATGTGATACAAAAAGACCCTAGTGCTTGACACAGCGACGCTCACCCCACGTACCCGCCGAACATAGGCGTGTCCACGACCATAGCGTTACTCGGGGGAGCGACTGCGGTGCCGATGACGCTGCCAGGCCTTACTGATAGCATGTGGTTAAGATCGAGCTCGCCCGTGACTGCCTGGGCGAACACCCTCCGCATTTCCGCGGCCTGCTCGGCGCATTCCTCATACGCGTAACTGTATTGCTCCAAGCCCTGGATGCAGTTCTTAACCTCCGGCCGCCCCAAACGCGCGAGAAGCATGCCCGCTTGGATGATGCTGACGTGCATGACTGCCGAGTCCAGTCTCTACGGACACGATGATGAGTGCACGCTCCCCGCTTTCTGCTGCTTCGCGGACTTACCAGGTAGCCGTTCAGCGTCAGGATGCCCGCCTGAGCAGGCGGAGATATGCGTGAGCGAGGGTGGGCATGCCCAACGGGCGGTCTGGACTCACCAGACCAGCAATACGCGTTGCGGATGCCAACGCGGTCTCCAAAACCTTCTGCTTCAATGCTTCGATCTCGCCTGTCTTGGGGTGCAGGTGGCCTGGACTGCCTGTCCGCATGAGATCATTGACCTCACGGATCCCAAAGTCGTCGACTGCACCGAACAGCACGATCCACATGATATGATAGGTCGCGTCGCTCGCGCCTGAAAACATCAGCACCCGAGGGGCATTCACGGGTCTGCGTACTCACAAGCCGTAACGGCGCTCACGAAGTCCCAACCAGAGTCAAAGTTGTTCGGCACGCCGACGTGGTGGAGGTACTCCTCGCGCCACTCGCTGAGCAGGTTCATGAAGTTGTTCAGGAGCTCGAGCGGGATGCCGTCCGACTCCGTCGCCGGCCGCCAGAGCTGGCGCGATATTTGGCGGGCGATCCTCGCAAGCGCGTGCGATGCGCGGTAGTACCCCTGCGGAGGACCATCAGTCCGCGCCGGATGCGACAAGCCCTGCAGGTCACTGACCAGAAACTGCAGCAACAGTACACGTTAGTTGTCTGGTATCCCAACGCATACAAACAACATACCTCGAGCTGTTCTCTCGGCGACGGCTGCGCACCCGGTGCTTCAAGGTGCTCGGGGGCAACTGGGCCGACCGTGTAAAAGTCGATATCATAGTCATCGTCGTCCCTGATATCCATTCGCGCGATCCATCAGTGACGGAACCAGCACCACGGCACTGTCGAGCGGAGCGACACAACACTCAGAGACGACTTACAGCATCGGTTTTCGTCTGTAATACACGCTCCGGTACGCATCAGCGAGACAGGCCATCCACCACGCAAAGATCATTGTGCCGCGGTCTTCAGGGTCTTGGATATTCGACATGACCGACTTGTGGTTGATCTGTGTGGATGCATTAGCCGACAATGATCGAAGATCGAACTATGCATGATCGAGATACGAGGCTCGGTACCGAAGGCGCTCACCTGGAGGTCAAGCAAGAGGCGGATGGCGGATGTAAGCCAAAATCCATGGTACCCTAGAATCCGTTCAGCATGACACGGAAGCTGTCTATCAGAACTCACCATCCGCGGCGTCCATGCTCTCTGTAGAGTGCCAATCAGTTACTTGTTTCAGCATATAAAACAGGTCGTACGATTCTGCATAGGCTCGATGAGGAGTGCAATGACGACATGGTCAGCCGACGGTATTCGATGGACTTTCAAGTCCTCTGCTAGGTCACGAGCACGGTTGATGAGCGTCTTCGCGATGTGGCTCTGGTTGTTGTTATGACGGCGGTCGGCCAGTAGCAACGGATGCTCCGAGAATTTAGCACCCCATGCGATGACGGTGCCAACCAGGCTGTATGCGCGTCGCAACGTCAAAATAGGAGAACGAAAGCACCGGCGGGACGCACGCAGGATGGAGTGGCTTGTGCGCATCATTGTGGGGAGCACTCCTTTGAAGGAAGGACGTTGTCGAAGAGGCAGACGGGGGCGTGTTCGGTGAATGGCTGCGGGACTGTGCCGCTGCGTACAAGCTAAGGTGTAGTCGTGCGCGAAATTGGGCTGGATTGAGCAGCGGCAGGCGCGTGTGCACGATCTGGAAATAGACCTCGACGAGGTCCAGAGCGACCCTACAGCACGAGGCACGCTTAACGCACGAGAAAATGATCTGAAGAAGGGCACTCAACTCTACACGGAAGGCCTCCTCAGATAGGCGAGGTGCTGTTTCGCCCCAATCAGCGTATGCCCCAGGAATTGAAGAGAGGTACGTCGAGCTGAAAGGATCGTAACGTCAGCGTACGATGGATCATGACATATTGCTAAGGAAATGAACCTGGGGACGGGCGGGGAGAAGAGATAAGCGAGTAATTCCCGCGTTGACGTATGTGAGGTGACAGGGTGATGCTGCGGCCAGTTCGTCTGCGAGTGCGAGGGCCGAAAGGTTGCGCCGCTGGTATGATTGGGGGAGGCGGGAGCGTGGCCAGGCGTAGGCTGTTCTATGACTGCCGGGCTATTCGAAGGTTGGTTTGCAGTGAGTAGGAATATAACAGCCAGACACCGGCGACAGGCAGGGAAGTTATTGCGAACGAACTCTAGCAATGGTGGAGAGATCTGCACAGCATCCGGACAAATATCAGGGCTTCAGGTCGGGCAGGCAGAGGCACGATGCACGTCCGAAATTCGAAGAATTCGTGATATGCGACTATCACACGAGGATGGTCGCAGAGCACTGCAGCAGGTGCATGCTGTGAGGCCTCACTAGGGCATCAGCTCTGCCCTGAACAAGTCGCGATGCGTGGGGCTCCAATCAACGGGGGCACATGCTTCCCTTGTAGACAGGCCGAATTCAAATCAATCAAGCACTTACCCCCGGGACAATGGCGCAGGAGGGCTGTGCGAAGGGTGCTCAGAATAACTCTACTACAGCACCCTGACTAGATGCACTCACGTTTGGCCAGCGGTGCTTAGAGTTCGGGGCCGCCTTGCGGCAGCCGCGCTGCGTTTCTTTTCGGTCGTGGCAGCCTGGACGTAGTGTCTGGAGGCTGGGAATGAGTAACAACTCGACACGGGCCACAGGAGCCACTGACGTGCATGCGTAGTTCTTGAGCACACAGTGCTACAGTGGCGCTGGAATCAGCGCTGACGTCGTGGGAGCCGAGGAAGAAATACCTGGCACTGCGGGTCGACGTGGTCGCGTTAGGGAGAGCAGCGGCAAGAGAGATGGGGCGTATACCTTGTTCTGGCCTGGAACGGGGTTGCACTTCACCTTCCGTGCTCTACGGGGACGGGAGGCGGGTAGTCAGGCGGGCGATGTTGGTAGTAAGCGAGGAAGAGGTGACGAGACGGACCTGCAGGCATCACAGGCGGTGTTCTGCTTCCGGGGCGGGGGGAGGGTCTTTGCGAGTTCGTGGATCTGGTTCTGCATGGTCGCGCTCGTGAGGTTGAAGGCACCTGGGAGAGCTGGGTGAAGGTTGGATGGGGCGGGTGGGGAGGGCGGGAGACGGACCTTGGGCAGCACGCGAAGACTCTGATGCGTTGTCTGCGTTGTCCATGGCGGAGAAGGGGGAAGGGCGTATAAGGGCGACGTTGTGTCTTCAATCCGGGGCTATGCGCGCGCCCAACGCTAAAGTAACCTATCCTGCTTACGATTTGCGGCAGTCACATCAAATCTCGGTGCCGATTGCCCACGCGTCCCACTTCTGCGCCAATCGCACGCACCCGGTTCGTCATATTCGCTTTTTGCCCGCTTCTTCCCATTCTGTATTAGCTAAGCTTCCCATCCCGCCGTGACTCCGTGTGACTCTGCTGTGACAGCGGCACTCCCGGCCAAATTTCCAAAGTCCTTGAGCGCGCATCGTCACTGTCGGTGCACTCATCCACGTCGCAGTCGCCCGCCATGGTCAAGATCGTCGAGGAAAAGGACCAGCAGGAGAACAACTCCCCCTATGCGTCCACCTCTTCTTCGCGCACGTCGTCCTCCGTCTCCCTCTCTTCCGTCGGCTCCGAACTCGATGGCGAGGAGTCTTTCTACGAACGCTTGACCGCTCTCGTAGACATCGTCCCCCCGACTACCCGGCACAAAATCTCCACCCGCTTCTCCAAGACGGCAAGCTTCTTCAAGACGACCGGCAAGGTCGTCGGAAACATCGTGTGGATTGTCACCACCAGCGCCCTCCTCGTCGGACTCCCCCTGGCATTGAGCCTCGAAGACGAGGCAAAGATTGTTGCACAGGAGAAGGAGATGCTTGCTCAGCAGCAAGGTGCTCAGCACGTGTGTCCCCACTTCATCAGTTGTGCAGGCAGTGACGCTAACACCGCACTGGCAGATGGCGTCCATGTACGCCCCTCCCGACGCCCAGCAGAAGGGTGTCGTGCCTCCCGGCTTCTGATCCCACCTGCGTTCGCATCGTCACGGCCATGCTTGCTTCCCCGCCTGTACTGTATCATAACCCTAACTAGTCAGGATTTCTTCCACCTCTCAGACGCCACCTCATCACGCGACGTAAACGTTTCTCCCGCTCGCGGTGTCCCGCCGGCACGCAACGTTCGAGGAAGTCATATTGAAATGCTTGCACATCGCCCCATCGCAGGCCCCTCATTCTCATGACCGCAGTCTCCAATTTGCTGCGATGTCCCTTGTGTGAGAGCATGCCCTCGATAGACATCTCTCTTACGGCGTTCCGACGCCAGCATTACATTGCAAGCATGCCGGCAGGCCATGACATTCCGGTGATTTTCATGGGTAAATACCGGCGAGCTCGGTTGGTGACAGTGCCTCTCCCGTTAATAGGGAACTTTGCTGGGAGGTGTATCTTCGCGTTGAATCTTGATTGTCGTCGAACCAATACATACCGAGAACTCCCGCGCAGTGGTGTTCGATGACTCTCAGTAACTGTCATTGAAGCAAATGATATTCTACGAGATAAGGCACATGTCCACGCCGCCACTAATACCCGTACTGCGAAGCCAGCGTAAATCACCCACAGCTCCACCTCTGACAAGAAACGACTCACCTCGGCATCCCGCGAAGAAGGGAAAACGACCGGGCGGGTGTAGTTCTCCCTGCACACACAGTCATCCCATATGAGCGTGACTCTTCGCAGAACGACACGGAATATATACGCACGCCGAGCGGTACCGCCTGATATACGTGATGGCGTGTTGCTCGATCTCGTCAGGCACGATGCCAACCTTGTCCCAGTCGCCCGGTAGGTCGACGTCGTCGATGTACCGGCGCTTCACCTCGTCCGGGCTCAGCGCGGGCCACCACACCGCCTGCGCTGCCTTGGCGAGCGCAAGCGCGACGGCCTTGGGCAGGACGGGCGCGCGCGACGGGGGGTTGTACGTCACACTTGACACGAGCGTCAGCAGGTACTCATACGAGAGCTGGGATGGTCCGGGGAGGTTCAGCACGCCAGGGAGCGAAGGCACAGATACGAGGTTGGCGAGCGCCTGCGCGACGTCAAAGACCTAGAGAATCGCGCCACGAGGTAAGAAGACGGTACGCCTTGGGTGCCGGCGGGAACTCACATGCACGGGGCGGATCTTGGTCTGCATATGGTTGAGCTTCCACCAGATCGGCCACACTACGATGCGAATTGGAAGAGGAAGGGAGTTGGTCGCGTTAATACAGCTAGCCAACTAGCACTCGTGGATTTGTGCAGACGTACGGGCCATGTTGTTCAGCAGCCTATCCTCGTAGCCGAACATGATCGGGGGGCGCACGATTGTCGCGTCGGGGAACGCCTCGCGGACGAGGTCTTCCCCGCGCGCCTTGGACTTGTAGAACTCAGATGGCGAGTCGTGTGATGCGTTGAGGTGAGAGACGTGTACGAAGCGCGGGACGCCGACCTTGGCCGCAATCTTCGCGATGCGCTCCGCCCCCTGCGCGTGCACCGCATCGTAGGTGAAGTTCCTGTACATAACGTCAGTGAGAACGGCGCATATGCAGACGGTAACGCACTTGGTCTCGTATTCACGGCCGACGAGATTGTAGACAATGTCGGAATGTCTTAGGCACTCTTCGATCTGGTCTTCGTTGCGCAGGTCCCATTCCTACAGGTGTTGCGCATGAAGCGCTCTGAACCAGGGCTCAGGCCAGGAGGTAGCGCACCGTCATGACAATCTGACCAAGATCCCCCATGGGCTTCAAGTGCCTCTTCTCATCCTCCTCGCGGTAAGGAATGACAACTTGCGTCCCCGACTTGGCTACAGCCCGTTTCAATACTGGCAATCCACTGCACCCTACATGGAGAAACGCACCGAGCTTCGCGACAGTGTACCTCCCCAAGAACCCCGTGCTCCCGAAAACGGTGGCAACGTGTCCTGTGGTCGCGCTGCGCCCAGGGGGGCCATAAGCAATTACGGGCTTGTTGTTCCGCAATGTGACAAGGTCATTGTACGCCCTCTGCAATACCTACCAACGTATCGCCGTCAGCAACACTCAACACACAGACGGATCACCGGACTCATCGCACCCACCTTTCTTTGTGAGGCGACCGCACGTCGCAAGGGCACACAGTTCGTTGATGTGGCTAGCATCCTCGCTGGCGGACGGTAGAGACGATGAGCAACTAACTGGCAGTGGGCACTCGTCCTCGCCGCTGTGCGTGACGCCGACCAACCGACCGGCTTTCCCCGGCTGCCTGCTTTTTCGCTCAATCGGGAAACCATCGGGCGCTTCACTCCTACTCCTTTACTTTCCGTTCAGCAGTTTATATAAGTTAGCTCGTCTCCTTCCGACGAGCAACTCGACATCATCGCCGAACAGACGACCCTGGTACTCTCCGCTTCATGGCTCAAGGTCAAGTAAAAGGCTTGCAAAAGGCGAAGGCATCCGGTGCCCGCCATGCCGCAAAGGCCGCTGCCCAACCGAAGAAGGGCAGGCGGTACGCTGCTCCCAAGAAGAAGGATGCTATGAAGCATGCAGTCATGCATCAGGTGCGTAGCCATTGTCTGTCTGCCTGTATTAATAGACGAGACTCATGCAATTGTGTAGCAACTCAGCGCGAAGATCAACAGAAGTATCGAGCAACAAGTCGCCTCAGCTGCCTCGTCAGGCAAGCTGACTATCATGAGGAACGTCGCGATGGAGGGGTGAGTATTGTCTGCGCACATATTACCGTTGATATCTGAGCGATGTCCGACCGACTATACACAGTAATGCCACCAAAGAGAAGGATGCGAAAGGAAAGAAGTCATAACGGGCCCGTGTTCCACTACAGATCGACCGGTCAGTGTCGTTTCGTCGTAGCTGCGTGAAGATTCCTCACTGGTGTCCTGCTGGTGTCTCAGATTCTGCGACGCGTCGCTCTTGCTACGAGCCTTGCAAGGCCACATTCTAGAAACCATGCCTTCCGCGATGCCATGGCACGCCCGGCCGGCCTACGGATAGAACCTTCGGCTTCGTCGTACGCAGCCCGCTATTGCCTAAAAATACGATGTATTGCTTGCTTTTATGATGCTACAGTGATAAACGTGGGATGACTGCGGTGAGGGGGAGTGAGATGCATTGTATGTACCGAAACGATTGCTGAAGTGCAAGAAACAAGCGCGACAGAAAAAGACATTTGACAGAAGCCCTGAGACATACAGGAGGGGATACATGCCGTGAAAGTGTTGGAGAGTAATAGCGCGATGCATGACAGGGGACTGCGTGAAACGATGAGTGTATGGCAGAAAATTGTTTGGAGTGCGATGGGGATGGAGGGGGGATTGCATGGACGATGGCTGATGGTCCGTAATGCACGACACAGTAAACCAGAGAAACGTAGACGTCATAAAAGGAAGAACGCGCGGGGCGATTTTGGCATACATACCTAACGGAGAGGCTGAACCCACGTCCGGCGTCGCATACGACGCAGCACACAGGCAGCAATACGATACGATACGAACGTCGAAGGGGAAAGGTGCCGAGTACGAGCTCATAAACAGGGGAACGGTGCCAGAGGTCGAGGGCGTCATCAGTCGTGGTGGCGGACGATATTGACGAGGATTTCGCGCAGAGTCTCTCTCTGATCTCTGGAAACGATGTCTGCTCTCTTGTCTGCGAACTGGCACAATGCATCGGCCAAGCGTTCCGCTTCATCCAGGTCGTTTGGGTCTGGCCCCTCGACTTCCTCCACGATCTTGACTTTAGGCATGACGTAGACCTCCTGCGTCTGCCCACCCTCCGCTCGTACAAGGAGTGGCACGGGCTCTGGGACAGGGGCGGGGCCAGCTTCGATGGGCTCGACGCGTTCCGGGGGCGGGGGAGGCCACGCCATCTCTTCCGGCTTGAATGTGGGCTCGTTCGCTACGGCGAGAAAACCCCAGCCCAGTGCGCGTGCCCTCTGGACATCAGTTCCTGCGCCTGTCAACTTGCCCTTCTTGATACCCTGGCGTGCTTTGAAGTTCTCCACCCAGCCCGAGCTCGCTTTGAACTTTTCCTCGGTGTAGCCCATCCTGTCAGCGATATCACGCGCCTTTGCGCGGATAAGAGCGTCGGTGAAGACGACTCCATCATCGGACACAGTGTCGAGCCATTCACGCATCAGGTTCTCGATGTCGGGGAACTTGGTGGGACTAAGTGAGAGGATAAGTTTAGGCGCGGGCAGAGGCAATGTAAGAGGGCTCACCGCCATTTAGAAACCTGCATCTTCTCATCGTCCTTGACGTTCAACCAGCGATCTTTCTCCTTGAGTATCTTGCTGACGGTACTGCGCTCCACGCCAAAGGTCAACGCGATCTCCTCCTGCTTCAAGCCCGGGTTCTCCCGGTGGAAGACGCATATCTTCTTGCGGTCGGTGCTCCACAGTTTCATCTTTTTACGCTCGGGTTTAGACTGCTGCGGCTGCGATTGCTGCGACGGCGGCCGCCGCCCCTCCTCAGGAGACTCCTGCCTTTGCTGGTGGGAGCCAGAGGCGGAACGCGAAGACCAGGATGTCCGTGAGGATGTCATAGATAGGACACTATTGGCAGGGGATGCCGATCGAGGGTTGGAGGACGTGGCGGAACTGGATGCAGCCCGTGCTTCGTAATATGCGAGAGGATATGGTGCTATACCGAGCGCGCCCTCAAGGTCAGAGCTTATGCTCACATATGGAGGCGGAGGTGGATGGCGGAGAGGGGCTTCGGGGTCAGTGCTCTGGCCAGCGAAGGCCAGGGAATGCGCACGACGCTGTTATCATCGGGATTTATATTAGTATCGCTATAGGAGAGGATGTGTATGATACATACGCCATACGACCGCGATGTATACTGAATGTTCGTGCGCGCCCGTCGGCGAGGGAGACGGCTAGGCCCAGCGCTGCTTGTGATCTGCGGCGAATCTAACGACGCATCTGGGCGAGAGGATTCACCGACGGTCGGAGGTGCATAGGTGTTGGCGGATCGTGGCTGCGTAAGGTGCGCCGAGGCAGATGGATAGTCGATGTTATCGGCGGTGTTGACGGTCGGGTAGAGCGAGGTGCCCGACAGCGAAGGGTTGGTGGAGGCGGAGCTGTTGGGCGGGGATGTGTGGGGCTGAGGCTGCCAGGACATGGATTGCTGGCCGCCGTGAAGGAGGGAGAAGGGGCGGGAGTGGTGGTCGAAGAAGGGCGAGGTGTTGTGATACACGAGGCCAGGGCCGCCGACATACTGCGTATCCATTGTTCTCCTCACCGTCGTGACTGCTGTGGTGCGCTCTTCATCCGTTGGCTGCGAGTACGACGCTCCCTCGCGCAGGTGATGGTCGAGGGAGACAAGGCGAGCGTCGCCTGCTTTTGAAGTTTTCCTTCACGGGGAGAATCAGTCGGCAGCAAGGAACTCTGTCGATCGGGCTGCGATCCGACCCAGGCGTGGCTCTCTCTCCTTCTGCCCAGCTGCTGCTTCGGGCTTCTGCTGCTCTATCTGCACACAGCTGCCTTCATTCTTCCCTGATGTGCGTGCTCGTCCTCCGCGCAGAATACTCGTGCTCCCCCATCTCCTCCAGAAACATGCAACACACGCTCGTCTCCGGTGGCTGAACGAAGCCCGTTCCAGGCGCCCGTCGCTGCTCGCATCGAGCGCCGTCTCTTCGAGGTATGCCTATCATATTCTCCTCCTCGGCACTAATCAATTTCTCGACTGCAGAACCTTCGCCGCCGTGTCCACAGCGGACGCATCGGCTCTCACCCGCAATTTATTCCTGATCCCGCCACGTTATGAATTGAAATGCGGGCACAGGTGGATTCTGTCCTCCTTCCATGTCCACGACCATCTTTGTGAAAGCGACTTGGACGACACGAACGTGCAGACAGCATGATACTGAAACCAAGTCCAATCAACCCACTAGAGAGGTTGTGCGCTCTGTATGGCAGGTCAAAGCTCTGCGAATCGCGAATGTGCTACTTCCGCTGATCCACTGGGCTGGTTCCTCAGCTGGCCTTACCACCAGATCTCCGATACTATTCATTCAATCTCTGTGCGTGTTCGTTCATTTTACCTAGTCCCGCGATAATACCGACGAAACAAAAGATCCGCTCACTGACTTCTCCTGATTTGACACTATCCCAGATTGGCTACGGTGTAGTACGCACAGAGAGCCACTGGCCAGCACTCATCGCTACTTTCCGCGCCTCTGATATCATGTCTCCGACACTGGGATAACCCTTTTTGTTAACGGCTGGGGATCCCGCCTGGTACGTCAGGCCCTTCTCTCTTCCGATCAGACCTCACGACAACACGTTGAAACAGGACACCTTGGGTTCTTGGGTGCCGCTAGCGAGCGGAGCGAACCCTGGCTTAAAAATGGTGTACGTACGCATGCCCTGTGACTCTACAACATGCCGCTGGCGTGCGTCGTTCCCACCGCTTCCGCGAAGAGCTCGCGCATGACGCATCGACCCTTCTCTCGGACGTCTCCCAATATTTTCGAGGACGTCCAGCCGTAAACCCAGGGCTGTTGCTAAGGTTCGGTCTTGGGGTACTCTATGCTTCAAGGGGTTAACTGACTGTTCTATAGAAGATTACGCCCGCAATTCATGCTGCTGCTCTGCGATCGAGCTGATTCTCGATGTGCGAGGCCGTCCCATGTCTTACATCAGCACCAGGTCCGTCCGCCCCCATCAAAGCCTCGGAGCAAAGAGTCAATGATGCCATAGCCTCGCGGCAGAAAACACGCTGGAACAGTGCGACCCGGGTGTCGCAAGAAGCCGTCGGGCTTTTCAGGTGTCTGAGAACTCGAGTGCTGTATGATTGAGCGCACGAGCGATCTTCAATCACGGCCCGGGACCCAGGCCTCAGGAGTCGGAGCTTCTACGGTACCCTCAAAATTCCATTCTTACGATCCGCGCCTGTGGTCTGATACTTTTGTTGAATAGGAAGGAAGGCGTTCTAGCAAGTTGCGAACGCCCGAGCTCGACCACCGGCGACAGAACGCCGTCTATACCTATGAATGGTTCCGGGTTACATCTGCTCTGTTGGCTCTACCACCAATCCTGCAATCATCAGGCTTCTCACTCCTGAGTCGGGCACTTGCCATATTAGCTCACCGACCTCAGATCTGTCAACGGAGCTCAGCGAAGTTTTCATATCGCGACGAAATAACCTCGACAGCTGCGTGTCTACGCTGCCTTGAATTGGGCAGTGTAGGCGGCAGTGCCCTAGCGCGTGGCCTCTGACTATGTTCACGCAACACACATGCCTGTCGGACGCCAGACAGACGTTCGGAGCGACGCCGTACGGCCGGCCTCCGTCGGTAAGCAAGGAGTTGGCGAAGAGAGTGAGGTGTCAGACAAGGCTGATGTCCCTAGCGCCCCACCACGCTCGGCGACGTATAACCTCATGTTCAGGTACCTCAAGTGCGCAGACGGGACACAATACTCAATAAAATACAACAAGAAGTAACAGTCCGTACATCCACAACACTACACGCCCCCTACGCCTGCCGTCCGTCAGCCTACCTCCCACCGCCGACACCAATCGCCGTCCTCATATATAGCCCGTTTGCGCCCATCGCTCCGTACGGCGTCCCCTGTGGCAGCGGCGCCGGCAGAGTGCCAGCCATCGCAGGAGTGCTCATTGATCCGAGGCTCATTGCGGCAACATGATTTTGGGCGGGGCCTGGGGTCTGATTATGCTCTCGCGGGGCGCCACTGCGGTCTTCGCGCTCGGCGATGGTCGCCGCCGTCCCGCGCATGGGCTCGACGATGCCGTTTGAGATGAACGTCTGCCCGAGCCCATAGAGCTTGTGGTTGTACTCGTCGTCGTCGATGTGGTCATTGAAGTAGAGTTCGCGCATCTTGAAGAAAGTTGATGCGGTGAGGAGCGAATCGGACCCAGCTTGATGTGAGGGACCTATCCGCATGACCTGTTCGTTCATTAGCACAATATTCAGAAGGATATCGTGTGCGCCTTACCCCAAGATCATCTGCGACGTCTTGTAGACCGCCTTTTAGCACTTTACATGCACGCATAACGAACTTGATGTCGTATATTGTGGGGAACCATATTCGCAATACGTCGAAGAAGGACTCTTCTGTTGGGGGTAGTGTCACTGCTGTGAGCAGCTTGACGAGGTAGCCAAAGTCGTATCCGCTACATGATCGCTGAGGCATAAGTTGACTGGTGTGGGGGACGGCCACACACACTTACCTATGGAATGATATCCACTTCGTCTCCGGCGTAAGCACAAGACCCGACGTGATCATCAGCTCTGCGAAGTCGTTGGGCTCAATGCCCATCTCCTCGTGTCGAAGAAGATCAATGCCAGACTTCTGCAGCAGCTCAATCGACTCTGGGGCATACATGTCGTCGCTGCATATTACGTAAGCAACGCGCTGAGACAGAGTCACAAACAGAGGGGTAATCCTCACTTCACGCTGAAGTGGAAGTTGAATTGCCAGGTGGATACATCCTGAGGATAGGTCCCATCTTCGTCCGCCAGAGTGAGACCGACCTGTATGATCTTGAGTAGGTCGACATTACACCGCATCGTCTGGTAGTGGTAATCGGACGACGTCTTGAAAGAGCCGATGGGACGTGCGACGACGCCGGGGAACTCGGTATCCTGCACTTTGATTAGGAGTTGTTGGGGTGGGGGGCGACGGAGAGAACTGACCATCGCGACGTAAGGATACTTGTCAATGATGTCCCGAATGTTATTCATCTCTTGCTCGAGATTTGGTGCCCAGACTTCTCGTATTCGAGACATGTTCTGCGTTTACCCGTCGTGAGCGCAAAGTGAAAGTGTAGCCCAGCGATGAAATGGTAGAGAGCGGAAGTCAAGAGCAAGTCCCCGAAGCAACCAGCCGGAGTGGCTACCCACACGGCGGACGCGTCTGCATGTTGTCGATCGTTTGGTCAACGCCACCAATCTCAGCGCTTAGCGGAATCTCTTCCATCACTTCTGGCACTGGCATTCCGTCGGTACGGGAACATCTTGACATTGGACTGTATTCAATTCTGCCTCACCTTTGTTGAGTGTCACATGGTAAGTATATGTTTAGCTAGCTACTTACATGTGTCAGTACGGCGGGTCCAAGTACAGCCTACCGAAACGGCGGAATTAGTAAAGACGCTTGTCAGCTTCTATGGTCTGCAACGGGGACCAACTTCGGTGGCCGGTGAAGTACTGCGGGCTTGACACGGTAGGATCAGGCAACATAGAATTTCGCACGAACAGTATCCAAACCCAGTACAACATCGAGTGAAAACGTCGTCGTATGAACTTCACACACATGATGGTCTCCGAAGGTTTGGGACAAACATAGCCTCGCCCGGAAATTGCATCATGAAGAAGACTACTGCCCGAACACTGACCGCCAAGGCCGCCTACCCCAGGTGATGTCGCGGGAGGTTGTAGGCATATTCGTCGAGAGCTGTTTGTAGATCCAAAGACAGAGAATTCGATCTCCC
This sequence comes from Fomitopsis betulina, assembly GCA_022606075.1. Taxonomy (NCBI): domain Eukaryota; kingdom Fungi; phylum Basidiomycota; class Agaricomycetes; order Polyporales; family Fomitopsidaceae; genus Fomitopsis; species Fomitopsis betulina. The sequence goes on from JABYQK010000063.1 coordinate 162,920, forward strand.
AGACCGCCGTCCGGCCATGAGCGGTTAAGGTCGCCTCTTTGATAGCAAAGTGAGCAGTCCGAGTCCCTATCAGATTAGTGTTGGTCGTGGGGATGCGAATCAACCTGACGGCTGGTCTGGATGAAACAGTACAGCGGAGACTGCACTCCGAGTCAACGGGTTCCAAAATGGACTGAGGGGTTTCGAGTGGACGCGGGCGAGCATGCCGGCAGGCGGGCCCTGAGCCGGACTCGAGGCTGCCTGGTTTGGAGCGTGGGAAATCGATGTTCATTTGTGGCCGGCCAGGTGACGGTCATCGTCCATTGTTCTGCCTCGCCACTGCCAGCGTGTTCACGCCGCGGCATTCCCCGAGGCTCAGGCTGCAAGCCAGATATTATCAGCGGTACGTCTCGCCCACTTTCCACCTTCCCCCAATGGCTCGATACAATCCAAGGTCTGACTACTATGATGAGCCCAGCTCACAGCCATCGTCCCCTCCATCCGCGTATTCGCGTCTCTCTCCTGCAACTACCGACTACTTCGCAGAAGATATCGCCAGTGATTGCGACATCGGCGTCCCCCAGCCCTCAGAGTACGACGACGACAGCGACTATTGCAGTGTCGGAGTTGCGACCCACGCCGACTCGGACCTCGACGAGCCTATCGCACGGACCGGGGCTACTAGTGAAGAGTCCCACCCCGCATCGTCCTCTGGCAACTGCGCATCACCGACTACCCTCCTCACTTCCTCGTCGAGCGACGTCGACTCGGCAAATCCGGCCGTTGATAATCCATCGACGCAACAGGATCGTTTCACGACTCCTCCACCCACCGACCAGTCCAAGGAGGTCATCGACGCTACAGGGCGCACCACTCCTGTGATAGCAAAAGGCTCGACGCTGCATTACCACTCCGCGATCGCCCAGGCTGGTCTTGAGGACATCAAAGTTATTCGTCGCGACTACGTGGCTGAGATGGAGCTCAGAACGGCACAAATCAGCGTAGATGCCTTCATGCAGGCGTTCCTACCCCAAAAGGATCTCCCCGCCACTCTCGTTGTCCCAGAATTCAACCCTGATTGCTTCCAGAGCCAGGAGGTTCCCATGTACGCCGAACTGGTAAGACGTGTCGAGTGGTTGTAGATGTCTAGTCTGATCGTTGTGCGCGTCTCTGTAGTGCAAGGTGGCGAACTCTGTATTCGCCGCGGCCACCCAAGATGACACGCGGAAGCTCGTGGCGAAGGACACCCATTCGTTCCCTGACCCCACGGACAAGAACGACTACGATGACGGGACAAAGCCGGACGTGACGGTTTATCCGGTTACAGCGGAGGCCGAACGGGCGTATACGATCCAGCGGAAGGGGACAGAGCAGGTCATTAAGCCCGAGTTCGAGGCGAGGGTGGCATGGTCATGGGCACGCCTGTGCATCGAAGCGAAGGTGTATGATGCGGCGTCGCCGTTCGTGGTGCCGAAGCAGGTCAAGTCAGACACGACGGATGATCAGCCAGACACGACGCAGCGTCCAAAGAAGTCCCTACCGAAGCGGAAGGCTACGGTGAACACACAGAACGCTACCTCTGGTTTGCAACCCGAACCTGTCCAGTCCCGCCCAGCCTCACCGCCTGTGGACCAGACACTGTCCGCTCCTCTTGCGGAAGGATTGGGGTCACACGTTCCACAGACGGTGAGCAGCACCGACTCACCCGCGGGCACGGCGACTCCCGCGACGAGTGCCCCCAGTCTTGTGCCGTCGTTCTTGCGCGTACACACCGAGGGCGGCATGCAGACTATGACGCAGATCAGTCGCTACGCAGCGAAAATCATGCGCAGACAGTTTCTGGCGTATTGCTTCACTATCTTCGTATGCCGCAACTACGCGTGGCTCATGCGCTGGGACCGCGCTGGGCTCGTGATCTCCGAGCCGTTCGACTTCCTCCAACAACCACAGCTCCTGCACGCATTCTTCTACCGCTTCGCGTGCATGACAGATGTGGCACGAGGCTGCGATCCGACAGTGAAGCCTGCCACTCAAGACGAAATCGAGCGCATGCGCGCATTCACGACCTTCGACACTGATTGGCACAGGGCCAAGTTCCAAGCTAGCATAGAGGAGGGGCGCATCATGAAGATCTTGGTGCCTGCTGCGGATATCATCACCGCCGAGGAGCTGGAGGCGGGTAAGAAGAACGAGCAGACCGGTTTATTGCCGGCCAAGCTCCCGCGCGAGTTTCTGGTCGGAAAACCGCACTTCATGGGTAACTCACCTACCGGTTCTGGAACGAAGGGTTTCATTGCGTACGACGTGACCGAGAATCGTCTCGTCTTTCTCAAGGACTGCTGGCGCCCAGAAGCAGAGACGTACCACCCCGAGGGCGAAGTATATCTGCATCTGCATAGCCACAACGTCGACTTCATAGCTACTCCTGTTGCTGCTGGCGATGTTGTCGACGACGAGGCAGGGATCCATACGACATGCGCGGACACATTGCTCAACACCCCGCGATGGAGACACTACCGTCTCATTCTCAAAGAAGTCGCGATGCCTCTCGAAGAATACGAGGATTCGTATGAACTAGTTGATATACTGTACTGTGCGGTTACAGGTTTGTCTGCCGCTCTGTCCGTGATGTCATTTGATCTCTGATTGACTGCCTAGCACATCAACAAGCGTGGCAGGCAGAGGTGTTGCACCGGGATGTCAGCGCCTTCAACATCATGATATACAGGTACAGGGACCCGGTGGACAACGTGGTGAAGTACAAGGGCCTGTTGGTCGATTGGGGCCTATGCAAGTTTGCGCACGAGCTGAAGCAACCTGCAGTGCAGAAGAATCGTTCAGTACGTAGCCTTGGCTTGACTAGCGCAGCAATTGTGCTGACTTCTGCGGCAGGGCACCTGGCAGTTTATTTCAGCTGTCCTATTGATATGGCCGGGCAGGTTCCGACATGAGGTGTGGCACGATCTCGAATCGTTCATCCACGTCTTTCATTGGTGCTGCGTGAGGTTCCACGAGACGACCTTCTACCGGATCAATGATGATATCATCGCGCTTCAGAAGTTCGTGTCTTCTCAATACGACACTCACTCAACCGTGAACGGTATATCCGTCGGTGGACGACACAAGCTGGCCATGTTGCAAGAGGGAGCTCGGCCTTTCCGTCTCTTGGCGGGTACCTTCGACGCTGCACTCACCCGCGACGACCCGCTGAGGGCAGGCTACGGCCTTGGCGAGCTCTTGACCTCACTTGCGTTGCTGTACAAAGAGCATTATCAGTGGCTCGTAACACAATTTCCGGACCTTGTAGAATCTGCACGTTCGAAGGAGGCCCCGGGCCCACCTTCCCAGCCCGCACGTATCAAGTTCAGGCGACGCGGCCCTGGCAGACTAAAGCCTATTGCCCCAAACATCGAGTCCGGGGAGCATGCGCAACCCGTGCTTCGCGACCATACCGCGCTCCTGTCTCTTTTAGAAGGAGCTGTGGATATTGACCCCCCTTACTGGATCTACCACCCGAAGCTGCCCGACAACTTCGCAAAATTCAAGTACAGCTCTGCCGCACAGCGCGCGAATGCATCGAGCCAATCGTCTGGCAAGCGGCCTGCCAACGCGACCGCAAATGCTGCCAAACGTCCCAAGATGGACAGCAGCGTCCATGCCTCTTCGTCGACCTCGCAGCTGGTCTCGATCTCAGAGGGCATACTCGACACGGCTGTGTAGTAAGTTTGTTCAAACCGACCGCTTCGCCAGTCCATTAACACTGCTCAACCAGATTTTATTGACCGCAAACCCAGGTTGTCGTCGCTCCGGGTCGCGTGATGTCCTGATTGGCATGCATCGTTCCGCCGTGTTACGCATGTATATATTTCTGTACCTGTGGTTGCGCTCTGTTCCGCGCGTAGATTCAAGTTAATGTCTTTCCGCGAGAATTGACATCTGGTCCCGCGATGGTGCGAATGTCCTCCATCGAGTTCATCGTCACCCTTCCGCACACTGTTCTTGCTGTCACGCCGTGCGCCCCCAGGGTATGAAGAGCATTTCGCCGCGACAGCTGTGAACCCGACCTATTCTCTGGCATTGAGGTAACACAGCGCCTCTCGGTATGTCCGTCTAGGTCGTCTTCCTACTAACCACTTGCACATGGATAGCCGAGTCGGCCACTCGATTTAACGAAGCATTGGCCGTTTGATGGAGTCAGGTGAGCTGGTCTGTTGTATATAACCGTGAAAATATGGGTGGACTTCCACAGAAGTTACCGATCACGACTTTGTTTCAGCGTTGCATCAGGTATCAATTGTGCAATCGCCTATGTAGCCACAAGTACTGGGACTGTTGATCTAGTTGGAAGCTGCCCTCCCATGCCAGGAAGACACCATCAAGAACCTCGGTGTTCGTCGCACCGCCCGTCAGGCTCAAGTACAGAAGGCAATGGACGCCTTAGAGCTGTCTGTAGCGTTGAGCAACAAGCTTTCCAGCCCATCACGAGGCGCGCGGACTCGCCTGACGTTAAGCACCCTTGCACAATCTATGGAGGAAGGTGATGGGAAGACATGCAGGCAGCCTTCTATGCTGCACACAATGACGCGGGCGCATTGAGGCAGGAACTTGCCACTGCCCGTGCGGAGCTTGCGTTCGCGAACAAGGCTCGCGAAAAGATAGTAGCGGTGGTGAGTCTGCGGCGGAAGCGATGCCATTCGCTCAGTGTCAGTGGGCGCAACAATAGGTGGACGTGCTCAAGCAGACGGGGCTAAGCCAGGATACGCAGATCGAGAGCATCAAGGACATAGTCCTCGACCCATTCACCCAGCCTGTGGGGCTGCGAGCGACTCCGTGCACCATCAGAGGTTCTGGTCGTTGTTGGTAGCGTTGTATAATGTCAAGCATTCCTGCTGGGATATTCTGGTAAGACAGTTGGCGCTCGCCCACAAATTGTGAGTGCTAATGAGACGATACAGATCCCGAACTTGAAGAGAAGCAACAACTCGGTTGTGAAGGCGATGGGGTGGGCAGTGCTCATCCTAATTACGACGCTCTGTACGATGTACTGCGCCCACTGTCAGCATGCTCCCTGGGCGGCATCCGTGTCCGCTCATAATGATACTCTCCTGGAGGAGGAGATGCGACCCATAGAGCGGGCTTAATGGATCTCGCAATCGGGCAATACTAACAACCTTCTTCCTGTACTATTCTCGAATGGAATTGATGCGACTCTGAATGTGTCTCGGAAACAGGGCCCTTCCCATCTTGAGCATATAAACGCAAGTTGTTGCTCCTCGGAGTTACAGCGCATCCGCATTATATTATTGAAAACCTCCCCGGCTAATACGGCTTCGAAACCGACTCTTCTCCTTCCACCTCACGCTACTTTCTTCTCTCATGAGTACTTCATTACTCTCTGCACACGCGAAATCGCAACGCTGCACGAGAGTTGTGTGTGCAAAGCGCACTAGGTTTGTGGCGTAAAACCGTTGATGATATGACGTAAGTAATAGAGGATGGGAGTGGCCTCTTGGTCGCTCTCACCACTTACTCTCTGTTGTGGCCCGACTGACGATTGCTGGGGTTCTTCACTAACCTCTGGGTCTGAGGACACTGGGTTGCCAACTGGTCTGGATAGCGTCGCGCGCGGTCAGAACAAGTCTACGTCAGCATTGGGTGCCACGTCCAATCGCCTCGGCGCAGGATATTTCAACTATCCAGATGGTGCTCAGACCAGCTCAAATCACGCTCGATGCATTTCTGCACGAGTTCTTGCCCGAGAAGGCTATCCCAGCGGACGTCGAGATGGACGCCTTTATTCCCGCATACTTTGAAGCTGGGGCGCAGGAGGGTCCCATGCGCGATAACTTGGTGAGTAGTAAAGAGTCGAGATCGATGTGATTCCATGAGCTGACTCGAAAGTGTCTATGCAGTGCAAGATAGCTAGCTCCGTCTTCACAACGGCGGCCAGGCGAGAGGGCGTCATGAATCTCGTGGCGAAGGACACCCATCTATGGGACATGGACGACTATGGAGAGGACTCCGAAGATGATGAGGACGAATACGAGGGGTGCTCAGAAGAAGACGAGGACGAGGATGCGGACGACTACGAAGAGGGCGAAGAAAATGAAAATGACGAACAGCGCATGATACCGAACGTGACAGTGTACCCGGAGACGCAGGGGAACAAAGACGAGAAGGCGGCTAGGATGGCGTATTCAGGGGCGTATCTGAGCATAGAGGTGACGGCTGGTCCCTCGCTGCCACCATTCGTGGTGCCAGACACACTACCTGAGCCGGAGAAGAAGTCCTCAGAGGAATCGGAAGAGTCAGATGAATCGGAAGAGCACAATCGAGAAGAAGGCATGCAGTCGATGGAGAAGATCAGTCGCTTCGCAATGAAGATGATGCAGAGACAATTCCTGGCGTGCTACTTCACCATCTTCGTATGCCGCAACTACGCGTGGCTCATGCGCTGGGACCGCGCTGGGTTCGTGATCTCCGAGCCGTTCGACTTCCTCCAACAACCACAGCTCCTGCACGCATTCTTCTACCGCTTTGCATGCATGACAGATGTGGAACGAGGCTGCGATCCAACAGTGAAGCCTGCCACTCAAGACGAAATCGAGCGCATGCGCGCATTCACGACCTTCGACACTGATTGGCACAGGGCCAAGTTCCAAGCTAGCATAGAGGAGGGGCGCATCATGAAGATCTTGGTGCCTGCTGCGGATATCATCACCGCCGAGGAGCTGGAGGCGGGTAAGAAGAACGAGCAGACCGGTTTATTGCCGGCCAAGCTCCCGCGCGAGTTTCTGGTCGGAAAACCGCACTTCATGGGTAACTCACCTACCGGTTCTGGAACGAAGGGTTTCATTGCGTACGACGTGACCGAGAATCGTCTCGTCTTTCTCAAGGACTGCTGGCGCCCAGAAGCAGAGACGTACCACCCCGAGGGCGAAGTATATCTGCATCTGCATAGCCACAACGTCGACTTCATAGCCACTCCTGTTGCTGCTGGCGATGTTGTCGACGACGAGGCAGGGATCCATACGACATGCGCGGACACATTGCTCAACACCCCGCGATGGAGACACTACCGTCTCATTCTCAAAGAAGTCGCGATGCCTCTCGAAGAATACGAGGATTCGTATGAACTAGTTGATATACTGTACTGTGCGGTTACAGGTTTGTCTGCCGCTCTGTCCGTGATGTCATTTGATCTCTGATTGACTGCCTAGCACATCAACAAGCGTGGCAGGCAGAGGTGTTGCACCGGGATGTCAGCGCCTTCAACATCATGATATACAGGTACAGGGACCCGGTGGACAACGTGTGGAAGTACAAGGGCCTGTTGGTCGATTGGGGCCTATGCAAGTTCGCGCACGAGCTCAAGCAACCTGCAGTGCAGAAGAATCGTTCAGTACGTAGCCTTGGCTTGACTAGCGCAGCAAGTGAGCTGAGTTCCGCGGCAGGGCACCTGGCAGTTTATTTCAGCTGTCCTATTGATATGGCCGGGCAGGTTCCGACATGAGGTGTGGCACGATCTCGAATCGTTCATCCACGTCTTTCATTGGTGCTGCTTGAGGTTCCATGAGACGAATTTCTCCCGGACTGATAAAGATATCATCGCGCTTCAGAACTTCGTGTTCTCTCAGTACGACACTCACGCAACCGTCAACGGTATATCCTTTGGTGGACAGCACAAGCTGGCCATGTTGCAAGGTGGATCTGTGCCTTTCTGTCTCTTGGCGGGTACCTTCGACGCTGCACTCACCCGCGACGACCCGCTGAGGGCAGGCTACGGCCTTGGCGAGCTCTTGACCTCACTTGCGTTGCTGTACAAAGAGCATTATCAGTGGCTCGTAACACAATTTCCGGACCTTGTAGCATCTGCAATTTCGAAGGAGGCCCCGGGCCCACCTTCCCAGCCCGCACGTATCAAGTTCAGGCGACTTGACTTTGGCGAGCGGACACGCACCGCCCCAGAATTCCAGTCCTTGAAGCCGGCGCAACCCGTGCTTCGCGATCACACCGCGTTCCTGGCTCTCTTATATGAAGCCGTGCGTATTCACCCCTCTTACTGGATCTACCACCCGAAGCTACCCGACAACTTCGCAAAATTCAAGTACAGCTCTGCCGCACAGCGCGCGAATGCATCGAGCCAGTCGTCTGGCAAGCGGCCTGCCAACGCGACCGGAAATGCTGCCAAACGTCCCAAGATGGACAGCAGCGTCCATGCCTCTTCGTCGACCTCTCAGCTGGTTCCGATCTCAGAGGGCATACTCGACACGGCTGTGTAGTAAGTTTGTTCAAACCGACCGCTTCGCCAGTCCATTAATGCTGCTCGAACAGACGACATCGACCAAGCGCAGGAGATGCCGGGCGAATCCAGGTTGTCGTCGCTCCGGGTCGCGCCTTGTCGCGCCGTGTTGCGTATATATATATGCTTCAGTAACACCAATGGTTGCGCTCTGTTGTGTGCGCAAAATCAAGTTAGTTCTCTTTCTCCGTGAGATTCTCCCTGCGTCCCCGCGATATGGTTGTGCGGAGCGACGATCACAGCTTCATCGAATTATTAGTATGTGTATAGAAAATGTCATTGATAGCTCACGATCGACGGCTAGTACTGTCAAGTCCTAAGGCTTCCTTCCGTGTCAAATGGCTTATTCACAACGTTGGCTGAGCAAGCAACTGCGCGGCCGTCCGATGCTTACTACAGCCGCTCCGTATCATTCGGTGTCGTCCTTGTTCTCACTCAGATTCCGACTTTTAGAGGAGAGTCTTAGTAAGCTTAGGCTGGAACGAGCTCCGGAAGAATTCGATGTATTCACAGTTGCGCCATGTGGCCCCGATAGCACGACAATAGAATTCTGAGGCGGCCGGCAGACCTGCTGGCGCACTCACGCTGCGCTATGGCGAAAGCAGCACCAGTACGAACCTGCTGACCGAGCTAACGCTAGTCCGAGCCTCTCCGCGGGGGCAATGTAACTACAGCAGTATATATACGAGATTGGGTGCAAACGTCATCTTGACCAACATCGACTACTCCTCTAACTCCTCCAACTCCTTCGACTCACTCAACTCCTTACTTGCCCCACGAAAGATGGCCGCTGTTGCTACGCTATCCCCTCACGATGTCCCGACCACATTGAACTACTATGCTCCACTAGAGAATAACACGGAGGCGCCTTACAACTACGTGAACGAGCCTCCCGTGGGCACGCTCCGGAGCAACGTCGGCTTGGACACACAACCCGTCGTCGTCCACGATGCTCGCGGCCGGGAGTCGGAGTTCCACATCGACAAGAACGGCTTTCAATACGTGAAGTACCCGAGCGTGGAGAAGGAGTTCGACAACGACGCCCGCATTGAGGACGTCTACTATAAGGAGGTCGAGGACCTCCTGAAGAAGGAAGTGGGCGCGAAGCGCGTCTTCATCTTTGATCACACCATCAGGTATGTATGTCGCATGTTTATCATGCATGTCAATAGACTGGTCACTATGCCACAGGCGCAAGGCGCAGGACGACCGACAGACCAATGAGGCTCGCGGACCTGTTGTGAGTATCATCGGATGGAGCACGACCAATGAGACTCACTACAGTGTAGGAACGCGTCCACATTGATCAGACGTACGACGCCTCTGTGAAGCGCGTGCACTACCACCTCCCAGACGAGGCCGAGCGGCTCCTCAAGGGGCGCGTGCGGATCATCAACGTCTGGCGTCCGATCCACCACCCCGCCGCGCACAAGCCGCTCGCGGTGTCCGACTGGCGCTACCTCGACACGGAGCACGACCTTGTCTCCGTGCGTCACATCTACCCGCACCGCGAGGGCAGCACGTTCAGCGTGAAGTACAACCCGAACCACAAGTGGTACTACCTGTCGAACCAGACTCCAGATGAGGTCACACTCATCAAGTGCTACGACTCGGAGTCGAACAGGGCGCGACTCACTCCCCACTCGGCATTCTTGGACAAGACCAGTCCACCTGAGCTGCCGACACGGGAGTCGATTGAAGTTCGCTGCCTCGTCTTCGATAGCGAGTAATCTTAAGGACCGTAGCTTTTCGGATTGTATGATGTTGGGGTTTAGATCAGATTGTATGATACTCCTCGTCCAGGCTCGGCCACTGCTATGCTGTCTTCTGTAGTGCGATTTATCTTTCAGTCCTCGGTACTCGAGCACCAGACAGAACTAGTACGCAGGAAGCCGCGAGCGATTGAGGTCAGTGATACATTGCAATACCTTGAAGTCCGGGACCCAGGTGATAGAAACTGAAGCATACAATACGATGGTCTAGCGCTACACAATTCGTTATATCACCTCTGAATAGCGAAGACGCACCGGAACAGACATCTTCTGAAGGTTATGAGCCTACAGCGGCATTGCCATCCCCCAAACCATTCGCATATTGGAACTCGCCCGAGTTCTCGTGCTGTAAACCACACAATTTAGGCATACATGGCACCGTTCGTCGCAAGGCTTGGTGCAGCTTACCTCCCACATGTCAATCGCGACTATGCAGCTCTCCCTCACAACACGCGGAGAATCCTCACGCGTTGACCATTCCCTAAGGTGAGGAAGAACCTCGGGAGTTGCAATCCCACCGAGTGCCTCCGCAGCCTCGTGGCGGACCATGTCGGACTCGGACGAATCCTGAAGGACCTTGAGCAGAGACGGGACGGAGTGTGTGGAAAGAAGTTGGCCGAATACGAAGGCGATTTCGTGTCTGCGAATCAAAGAGCGTGTGAGGGGCGTAGTGAGGTTGACCATCGGACTGACGTACTTGAATAGAGCACTGTCGTCTGTGAATCCAGCAGCGAGCGCATCGACAGCAACTGGTGTCCCGATATTCCGGAGGGCAAACATGGCGCGATAACGCTCGAAGAGAGGGCGTGAGACGTCGAGTAGGGTGTATTTCAGCGCAGCAATAGCTTCGTCTGAAGTGTCTTGCGCTGCCTTTCCAGACAAGAGTGTTGATGAAGGCGGAGCAGGGTCAATGGAGGCATAGATCCTGCATCGCACAATCTGTTAAAGGAACATAGATAGTGCAAGATACGCGCGTACTGCTCGGGTGAAATTGCCGTGGTACTCTGGTGCTTCTTCCCCTCTTCGGAGTTGTCCCATTCAATCTTCGCGAGCGCGATCTCGCAGGTCTCGCGTACATTCCTGTCGGAGTCACTCAAGTACTTTCTGAGAAAGGGAATACTCGATGGTGCAGAGATTGCACCCATCGCTTCCGCAGCCTACTTCCGTACGTATCCAAAATGAGGAAGGAGGCTCGGACTATGCGGGGGAGACCCACCTCATGACGGACCATAGGGTCTTCAGCCTCATCTGCGAGAACGGCTTCAAGGGTAGGGAGAGCGGCAGTGTTTTTGATTTGTCCCAGACAGTACGCAAGTTCGTGCTTCAACAGGGCGCTGTCGTCCGAAAAGCCTACGTACCAGTATGAGCATCTGAGACTTTGTCATCATAGCATTGATACACGATGACGTGCCTTTTGAGATAACCCGGATTGCCTCCTCAGATTTGAGTGACTTCAACGTGAACAGTGCTCGAAATCGATTGTGCAGAGGGACATTTCCAGGCGTGTTGAGCAGGGTCTCCTCGAGAGCAGTAAACCTTGCTCCGTCGATCTGCACCATCCTTATGTGTATGCGATTGTTTCAATAGGTTTTCCAAATATGAGGAGTATTGTTAGGCGTGTTAAGAGGAGCAGACTCTCACTGGAGGAGAGGGCGGAAGATAGTTGGGATTGGCGCCGGCGGCATCGGCAGGGATCTGAATCGAGACACGAGATAAGATTGTGCCGCAAATTTCTGTCGATCGGATCTCATCTTATCCGCGCAATGGGCGCCTCCCTGGCCTCCTTCGCGAAAATCAGTCTCCACGCAGCCCCTGCACCCATTGCACGCCCTTCGTGTGATTGATCTTAGGCCGGAAAGTACTTCGAACCAGAAAACATGGCAAAGTCTAAACGCCAGAAGCTCGGTAAGTGCTCGCCGCTAGCAAGATTTGGTGTAGGGCTTACTGCGGTAGCTGGGCAGTGTCCCTGACGAAAGTCGCGAAGAAGACAAGAGAACAAAAGAATGCGCTTCTGAAAGACGTGCGAGTGATTACAACGATCAATTGGCTCTTTTTAATGTGCTCGCGACAGGTGCAAGACAATGTGGACAAGTGGGAGTACTGCTGGTTGTTCGAGGTGGGGAACATGCGGAACGCACATCTGAAGACCGTGCGGAAATTATGGAAAGAGTGTGTGCGCTGCTTTACCCTGGCTCTTTCATTATTGACGGAAAAACAGCTCGGCCCGGATATTCTTTGGTCGAGGAGCAGTAATGGCCAAGGCATTGGGCACAAGCCCGGAGGAGGAGCACCGCATGGGTCTTCACAAACTTGCAAAAGTGCGTTAACGTCCATCTATTCACGCGTCATGTCCACTGACGGCTCGCTTTATTAGCAAATCAAAGGCCAGGTCGGCCTCTTTTTCACCTCATCCCCACCCCCAGAAGTCCTCGAGTGGTTCGCCGACTTCCAACAACCCGACTTCGCGCGCTCCGGCAACCCCGCCACGCAAACCTACATCATACCTGCAGGCCCGGTCATGCAGCAGCATTCCACGCCGCCTGAGCCTTTTCCGCACAACGAGGAGCCACAGCTGCGCAAGCTCGGTCTGCGCACGCGGATGGATCGCGGTGTCCCGACTCTCGACGCGCCGCATACGGTGTGCGAGGAGGGAAAGGAGCTCACACCGGAGCAAGCACAACTCCTCAAGCTCATCGGCGTGAAGATGGTGAGGTTCCGCGTTGGCCTCCGGGCGCGATGGGAGGCAGCAAGCGGGGAGATCGTACAGATTGAGAGCCAGGAGATTGCCGAGGCTGAGAAGGCGGTCGTAGATGCAGAGGATGATGCGATGGAAGAGTAGTGGATGTAGCTTGCGTCGCGGCGCGTTGGCACGGTATTGTGTATCTTTGCTCTCTCGTATTCCTTGTATCGGTGCTGTTGTCCATTTCATTTCCTTGCAGATCAAACGTGCAATCATCCTCCCTGCTTCACAGTCCATCGTTGAAGGCCTGTGAATTTGATTCATTTCTGCAATATTTACCTCGCTACTCGGCCGCGCGAAGGGAAACCCCTTCGTGGGTGTCGTATAGGTTCTCCCATCGGTACGATGGCTCCATGGGTTTCAACGTTGGGAAGGGGGCGATTAGTGAGTTGGATTTCCTTCACTGATTCTGGTGAAGTGCAAGTCACGGGTTTTCGTTTACACACCAGCCTTCGTTACAGATCTGGCACATATTTCTCTTGAACATTGACTAGCTTGTGAGTAGCGGTAATGGCCCTCGCTTCCGGGAACATGCAAGATGCATATCCATTCCCAAGGCGGATTCAATCTCTATGCGTTCAATCGAGGGACCATCATTTAGCATTCCCTGAATGGGGCTGGTTCGTTAGGTGCCAGTCGATCCTTACCTGTATCCCAAAGAATTGGGGGCTCTTGTAATGTATGATGCGCACCATATTCAGGCTTCTATCCTCATGAGGGGTGAGTGTGCCTACTCATTTATGCCGGCGATAACTACTGAGTCTACTCTGTCATTCTGCCGGGAAGCTAGATGATCAACGTTCCGACGTTCATCGGAGGGTCGCATGCATTCTACGTCGACTACAAGGAAGCTTCATCATAGGTCGTCCTGAGGATCAAGGAATCTACAAACCGGTGGTAAACTGTGGGCACACCTAGCACATCTCCATCTCTTGCTGCATGGCCACTCTTGGTATGTAGTGCCAAGCTCTGCAGGTCTGCGCACGCGCTACCGGACGCTTCAAGGAGACACTAGGTTCAGCACAAAATCTTTCCAGTCACTGAAGGATCCTCGTGATTTGCCTGGTGATTGCGTTCATTCACTCTGTAAGTTTGCATCACTGGAGGTTCGACGTAGATCCTTCCCCACGAGGTCCATGTCTACGCGAGGAGATCGACCACAATGCAATGTCAAAACTGAAGTCGATCACGGTTGGTGTTTGACCGAACGGCCCCGGGCTGGAAGAGAAAGACCGGCGCACTCTCCGCGTGCGACGCTTTGCCGGAGTGGCTGTTGAACCACAACGTTACTGTGCGTACTTATCGCAGTACATTCTTAACCTTCCTTCCTCTGTAGTGGGCCGCCGAGATGCATCGCCGACCATGACGGCATCTCGGTGGTAGAAGTCTGCCAGCGCCGACGACTGGTATCCACAGGCATCCCCATTCGCAATGAAGCTCGCCCGATGTGGAGGTGGCGCTTCCTCATTTGGACGCAACAGCCGTGCAAGTCCTCCAATGAGGCGCTAGCTCCTCGCCTGTCAGTTGGGTTATGTTGCTGCCATCCGTTCATCCCTCCCTCTGCCTGCCGATGGGTCGAGCACGCAGTATAAAGGCGGGCGCGGTGGTTCAAGTTGTCCCCGCCCTCCTCTTCCCTCTCTCTCACCTACCCTCTTCTCCCTCAAGCCCGTGGCGTTACCTCCCGCGACAACTCCCTGCGTCCGCGAAAGGCGCATTGCGAAACTTATCATTCTCGCTTCTCTACCCCGGGGCACCCTCTTGTGACGACTTGCGATTTCCCTCCCCCCTCACGCAAGAGCGGCACCATGCCCCAATCCCCAGCCGCAGAAACGTAAGTAACCGTGCAGACATTCGTCACTGAGATGTTATTGACCTTGAATCATCTTAGATACGGCCCCATCTTTGTTGGGGTTGTATTCAACATCGTCTTGTATGGCATCATGATTACGCAAACCTTCCTGTACTTCTCTATGTACAAGAAGTAGGCATTCACCGTCGTATTCTTGTCACAATATCTCATCCCAATCACAGAGACAAGCTATGGATGAAACTCTTCGTGGGTGGCCCCAACGTTTGTCGCTCTTAACGTACTGATGTCCGTGCGGCAGGTCGCCCTCCTCTTCCTTTGCGATACTCTTAACTGCGCTTTCGACATAACCTTCCTCTACCTCCCTCTAGTGAACGGGTTCGGTAAGTCCGGCTAGGCACAGTATGACATCACCTTACTCACCAACGTGTATAGGTGATCTCGCTGGTCTCGACTATGCGTCTTGGGTTTTCGCCACTGGTGCGTGTTCATTTATCTCTGAGGTGGCGTTCTTCAGCTGATGCAAACATGGCAGATCCTGCTCTGACGGTACACCAACCCATCTTCTCGTAGCTGTGTTTCTTACGCGATCTCTAGGCAATGATCGCGCTGTTCGTTCAGATGTTCTTCGCCTGGCGTGTCAAGGTTCTTACAGGCAAACTCCCGGCGGTGATTCTCATTGCGTTCTGTTCGCTTTGTCAATGGTGTAAGCGTCCTCAAGCTGTCTGTGGTCGCATCACAATCGGCTCACTATGCACAGGCGGCGGTATCGGAACAGCCATTGCTGTGGGGATGATCCCCGAGTTCACCCATTTCCAGAAGTTTGAGCTCATCGTGATCGTTTGGCTTGCGTTCTCCGCTGTCGCCGACACTGTCATTGCAATTTCCCTCGTATGGCACTTGGTATGTGTCTGTCTCTCGGTTGATCTGACTGCGACTGACGACACGATCTTACAGCGGAAGCACAAGACTGGCTTCTCTCAGACTGATGATGTCGTCAACAAGATCATCCGGAGTATGTTTTACGCCGGTGTCCCTCTTGTCACCGATACTGATGAAGCTGATTCTTCACAGCGACCGTACAGACCGGTTTGATCACTGCTCTGTGCGCTATCATAGACCTCATGCTCTTCCTGGCCACTGTACGTTCTCATTGATGTTGAAAGAACGACAACTCACTTTGCTCTCAGCCTTCCGGGCTTCACCTGATCTTCAACCTGCCCCTCTCGAAGCTGTACACGAACTCATTGATGTCAAGCCTCAATTCCCGCGCAGGATGGAAGTACGGAAATGGCGTCGGTGTTGGCACTAGTGGTGAGCTCGGCCGATCGCAGATCAAGGGTCTCCAAATGCACGGCGAGTATGGGAAGCGGGTTAGTGTGATGAACTCGGTCATGCTCTTTCTTTTTTCTTTGGCGATATATGACTGACACTCTCCACAGGTCGGCCAGGAGGTGTACATCGACGTCGAGAGCCACGAGATGATCGATTCACTCGACAAGGGACCCTCGCCTACAGAATCAAGCGAGATGAGTGCGGTAAAGGTTCGCGTGTGTCTTATGAAACATCCATAAACTCAACCGTCGCGAATGTTCACAGATGTTCGTGTCGCAGAATTCGGAGAAGCCGGGGCACGCCAGCGTTGGGCAAGCCCCGAGTCGTCCCACGGTGACGCTCTAAAGAAATGCATTCACACAGATTACTGGATCGCCGTTGGCAGTCGAAGGTCAGCGTGGACCGACGACATGTTTATCCTTCCAAGTTCCTTCTCGACAAGCTTCCTTGAGCGCCTGCAAATATTCCCATCTTGAGTTGTTCCAATGTGTGCTCGCGAAAAGCGCTCATCTCGTTTGTCGACAAGTGTACCATTCGTGTTACACCTTCCACCCCCTTTGGGCTGATGTAGTTCGTGGACTTGTAGGATGTTGAGTTCCCTGTAGGTATCAGCTGTATGCAATATGACTGTGTATCGTCTGACTTGTCTGCCCACGTTTCCAACACGCGTTGTGCGATGTTCCTAGGAGCGTCTGCGTCGATGGGGAGGAGAGGCTCGTGGTAGATGGGAGGATCACACGCGATGTGCAACGTGCCTGCCCCAGTGCCGCGAAGTGCATTCCGGCCCAAGCTGGGACCAGACCGAGCACCGCCCCGCTGGCGTGCACACACATCGTATTCATCGCGCCCCGCAGAGTCCAGCCATGCACAGGCCTCGTGTACGACGCACTACTTATCAGTCCGCGGAGGTGAGACGGACGGCCGCAACAATCTCTTCACACACACTCATCATCTCCGCGGACGCACTCTCCAGCCCTCCCCGCTGCAGGACCAGCACCGACATCCCTAGACAACAATCTATCTGATCACACTACTATGACCTCCACCCCGCCGCAGACGACCAACTCCCTCCCTTTTGTCCCGCTTACCCCCAATTCCATCGAGATCGAGCGTGGGCGCGCGTCCTCGCCCACACCCACCGACCCCGACTCGCCCTCGCCGCGGCGACGTTCGCGCTCTCGGCTGACGTCCATTTCCCTGCGACGCCGCCCTACGAGCGTCGTGCATCTGTCAAGCGAGCCGATCGTCCTCACAGCCGCCGCGCTTCTCGCAGTAGAGACCGACGCGGACAAGCGCCTCGCTGCTTCTCTCCCTACCCTACCATCAGAGGCGTCGCACTCGAAGGAGGAATCTGGGACTGCCAGCGAGACCGGAGAGAGCTCGAACGCGAGTATGGACGAGCTAAAGACACCGACCGCCGCAAATGGGCACGGCATCCGGGCGCGCGTGCTGAGCTTGGGGAGGAGGAGCAGGCCCGCGGGCGTCGTCCACATGTCGAGCGAGCCCAACCTCAGCGCGCAAGCGCAGGCACAAGCCATCGCAGGGAGCCTCCTCGCCACCCGTCCCGCAAACAACGGCGAGTCCGCCTCGCTGCACACCAAGACTTCCGAGCCCGCCCTATCTGCGGCGGCTGCGAAACCGCGCTCGCGCGTGCTCTCACTCTCGCTGCGCCGTCGCCCCACTGAGGCGTCGAAGCCCGCGCCGATACCGACATTGCCCATGACGCCGCCACCGTCGGAGCCGCGGTCGTCTGTCGAGGGCGAGGCGGACGTGAAGAGCGTGACGTCGGTCGAATCTGGCCCAGCGGTGGGCCAGCAGAGCCCGGAGGGGAACGTGAAGCGGCGCTCGCGCGTGCTGAGCTTGAAGCGGCCGACGAGCATCCTGCGGAGACAGGGCAGCGTCGCAAGCGTGTCGAGTGGGAGTAAGAGTCATAGTGGTGAGTCCGCTGGGTGGCATGGTGTGTAAGTAGGTTGCTGATGGCGTGATGCAGAGGATCCTATGCCCATCAACCCAAGTTATGTACAGAGCCAGGTGTGTGGCGTTGTGTGACATTGTGGAAGGGATTCACTGACGCGGACGCGGTAGCTGGATGAAGCCCGGGCATCATTGCGGAATAAGGAGAGCGAGGTTGCGGTGCTGGAGCACGAGCGCGACAACATGCGGCGCGAGCTGGAGGAGGCGCGGGAGGAGATGAAGGGTCTTCAGGAGGCCATAGAAGAGAAGCGTGAGGAGCTCGGGTCATTAGAGGAGGTTCACACAGCCCTTGCCATTCGGGAGGAAGTAAGTCCATCCCATAGCCTTTAGTTGTCCAATGGCCGTCGTTAACCTTTCTCTCCGCGTCACAGTTGAAGCAAGCCAGGGAGGCAGCTAGCGTGCAAGACGAACTTGTCGGATTCCTGCAGAACAGACTAGCAGAGATCGAACTCGGAGCGGAGGCCGAGCGGCGCGCGAAGCAATCCTCGGACGAGCGTGCGGCCGCGAGTGAGGCGGAGTGCGCCTCGCTGAAGGCGGACAAGGCTCGCCTCCAGGCGGAGATGACCAAGAAGGAGAAGGAACTCAACGAGCTGCAGACCCGCCAGAGCCAGGTCCTCGCACGTGCGGTCGATTTGGACGCGCGAGGACGAGAGCGTGCTGCAAAGGTGGCGGAGCTGGAGGCTGCCCTTAAGGAAGCGCGAGACGGCCAGGCGAGCGCAGAAGCGCGCCTGCACGCTGCGTTGGAGCGTGTCGCAGCCCTGGAGGAGGAGCGCGCACAGTCGGCAGCACAGGACGAGGCGATGAAGGTGATCGAGGAGGAACGGCGGGATCTCCTCGCACGACTTCAGACGGCACAGACGCAGACGCAGAATGGGTCTGCGCAGGCATCTCCCGTGCAGGCGACACCGCGGAGGCACGTCGCGTCGCGGCGGTGGGCATCATTATGGGTACGTCTTGTCGCCCCTCGCGACCGCCTGCGCCGCGCGCTCACAGGGCTGTTCGCCCGACAGACGAATCCGTACGTCGAGATCCTCGGTGTCGTCGCCGCGGTGCTGGGGACCCGCGCGCTGCTGTGGTGGCTTGGCCACCTGAACATGCGCGAGCTGTTCAACATGTCGTGTGATACGGGCGCGTTCGCACACGGGTGCCTCCGTGCGATCACCTCGTCTTCGAGTTCAACATGATTCATTGTAACTTATTCTATTTTGCCGTTTGACGGTTCTTGGTCTACCTCTGTGTCCCTCTTTCTCTGCCACGGGTGGCGAGTGTCCTTAGGGCGTACAAAGCGAGCACTCAGCGCGCACGGTGTATACTTTACTATGCAGTTTTTTGCTTCATCTATGCAACACCACTATGCAATCACACTCATAACAATTCTCTCGTGTGACGTCGAACCGCCACAAGCAAGATCACTATATCGCACGTAATGCATGTGCGCGGAAGATCAAGTAGCCTTTGGTACGTCGTAACTTGGCCTGTAAGTACATTCGGCGCGGGGCATAGTAATACTACTGTCCAATCACTGACGTCGGACCGCGAGGAATGGGTCAACTCCAGTTTGACGGCTCGACACACCGTGACAGCAAGAACAGCGTGCGGAAGGGTGACGATGATGAACTCGATGGAGGACACTCGCACCATCGCGGGACCAGATGTCAATTCTCGCGGAAAGACATTAACTTGAATCTACGCGCGGAACAGAGCGCAACCACAGGTACAGAAATATATACACGCGTAACACGGCGGAACGATGCATGCCAATCAGGACATCACGCGACCCGGAGCGACGACAACCTGGATTTGCGGTCAATGGAATCCGCGAGCAGCGTTAATGGACTGGCGAAGCGGTCGGTTTGAACAAACTTACTACACAGCCGTGTCGAGTATGCCCTCTGAGATCGGAACCAGCTGAGAGGTCGACGACGAGGCATGGACGCTGCTGTCCATCTTGGGACGTTTGGCAGCATTTCCGGTCGCGTTGGCAGGCCGCTTGCCAGACGACTGGCTCGATGCATTCGCGCGCTGTGCGGCAGAGCTGTACTTGAATTTTGCGAAGTTGTCGGGTAGCTTCGGGTGGTAGATCCAGTAAGGGGGGTCAATATCCACAGCTCTTTCTAAAAGAGACAGGAGCGCGGTATGGTCGCGAAGCACGGGTTGCGCATGCTCCCCGGACTCGATGTTTGGGGCAATAGGCTGTAGTCTGCCAGGGCCGTGTCGCCTGAACTTGATACGTGCGGGCTGGGAAGCTGGGCCCGGGGCCTCCTTCGAAATTGCAGATGCTACAAGGTCCGGAATTTGTGTCACGAGCCACTGATAATGCTCTTTGTACAGCAACGCAAGTGAGGTCAAGAGCTCGTCAAGGCCGTAGCCTGCCCTCAGCGGGTCGTCGCGGGTGAGTGCAGCGTCGAAGGTACCCGCCAAGAGACAGAAAGGCACAGATCCACCTCGCAACATGGCCAGCTTGTGCCGTCCACCGACGGATATACCATTGACGGTTGAGTGAGTGTCGTATAGAGAAAGAACGTGTTTCTGGAGCGCGTTGATATCATTATTAATCTGGTAGATCGTCTCGTGGAACCTCACGCAGCACCAATGAAAGACGTGGATGAACGATTCGAGATCGTGCCACACCTCATGTCGGAACCTGCCCGGCCATATCAATAGGACAGCTGAAATAAACTGCCAGGTGCCCTGCCGCAGAAGTCAGCACAATTGCTGCGCTAGTCAAGCCAAGGCTACGTACTGAACGATTCTTCTGCACTGCAGGTTGCTTCAGCTCGTGCGCAAACTTGCATAGGCCCCAATCGACCAACAGGCCCTTGTACTTCCACACGTTGTCCACCGGGTCCCTGTACCTGTATATCATGATGTTGAAGGCGCTGACATCCCGGTGCAACACCTCTGCCTGCCACGCTTGTTGATGTGCTAGGCAGTCAATCAGAGATCAAATGACATCACGGACAGAGCGGCAGACAAACCTGTAACCGCACAGTACAGTATATCAACTAGTTCATACGAATCCTCGTATTCTTCGAGAGGCATCGCGACTTCTTTGAGAATGAGACGGTAGTGTCTCCATCGCGGGGTGTTGAGCAATGTGTCCGCGCATGTCGTATGGATCCCTGCCTCGTCGTCGACAACATCGCCAGCAGCAACAGGAGTGGCTATGAAGTCGACGTTGTGGCTATGCAGATGCAGATATACTTCGCCCTCGGGGTGGTACGTCTCTGCTTCTGGGCGCCAGCAGTCCTTGAGGTATACGAGGCGATCCTCGGTCACGTCGTACGCAATGAAACCCTTTGTGCCCGAACCGGTCAGCGAGTCACTCAGGTAGTGCGGTTTTCCGACCAGAAACTCGCGCGGGAGCTTGGCCGGCAATAAACCGGTCTGCTCGTTCTTCTTACCCGCCTCCAGCTCCTCGGCGGTGATGATATCCGCAGCAGGCACCAAGATCTTCATGATGCGCCCCTCCTCTATGCTAGCTTGGAACTTGGCCCTGTGCCAATCAGTGTCGAAGGTCGTGAATGCGCGCATGCGCTCGATTTCGTCTTGAGTGGCAGGCTTCACTGTTGGATCGCAGCCTCGTTCCACATCTGTCATGCATGCAAAGCGGTAGAAGAATGCGTGCAGGAGCTGTGGTTGTTGGAGGAAGTCGAACGGCTCGGAGATCACGAGCCCAGCGCGATCCCAGCGCATGAGCCACGCGTAGTTGCGGCATACGAAGATGGTGAAGTAGCACGCCAGGAATTGTCTCTGCATCATCTTCATTGCGAAGCGACTGATCTTCTCCATCGACTGCATGCCTTCTTCTCGATTGTGCTCTTCCGATTCATCTGACTCTTCCGATTCCTCTGAGGACTTCTTCTCCGGCTCAGGTAGTGTGTCTGGCACCACGAATGGTGGCAGCGAGGGACCAGCCGTCACCTCTATGCTCAGATACGCCCCTGAATACGCCATCCTAGCCGCCTTCTCGTCTTTGTTCCCCTGCGTCTCCGGGTACACTGTCACGTTCGGTATCATGCGCTGTTCGTCATTTTCATTTTCTTCGCCCTCTTCGTAGTCGTCCGCATCCTCGTCCTCGTCTTCTTCTGAGCACCCCTCGTATTCGTCCTCATCATCTTCGGAGTCCTCTCCATAGTCGTCCATGTCCCATAGATGAGTGTCCTTCGCCACGAGATTCATGACGCCCTCTCGCCTGGCCGCCGTTGTGAAGACGGAGCTAGCTATCTTGCACTACATAGACACTTTCGAGTCAGCTCATGGAATCACATCGATCCCGACTCTTTACTACTCACCAAGTTATCGCGCATGGGACCCTCCTGCGCCCCAGCTTCAAAGTATGCGGGAATAAAGGCGTCAATCTCGACGTCCGCTGGGATAGCCTTCTCGGGCAAGAACTCGTGCAGAAATGCATCGAGCGTGATTTGAGCTGGTCTGAGCACCATCTGGATAGTTGAAATATCCTGCGCCGAGGCGATTGGACGTGGCACCCAATGCTGACGTAGACTTGTTCTGACCGCGCGCGACGCTATCCAGACCAGTTGGCAACCCAGTGTCCTCAGACCCAGAGGTTAGTGAAGAACCCCAGCAATCGTCAGTCGGGCCACAACAGAGAGTAAGTGGTGAGAGCGACCAAGAGGCCACTCCCATCCTCTATTACTTACGTCATATCATCAACGGTTTTACGCCACAAACCTAGTGCGCTTTGCACACACAACTCTCGTGCAGCGTTGCGATTTCGCGTGTGCAGAGAGTAATGAAGTACTCATGAGAGAAGAAAGTAGCGTGAGGTGGAAGGAGAAGCGTTCAAGCCGAGGACGTCTCGACAGTTCCAGAGTACCGGACGTTACATTGTACCGACGCATCCGGCCCATTCCTGCAAATTATTGAGGTGCAGTAAGTGTCTCATTAAAAGGAAGGCAAATACACAATGCGCAAGTGCATTCGCGACATGAGTAGCACCGCCAGGCCTCATGAAATGCGCGTGCATGCAACGCGTGTTGGGCGCCAAAGGTATCACGTTGGGGGTGCGGCATGCTACGACACGCGACTAGCACAGCACGGATACGCAGGTATCAATGCCGCTGAATTGCCAATAAGAATCAGAAGCGAATCACTTGCAGGTTCTCGGGGCTGTCATCGACATACCGCATATCTACCCATTGATCATGTCTTTCAACTTTGGGAAGCGAAGCAAGTTCACCCAGTCGCTGAGGGAGCAGGGGAGTGAGAGTACTTCGTCTAGTACCGGAGCAGGTGCGTGAGCCACTCGTCGTGCCGGGATGGTGATGAGTTGCGCTCATTGATTCTGAACAGAGCCTCTCAACCCCAGCTATGTCCAGAGCCAGGTGAGTCGTTCATCACGAACTTCGAGTGTTGGGGTGCTCACCAAACGGTACACAGCTGGATGAGGCGCGTGCCTCGCTTCGGAGCCACACCGATACACTTCACGACCTCGAGTACGAGCGCGACATCGTCAAGATTGAATTGGGGAAGACGCTGGCAGAACGAGACATCGCATTGGAGAAGACAAGGATCTTGGAGCAGACGCTAGAAGCGCTGCATAAGGAGGTGAGTACTACTTGAGCGGTGTTGCATTACTCGGACACCAAGGGGGTCGCACAGCTAGCCGAAGCAAGGAAAGCAGCAGGGAGTCAAGACAAGCTATTAGCGACAGTGCAACGGCCGTTGGCCGAGATGGAAGTTAGCATGGCTTCCGAGCGACGCGCTTGGACGCTCTCACAGGAAGCGGCGGAACGAAGTATCGAGGAGCTAGAGCGCGCGCGTGATAGAGCCATGAGAGAGCTGCGCACTGTGCAACAAGAGCATATTATGGAGAGGGCGGAACTGGAAGCTGCGCAACACGACAAGGACGCCTTGCGGGATGAGCTAACTCAAACCCGAGCAGAGCTGGATCGTCGAACAAACGAATTGAACACGTTTGAAGGGCGCCGTATCGCCGTCGAGTCAGGCGTATGTCGAGTCATCGGTGTCGACCTCTGAGGATCTGACCATTTGGATGACAGCTCGAAGTGCTCCGACAAGCGGCAGCGGCGCGAGATGGATTTGTCGAGTATTTGCAGGACAGAATCGCTAGACTAGAAGCCGCCTCGAAATCGGAGCGGCGAGACGTCGACACGGAAGGAGAGGCGGCAGAAGCTTCGCAGTCGGTGGAGACAGCTGCACGGGAGAGCACAGCGCACCAGAAGCTTCGACAGGAAATAAGCCAGCTCAGGGACATAGTAGAGCAGCAGCTGAAGCAACATACCAGCGCCGCCGCAGCTAGAGGCAGTCCTGTCACCCCCAATGGGTCTGGTCTTCATGCGGCAAATACAGCGGCGGATAGCCAAGACCAGCGTCGCCAAATCAGTGTGGGGCGAATTACTGGGTCCCCGTGCTTGCATCGGGAACCAGAAACATCTAGCAAAATCCCACAAGTATTTCCAACACAGTCGTCAAGCAGAGCAAGCAGGGGGTTTGCGCCACCACTGAGGATGGTGTCAGATACAATCGAGCGGGTCTTCGAGGTATGAGATTCGTGTTGTTGTACCTGGCGTGCATTCAATCTCGCTTGAATGGCAGAGCACGGCCGATGATAGTACGGACCATGGATATATTGCAAGGAACGCACTTGTGGGCCAGAGCAGTCTTGAGGCGTTTTTGATGGCCTGTCTGGTGGGTGTTCTGGTGGTTTCGCTCTTACAGCTCGTTACGACTCCTATGTGCCTGAAGTAGCCTCCGTGCGGTAATGGAACCCTGACTTCACATCATCGTTGAAAGTAGATGTACAAGGTATCTAATTGTAACTCACTGTACGACAGTTAAGAGCTTGCGGGTGTTTGCAGCGGTGTTTAGCCTTCGGATGTAATCGTATATTCATAGTTACCAATTCTACAGTTTTGAAAGGTCACGCCGAGTATTTGAGTAGCGAATAATCAAGATTCAAGACGTGCATAAAAGCCAGGCGAAGTTGCCTTGGGCAGATGCATGGATCGTTTTATAGATGTATGAGTATAGCGCTTGCGGCATGTACAGTGAGCACATATGAGGTTGAAGTAGAAGCCAGAGCATGCTACGTTAGCTCACCAGGCAGCCAGGACTGGGTTCGGGACGATAATGGGCATGGTCTGCGTGCGAGACAGTGGCAAGGGGGAAAGGGAGGTGAGGAGAGTCGCGACCACTCCGACGCCGATAGTGCCTCTCGGGATTCAATCGCATCACGTCCATCGGCACCTCCCGCCGTCCGCTCCTCATGCATCATCTGGCGACCTCTGGCGACTCATCTCGCGTGCAGCGTACGACTGGCCGCTCGCCTCAGACTTGATATACCCTGACAGAAAGGGCGAGACGGAGGTAAGTAGACACACAATACTTTGTACAGGATGTGGAGGGCGGATGCTTTCTCGTATGGCTTCGGCGACTCGAAGACCGACGACGCGACAGCTATGCTACTTAACGCCGCACCCTGCCTTCCCAGTCCCCAAGCACCCCGAGGTCGGTGTGACCTCCGCTCGGACGGGCGCCGCAGCAAGTCTCACATACTCGTCCTCTTGAACTACAACTACTCATGGGTCGGCTTCAGCCAGTCTCCGAGTATCACAGTGGATGTCGCGTATGTCCTCTACAAGCCTCTACATCGTTTGATACTACTAACGAGTGCAGACCTTCTCTGGCCTCGGGTTTAAATCGTGTCACAGACGATGCATTTACATAACCTCGATCCTTTTTGTAGGTTTGTCGGTGTCTACAAATGCGGAGTGCGGCGCTGTCCTGGCCCCATCGACTGCAGAACCATAGCACTTGACCACGGTCACCTCATCTGGCGCCTCGTTCGAGAGGTAGTGCGACCTGCGCGTGGCATTGACGTCCCGGCACCATGCGCTGAGAACGCTACTCGGTGTAGATTTAGCGGACATAGACGATATGTTGGACCACGTCGAGGGCACTCCAGTCTGCGAGAGCCAGAGGCGTGTGTGTGACAGCGTAGTGCGGCGATGGGGCTCCATACGTTGATGTTGCGCTTGCGCCCCTGCAACAGTCTATCGACATCGTGGCGAACATCATGTCATACATGCATACTGACGGCCTCGAGTGACTGATCGACGTCGACCCGTTCCTGGCTAGATTTGGTCTTTTCGAGAAGTCGAGGACGGGTTGAACTCTCCTGACCTATCACCGTCGCTTTCGTCCTACCTGAGAACCCTCATTCTCTGAACTTGCGCAATGGAATACTGATCTGATTGTTCAAAGATTTGCACTCTCATTGCCATGGTCTTTAGCAGCTCCTCAACTTGTCGATCAGTAGGCCGGATGTGCTCGTCGCCAAATGTACTTTCCGCACTGATATATGTCCCGAATTGGAGTCCTGTGCCGACTTACAGAGTAAACTGGCCCCGCACATCGATGATCTGGCCCGGTAGGCCTCTGCCGAGGCTCTCCTTCGCAATATCGGCATGCACGTAGACATAAGGCGCTCGATCATCGAAGGTTCCGGGAACTGGAGCTACGGGCGAACCTAGGTCGGTAGCAGTGAGTACAACGAGGCTTACGGACGGGCACCATCTGGTTGAACTCAAACACGTCATTCGCAGCGTGTATTGGGCGGCTCTTGGTCAAGTTGTTGTTGGAAGCAAGGCAGGTTTGTCCTTGAACGAAAGATCAATGCTGATACGTACGCATAGTAGATTCTTCGGAATTCGCGCTATGATTTGCGCTGTGTTACAGCCCCGGTCTCCTCAGGCCGCGCCGTCAAGGCGTAATGCCACGTTCCTGCAGGAACTCGTCCACTCGTGTCCAACACGAGGCATGGGAGACGGTTTGCTATGCTCCTTTCATTTCGGATGTGTGCCGACGGTGAGGAGAACAGGCTGGAAGCCTCCTGGTGCGTATGAGTGCTACACCGCCACCCTTCACATTTACTCCGTAGTCGCTTTTCTGGCCTGCCTCCCAGCTCGAATTGCACACCAACCCCTCTTGACTCGTATCTTCTACCAACCACTGTCCTTACGGAGGATCACCCCTCCTTCCGCACCAGAACAACAACCCTTCTGCTAGACATTGACATTTATTACGAACTATCATGGCTCCTCCGAAACCGCAGCGCTCTAACACTTATTTCGGTAACTTATTGTGGGGACGGGGAGGGAAAGGGGGCGAAGGAGCTAATGCCGATGGTATGTGAGGGTCCAGGACAGTGACGCGCAGTGTTTGTTTAGCTAAACTGCCCTCCTAGGCGACACGCAGAGTCTGCTGTCCAAAGTTCAAGACCAGAAACAAGTCGACGAGCTCCAGAGCAAGGTATGACTTGCACTACCTAGTTGGTATGGTGTCCAAGCTAAGCATAGTTCCGCTCTCTAGCTTGACGAGACCACGTCGGTGCTGGACACCAAGTCACGAACCATCACTTCGCTCGAAGATCGCGTCAAGGTTCTGACGTCCACCCTCGAGACCGCGCGCGCAGAGTCAAGGGATGCGAACGCAGCTCTTCAAGCTTCGGAGGTAGCCAAGACCAAGCTTCAATCAGACCTTGCCGACGCGTTGAAGCGTTCTGATGAAGTGCGGCACGAGCTTGCAGAGCAAGCAAGCCAGCTCGAGCGAACGCGCCGGGAGGTTCGTAATGGCATTTAGTGCTCTGATTTTGCGTTCATATATGTTGTAGGTTGACGAGGGAAAGGCTGCACTTAGGACGGAACGGGCTGCGCGGCTCTCTGCGGAAGAGCGCTTGAAGGCGACCGAGGCCGACCGGGACCAGCTCAAAACTCGCTGTGACGAAGTGGAAGAGCGTATCTCGGCAAAAGAGGTGGCTCTTCAAGATGCGTACAGTCAACACGAGCACCTCGCTTCGGAGTTGAACACCGTACGCGGCGAGCGGGATGTGCAGTCCGAGCGCGCCGCAGACCTCGAGCTCGAGCTTACCATCGTCACGAAGGAGCGTACCGAGCTGGACCAGCGAAGCGAGGACTACCTCTATCGCCTGAAGGCGCTCGAGGCTGAGATAGACAAGAGGGAGGCTGCTCTAGAGGAGGTTTCCGGCAAGCTAGAGGCGAGGGAGGCTGAAATGGCGACTGAAAGGGAGAAGGCGCACAGGCTCTCCGAAGAGCTCGATGCAACTCGCGTTGAGTCAGCGCGGAAGTCGATGCAGATCGACGAAATGGCTGCTGAGCTCGCGACGACCTCTGACGCTCTTGACCAAGAAGCTGCGCAGGCGCGCGCTGAGGTCGAGGCGCATCTTCGCAAGCTTGATGAACTCGAGCAGCGACACGCGCAAGAGTACACCGCACTCGAGCAACAGGTTACAGAGCTCAACGCAGAACTCCAGGTGCGTCAGAATGTTGCCTCATACCTAGCCATAATAACAACCTGTCCTAGTCCCAGGAGAGGAGCCACAGACTCGAGGTTGAGACCCTCCAGGCTTCGCATCGACAAGAATTTGACGCGCTGACGGCCGAGCGCGACGCACTACAGCATCGCTGCGACGAGGCTGTGCGCGACACCGAGGAAGTCCGTCAGGAGTACGAGCGTGTCCTAGCCAATGCGCAGTCCTTCAAAGCGCAGTATGACGAACAGGAGACAGCACTGCAGGAGATGCAGACTGAGATATCTGAGGCGGAGAGTGCTCTTTCCTCTGCCTTGCGGGAGCTCGATACCGCCAAGGCACAAGGGGACAAGGCGCGTCAGCGCATAGCCGAGGTTGAGCGGTCCAAGGACGAGATCATCGAAGGATTGGCTGCAGACCTTGCACACGCTCGCGACACTCACGCTGCCCTCCGCGAGACCTTCCACGCCACAGATCGCCACGCGAAAGATCTAGAAAATACAGCGCGCGCCCTCCAGGATGAAGTCCGTAAGCTCCACGCCGCACACCAGGATGAACTGTCCGACTTGCTCGTCGACAAGACGGACCTGCAGCGCAAGCTGGATGCCGCCCACGCGAGGGTCGCCGACCTCGACAGGGCAGTCAACGCCGGGCAGAGCCAGATCGCACAGCTGCAGAGTGAGTGCGACCAGGTCAAGATGCGCATCACTCACCAGAACAACGTCCTCAAGGAGAAGGAAGAGGCGTACGCCGAGTGCAAGGCAGCGCTATCCCAGTCTACATCCCGGGCCAAGTCCCTGCAGAGCGAGCTCGACGCGACACGTCACAAAGCTCTCGAGAAAGAGCAGACTCTCGCACGGCTTACCTCCGAACACTCGCAAGCCACTCAGCAGGCCCTGGCTCTCGAGAGCGAGCTGGACGCCGCGCGACAACGTCTCTCCGCGGTGAACGAGAAGGATCAGGAGATCGCTCGGCTGGCGAAGGAACTCGCGGACGTGAGGGAGGCGCGCAACGCGCTCACGCGGAAGCTCACGACGAGCAACGAGCAGGCACGGCGGCAGCAGCAGGCGGCCGACGAGGCCAATCGCAGGCGCACGGACGAAGCCCAACAACTCCGTACGACGCACCAGGCGGCGGTGGACGAGCTCCACGGGAAGCATAGGTCTGCACTGCAGCAGCAGGTAAAGCAGTCCCTCCAGGAAATCGAGAAACGAGATGCTGAGCTCCGCGCGGCGCGCGCCGACCTCGCCGCCGCGCACGCAGCTGCTGCAACGGCTCGGCAACAGGTCGACACGCTGAAAACAACGGTCGAGAATCATAAGCACAGTGCGGGCTCGCTGGAGCGCACGAAGGACGGCATGCTCGCGCAGGTGCATGCGGAGTACAAGCGGCAGATCAGCGCCCTGGTGGCGGAGAAAGAGGAGTTAGCGCACCGCTATAACATCCAAATTCGCGAGCTCCAGGCTGAGCAGGCTCGTCTACTGTTCACTACCAGGCAGCATGAGCGGATAGCTCGTGGCCTCGCGGGTGTCGCTGGGGCGGCGCTGACGACTGGTATCGCATACATCCTCTTCTGACTATCTAAGCCCAGGCCCCGCATTGCACGGACCTAGGATAATTACTTATTAGCATCCACATCACGTTTACCGCACATCTACCAGCATTCCTTCACTCCTCACTCACACGACATTTACACAACCATGACGATGACGACTCCGATGATAGCATGTATGATACATTGACACTTGCGATATGATGAAGATGACTTACTTAGCTATGAACGATACAATGCACACCGCTAGGACAGCATACACTGGGAAAGACACTGGGCATCTATCTATTCCGCGCAACTTTTGTGTTCGTTGCGCGGCCCATAGTGCCATTGGCATCAACATCGAGCTTGCGCTTCTTTACGGGCGCACTCGCAGACGGACGCGACGTAATCGCTTTGGGACCCTTCTTCGGAGTGTACTCGTCCTGTAAGTCCCTGTCATCAATCTGCAGCCTACTCTTAGAGCTATAACGTACGTTCCGGCGTATTGCAAGCTCGTCAGTGTCGTCCTCGTCCTCCGAGAAGTATTGTGCGCGGTGAACCGGTGTATCATCCTCTTCATCCTCTTCCTCCTCGTCTATCACCCGGCGAGAAGCCTGCGAACGTCGACGCCCTCCGATCGACGCCCGCCCATTCGTCAACTTGCGCGTCGGCTGCTTGTCCTCGGGCTCGTATGCCGAACCCGATGCGTCTGACTCTTCGAAGGGGTCTGCATCCGAGTCTTCCTCTTCCTTGACAGGGACTGAAATTACCGCTTTGACGCGGCGGATGACCCGTTGCTGGACGGGACCCGACAGCTCTGGTTGAGATTGGGGTCGTGTTTGTGTCTGTGGTTGAGCGTGAGGCGCGGCGCGCGTACTCAATGTTGTGCGTAGCGTATCTGGTGCCCGCTGAGTCTTGTTGGTAGATATAGGGAGCTCCGGGACAGCAGATTTGTGCTTGGGCGTACGAGCAGGGGGTGGATCTTTAGTGCGAGAGAGCTGTTTCGACGGCGTCTGCTTGGCCTTGTTCTTTGTGGGTGATGGCGGCGGGTTGTTGTCTGGTGCCTGGACTAGAGATGCTTGTCGTTTTCTCTGAGGCGGGTGCACGGATGAAGTGGAAGCACGTTTCGTCGACGAGCTCGAATGCTCAAAGAGATCGGGGTATGGTGACCTGGAAGCTAGAGCACCCATAGCCGCGTTAGCTTGCGTGTTATACTGAGAACACGATCAGTCATCATCCCACGCCAAGAGGGAGCATATACACACCGAAAGTTGCTCGGCCACCAGCTCATCTATCCGGGAGGACACCCGGCATCTCTCCTCGTCGGCGCGGAGGCAGCGCTCCTTCCAGTCCGAAATCTCCTCGCGGGAGGACTCCTCTAGCCTGGTAAGCTGAGCTTTCCACTGGGCAGACTCCGCACGAAGATGGGCTATTGTTTCTGCCTGGTGCTTGATCTACAACCCACAACATGAGCGCAGACATGATACGGAACAAGAGCCGACGCACCTTGAGCTCAGCTTTGTCTACCTGCGGAGCAAAGGCATAAGCAGCGTTGCAGCTCTACCAGTGAAAGTACGCGCACCGAGGCCTTCCACGCCTCCTCTCTCCGCTCCCACTCCGTCTCCTCAGCCCTGAGGTTTTGCAGAGTTTTGAGAGCGTCGTCGCGTTCCCTTCGCGCCTCCGTAGCTTCCGAGCACGCGCGTGCGACATCCGTGCGTGCTTGTTCCTCAACGGTGGCGAGCTGGACGTCCCTTTAGACAGCCGGTTGGGACCGAGAGTAAGTAGTAGGAAGGAGCTTACAGCGAGGTTCGCGGCCTTGGAGAGGGATGCGAGCGCGTCGGAAATGATGGAACCAGGGGTGGGTGGCATTTATGTGGTAAAGAATCCAAAAGTCAAGCTGCAGAGCTATGTCAGGACACGCGTGGAGTACGCGTTTGAGTGGGAGGAAGAGGAGGAAGGACAAGATTGGTGGCAGCCACACAACGAACCGCACCGCCGTCAAATTCGGTTTGATTGAGTAAGTACTCACATCATGAGCGCTGATACTGCCACTTATGTAATATCCATATGCTCAGGCTAATAGCGGTGGACATCCGCAGCTTTCGCCCGTACTTACGATCTACATCCTCTCCCTCTCTTTCCGGAATGCCCGCAGTCATACCTAGAGATGTCCGCGAGTTCTTGGACGGCTATCCCGATAATACTGACGACCGCTCGCTCTCCGACAACCTGCTTTTCTACTCCAATGAGCTGCGCTGTCGCCCTGACAATCTATACATCGATGACTTGCACAAGCAGTAAGAGAGCTAGACAATGCTATATAACGGGTAGCTCACACCTGTGCGCCTAGATGGCATGGTGACTACGCGAAGCTAGAGTACAAGCATGGGTTCATACAATGGCTGTACGTTCTGTAGACCTTTTGTGCTCGAGGAATCAGGTAACCCGTGTCTCATTCACCAGCTTCCCCATTCCTGAGCTAGGAGCAAACTATGAGTCTCAGCCACTACAGCGACATGAAGCGGAAGCCATGAAAGCCGACGAGACGGTTGTAGAACGGGTCCTGCGATCTTATCGGCTAATGCTTGACTTTTACGGGATGCGTCTTGAGGATAGTGAGACCGGGCTACTTGCGCGGGCAGACAAGAACTACAAGGACCGCTATCGGAATCTCGCTCGTGAGTCTTGTGCTGCCCCGGCGTACACATTAGAGACGGTTTGGTAGGGTCCTTACACAACAATCTCCGCATCTCGCGAATACTCAAGTGCCTCACCATCCTCGACCTTGAGCGGCTAAACGCGGGCTTCCTGCTCTTCGTCCTTGCGGAACAGAGCGAGAACGGGGAACTGAATACACTTGCCATTCGAGCTAGTATGGATCGGTGGTGGGCGAACTGTGTGCGTAACGACGAGGAGCGGAAGTGGATCGTAGAGATGATACGGGACGTGCGGGAAGGTGAAGATGGTTTGTGGACGAGAGAGAAGTATGTGGAGGCGCTGAAACGGCGAAAGGAGACGGGAAAGTTAGAGGGGATCAGTGTAGCAGAAGCGGAGGATAGGTGAGTCAATCGTGTGTCTATGGTGCAAAGTTAAATAAGGGGACATGTCCGAGCGTGAATGCGTAGCTGCTACGTGTCCTCTTGATTTTCGGCGAGAAGCTGCAGCTTAGCCAGGAGACTCTGTTGCCTTCTCTCAACGTAAGCCGGGCTGATCGATGCTAACAAGTCCTCCAGGCCTTCAAACGTCCTCGACACAGCGCCCTGATCGATCTGCACATTACATATGAGATTCATGTACACTGTCGCGCATAGATGCACCATACGCACGCCATAGCCACTGGTGGTCAACACTACTATCACAGTGCTCTGCTCAAGGAGCACTATGCGCGCTGAAGCCTCATGCGCCGATACATGAGTGATCTCGAACCCGGACACTCCAAACGAGTGTTCTTGCAACGCGCTCGAGAGTTCGCCACCGGGGAAGTCGACGTCAGAGTGCGATGGAGAATTAGGTGGCACCCGAGATGGCTTAGGCTCGGAGGAGTCGTCCATCCCTGCAGTTGTATCAATGAGACGCGGTCGTGTCGAAGAGCCAGAGCAGCTCAGCGGACTGAGAGCTTGTCGTGGCAAGCGCAAATAAGATGGCGGTGGTTCCACAAAGGTTGCGGGATAACAAAATCGCCCACCGCTGGGAACTTCATTGATTCGAGGCTGTGGTCGACGTCATTCAGAAGGTCGTGGTCGGCACTGCTCTTGTCAATTACGTAAAGGTCTGCAAGTGAATAAGTTGGCTGTACTTTGCATAATAACACGAATACCACGTACTGCGTAGACGAAGGTCGGGATTCAGAGCCGTACAACAACAGGCAGGGAGGGTGAAGCAAGCGCAAACGTCCTGGCGTCTGTTTGATTATGGGCGCCTACGCGTACGCTGCGACGCGACCACGCACCGCTCCCTCCTCGGTCCTCCTCGTCCCAGCGCGTGATTCCTTCCTCACTCTTCTCGCCTATTGCCATCCTATTGGTCAACAAAACAATACACTTCGTCTTGAAGCAAAACCAGACACTCGCTACTTCCAAGTTGGGGAGCATCCCGGCGTCGACCTTGGCCCTCCAATACCTATTCACTAGACCACGATGGATGTCGTCAAAGCCGTCGAGACGTACATTACAAAACTCATCTCTGTCCCTCAGACGATGAAGGTCTTGCTACTCGATGCCCATACGGTATGTCCCAGCCAGTCCTCAATGTGCCCCTTACCCTAACCGATCCCCGTCAGACTCCCATTGTATCCCTGGCTGTCACTCAATCAACACTGCTTTCCCACCAAGTATACCTCACCGACAAGATTGATAACAAGAAGCGCGACCGCATGCCGCACATGAAATGTGTATGCTTCCTCCAGACGAGCGAAGACAGCCTCGAGGCGCTTGAGGCAGAGCTGCGAGAACCCAAGTACGGCGAATATTTCCTGTGTGGGTGAATTATACTCCATCCACTCTCCCTGCACCCCATTACACACCACCTCTTTGTAGACTTCAGTAACATACTCAGCAAGACAACCATCGAGCGGCTCGCGGATGCGGACGAGTACGAACTGGTTAGGGAGGTGCAGGTGTGTGTGGTGCACCTGGTGTGCGGCCCATACCCTGATACACAGCGAAGGAATACTTTGCAGACTACGCGCCGATTCTTCCGTCCCTTTTCTCCCTGAACCACACGCCCACGGCCTCCTGCCCGTTATACGGTTCATCACCCAACTCATGGGACCCGAAGGCGCTTGAGCGCGCCGTGCAGGGTGTGACGGCCGTGTTGTTAAGCCTGAAGAAGAAGCCAGTTATTCGGTACGAGCGTTCGAGCCCGATGGCAAAGAAACTAGGTGTCGAGATTCAGGTAGGGGCACCGTGCTGGCTCTGTGGCGGCCGGGTTGCTGATCCAGGTGTCTAGCATAGGATGCAGTCCGAATCGTCCTTGTTCGATTTCCGGCTGACGCAAGTGCCTCCTCTTCTCCTCATCTTGGATCGGCGGAACGATCCCGTGACTCCATTACTGTCGCAGTGGACATATCAGGCCATGGTGCACGAACTGCTAGGTATTCAGAATGGTCGGGTAGATCTTAGTCTAGTGCCGGACATACGGCCAGAGTTGAAGGTAAGCTACTCATGTATGCGTACCTGGCACCTATATTGATGACGCCCCCCCAGGAAGTTACCCTCACGCCCTCTACCGACCCCTTCTTCCAAGCCCACCACCTCGCAACGTTCGGCGACCTCGGCACCTCCCTCAAAGCCTACGTTCAGTCTTATCAGTCGCACTCTCTGGCAAACAATCCGCAGTCGATCAACTCGATCAGCGACATGAAGCGGTTTGTGGAAGAGTACCCCGAGTTCCGCAAGCTCGGCGGGAACGTCAGCAAGCATGTCGCGCTTGTCGGAGAACTTAGCCGGCTGGTGGGACGGGACAAGCTCCTGGAACTGGGGGAGGTCGAACAAGGACTTGCGACTGGGTCCGGAGCGGATCTCAGGGTGAGTACGCGCAGGTAGCTCTCGCCCGGTTATTGACGGCTGCTTTGGATGTAGAGCGTGCAAACACTCATTACAAACCCGACAATTCAACCCTGGAATAAGCTACGGCTTGTGGTCCTCTATGCACTGCGTTACCAGAAGTCGCAAGCGAACAATGTAGCCTCGCTCATCAGCCTGATGCTTGAAAATGGTGTCAACAGGGAGGATGCGAAGGTCTGTTGTTTGAACGTATCTCTCCAGCTCCCGCAGTGCTCAACTGACCTTGGTTTGTGGTAGCTCGTCTATGTCATCCTCAACATCGCTGGGTCTGACCAACGGCAAGACGACTTGTTTTCTGCTGAGTCTCTCTTCGCCAAGGGCCGGTCGGCTCTCAAGGGCCTCAAGGGCGTTGAGAATGTATACATGCAGCATCAACCACATCTAGCGGAAACGCTAGAGGACATGTTCAAGGGGCGCCTGCGGGATACCAGTCACCCTTTCCTAGATGGCGCTGGACCAAATGCGAGCTTACAGAGGTATGTTTCACATGTCAATCGGAATCCTGATGTACTAACCACCGCCACCTTGTGTTAGGCCGCAGGACGTTATCATCTTCATGATCGGCGGTACGACTTACGCAGAAGCCCGTGTTGTTTCACTCCTCAACCAAGAATCGACCCAGGGCGGTGCCTCCTCCGCCGGTACACGCCTTCTTCTCGGCGGCACCTGCGTGCACAACTCGTCCAGGTAAACTACCCCCCTCTTTCACCCAGCACGCACTCACCATAGCCATGCCAGCTTCGTTGAGATGATTCGCTCCGCTGCGGCGAACTTCCCAGCATCGGTATACGAGCCGCCGCCGGGGAGCTCGAGCACGATGCCCGTGCTGAACCTGAACCTCGGCGGCGTGAACGTGAGCCTTGGCGGCCCCGCGGGCACGGGCGTGTACCGCACAAGCGGGGAAGGTGTCAGCCTCCAGGCGGACGGCATCAAGGATGGTGTGAAGACGCTGTTTGGGAAGGTGCGCCAGGGCGTGGACCGGATTGCATCACAGGAGCTGCGGTAGAGCGTGCTTCACGTAGTGTCGGGTATATGGGTGTACTGTTGTGCTACGACATGCTATCGTGTCGAACTATGTTCGTCGGACCTTGTTGACTGGCGCTGCGGTACGATCGGCTTCAACGCGACTTATCACGCATCCGGAGACTGGATGCGGCGGCATCGGAGCAATCTAACACAGGTGAATAGTGATCTAGACGCTATTGATATTGATCACTCGTACACATTGGATACACAGAACGAATTGGGCATAGAGGGAAGTAAGAGATAGGAAGGCTAAGCTAACTCGAACTTGGGATGCGCAATTTTGAGGACATCCGGTTATTGGGATTTCCGCCCCTACGGGTCCAGACCGGACTCCGCCCCGGAGTCGATCCAGCTTCGAGCTGAAGTTACGGCACGACGAAAGGCTGGATGATCAGAGACGCCCACTCCTCCACACAGATGTGTTTCTCGCCGTCTACTAGTAGCTTCCGCGCTCTTTCTTCGATAGCGTAAACTGCACAAGTTCCATGGCAGGTGCATTGTCGAGGGCGGAGTTCGCGACCTTGCACTACAATATGATACCAGAGTCAGTAGGATACTCGTCAAGAACTACATTGTACGATAACACACCGGCGTTATACATACTCTGCTCCTTGCCGGTGGACAGTGTTAGATCAATTTGGTCTATATCGATGTCCGAGGGGACGTCTTCCCCATGGGAACAAACTCGTCCATGAATGTATCCAGGGAGACCTGCGAGACCTTGCCTTTCAACTCCATGACGTGTGTATAGTCTACGTCCTTCGGAGATTCTCGAGCTAGAGCTAGTGTTCTGCAGTGAGTTGACGGATCTGACTGTGTAGTACACCTCGAGTTGAATGGCACATGGATCCCGCGTGAGCCGGCCCCGTGAGACGCCTGGGCCTGCCACCTGAGATTTACTCGTTTCCAGGTGGCAGCGACGTGGAGGAAGAAATGACCACATGCTGACCCCAGGTCTACTTGAAGACAGGTGTCGCACCACCTAGCAGCGACGTGCACTGTCAGCACTGTGTGGCCTACTAATCCATACCCTTATGTAGCATTGCTATGTCCTATTTCATATTTCTTTGTGGGGCCTTCCATATATCATGGATCAAAACATCATACTAAATATTTTAAAACCCGTGTTTTGTTATAACATAATCAACAAGACCATACTCGAGGATTACAGTCACTTATAAGCGACAATCCACTCGGGCTTGTACATACATGACAGCAGTACATACGGCGCTGCTTTACATACAAATGGATCTACATCATGTCGTAGCAACAACAATCCACACTACAGAACATAAACTATCTCACTATCTATAGTATGATACCGCCTCGATCCATAGTAAGTTTAAGACAAACGGCCAGCAGTACAAGCCCCAGAGCCTAGCAAGCCCGCCTAGTGGTCCATAGATGGCAAGGCCGCCATATCGTTCGAAGTGACATGGCGAGCAACTTTTGACTCAAGAGGAGTGGTGGTAAGAGGAGGGCCGCGGGATGTCGGACAACGTTCCCACCGGTTTTATTCGATTGAGGCTTGTTTGCATGCGTTAGGTGCTGTACAGTACACCGGATTACTCCGTCAGGCGTCAGTGATAGCTGGCAGAGACGTGGCAATGAGGGTGTCAGGTAGATGCAAGGGGATGGAAGATAGGATGGGGGCACGCGGTCCCTCCGTATTCGCGCAACATCGTAGACAGCTCTCGCTCACCTGACCGCGACATATGGTGGCAGGACTCCCACGCATCAAGCGTACCACGCGCCTGTCAGGAATCAACCATCTCGAGGTGTAGTCACTAAGTCAGTGACTAGTCACTAGTCACTACGAGCCCACATCGTGACAAGGCGCCGTGATCAGGCGGAGGTCACGCGTGGCGGTACTCGCCGGCCCTGGTTCGTCTGTGCAGTTACATGGTAAACGTAAAGATACTCATTCAAGCAGCCAAGTAAGTTACAGTTCACAGTCGTCTTGCAGTACACAACGACCAGCCGCTATGCGAGAGCCCTACGTATCGCCTCATTATCCCCGTTTGCAGCATATGGGTCTCAGATGCGGAAGCCTTTGACTCAACGAAGTCGCGCTTCTCCTTCCTGCCGCATGGACCGTCCCAAGATTGTTCCATACCGGTCCTGCCAGTGCTCTGAGTAGTAAATATATCAATATTCAAACTGCGCAAAGCGGTCCGTATCGGACTTGGCATCATAAGTCCAGGTCCCTCGCAGCGCCCGCTTGAAAGCAAGTTTCACTCGCCGATAGTCGAGCACCGGTTCTGGCTTCTTGGAAGGAGGTGGATGGTCAGGGAGGGTGTCGTCCTCGTCGTCTTCCGAGTCTGTATTCTCAACGGTCACTCCTAGAACTTCGTGTCGCCGAGGCTTGCCCTGAGTGACACTGGACCCCAAGAGCGACTCGAGGGGTATGAAAGGGAGCTTCAACTCCGCTGCCAGCCAAGCATAGTGCTCCTGGTACAGATGGGAAAGCGCAACCAGGAGCGAATGCAGGCCCGCTGGCTTGCCCACAGAGCCGCCAACAAGTTCGAACGGCATCGTTCCCGCCTTGAGCATATCAAGCTTGAACTCTCCACCAAAGGCCGTTCCATCCTCTCGCACGTAAGAGGTCGAATAATAGAAGTCCACGCATGCTTTGAGAGTGTCCAGTCTTCTCTTGTTTGTCTCATGGAAACGTAGAGTCATCCAATGCAAGCTGTGGATGAATGATTCGAGGTCGTGCCAGACAGCGTGCCTGAAGTGGCCCGGGAAGCGGAGCAACACAGCAGACATGAAATGCCATGTACCCTACATACATGTCAGGATACGTTGCAGAACACAAGCTTTAAGGACGCACCGTGCGACTCCTCCGCACAACATCTAGCCCCAACTCATGCTCGTATTTGCAGAAAGCCCAGTCGACTAGAAAGGCTTTCCAGTACATCGCCCCATCCTTTACATGTTTGTATATCAGGATGTTGTTGACGCTGATGTCCCGATGCAGTACTTTTGCCTTCGTCCATGCTTGCTCGTGAGCTGGGTTCGGAAGGAATAAGCGAGGGTAAGTGAGGGCAGAGACGAACGAACCAGTTATACATTCGTACAGTGCCGAGACCAGCTCCTTCGAGTTCCCATAGTTCTCGAATGGCTCAGCAATCTCTTTCAGCAAAAGTCGATACAGAATCAATGCTGGCTGCTTGTCGGGCAAAAAGTTTTGCGTGCGCGTGCAGAACATGCTGGTCTCGCCATGATGAACGTCGCCGGCAGCGATCGGAGTGGGTATAAATCCCACGCCATGTTGGTGCAAGTCCATGTACACATCACCTCCAGGATGCGACGTTGGCAGGTCCACACGCCAGTACTCCTTGCAGAAAACCGCCCGGCGGGCCTTCACGTCGTATGCGAGGTAGCACTTGGTTCCTGGTCCAGTGAGTGAGTCGCTTGTGAAGTGTGCCTTCCCAATGACGAACTTGCGCCAGGCGGCATCATTCGATGATCCAGGACGATCCCTGGTCTCGTTTCACCGACGATTCGATGTCAACTGAGAGGCCGAGATGAAGCCGGCTTCTGGGATCGTGATCGTATACACAGGCCAATCCTCTTGATGCGTGTTGGCGTACGCCTTCTGCCATTCCGTCTCATACCGGACACTGGGGTTGATCGCAGCAGCTGCGCTTCTTCCTCGCTCGCGAAAGCGACAGTGGGGTCGAGGCCGCGCTGCTCGTCCGTCATGCGAGCGAGCCAGTAGAGGAAGTTTGGCAGGACTCGTGGCTGCTCCAGCAGGTTGAAGGCATCCAGCACGATCCCAGCAGAGTAGCCAAGCAAAATCACGGCAGATGAACACAGTGAAGACGCACAGTCGGGAGCCGAGGCACATCACCCCGTGCACGTGTGCCTTCAGTTGCGGCATCGTACTCTAAGCCTGATTCCGAAGATGTGGTTTCATCGTACTCTACACCTGAATCGGACGATGTGGCATCATCATACTCTACACCTGATTCCGGAGATGTGGCATCATTGTTCGACGTTGCTCCGGAGCTGGAGTCGGTAGAAGACAGAGGGGTAGGATTGCTGCTTGGTGACAAATCAATGTTCGGGGATGGAAAGTGTGCTTGTAGCAAGGAGCCAGACGTTTGGCCAGTGTTCGCAGTGGCGGACTCATCCGCTCGTGCAGAGGGTTGGGCGGCGGCCAAGTTCGGGATGGCAAACGGCGAGTCGCTCGCCCTAGACTTGACGCCAATCAGCAAGGACACCGAGTGCCAACCTGTACGACCTTTGGCTTGCTTGTTGTCCCTGGGCTCCTCAATGTTTCGCTTGTTTGCCTCATCAAGCCGAACGGTGTCGACTTGCGCAACATCTCCCCCTTTGCAAACAGCGATATGGGGAGCCTGGGGGCTGAAGCCGCTGCCAGTTGCATCGGTGAAATGCATGCGCTTTGCAGCAAATCCTGGTCTTCCGGTGTTGTCTTGAATACGAACAAACACAAAATTTGCCACTCTAAGCTAGTACACGGCAACCAGTTAGCACCATTCCATAATGCTTGCATTCTACCTACGCACCAAGTCACCGCAGATCGACTCCTCTTCGCCGAATAGCGCGTCCCGTCGGAAAGTGTCCACAGCATTCGGGAATGTTTGAACCGGGCGCAAATTCGCGCAGGAAGCTGTCGACGTCCATTTGCGCTATATCACTGTACATTGTTGACGCAGGTGATATAGCCAGTAGTCTCAGAACAAGAGGCGTAGTTTGAAGCAAGACGAGTTCGAGTTCGACTCCACACGGTCCAAGCCTCACGAAGCGCCCAGAGCGATGATGGCACGTGCAGACGCGTCGCGAACGGGACACGTATGCGAGAGCGAAACGCCCTCGTCTCGCTCATTCTACTTCCTCTCCTTGCTGGTTTCCTACCCTTGTTTCTCGAATTCAGTTTTGGTTACGGCCAGGACCGGCTGGACGGACAGACATGCCTGCCAAAGGTCTCTTCAATTCGCTCAAAGGCATCGACGCTTTCGGCAAGGTTCGCTGTATCCAGCAGCTCAGCTTGTGGTGGTACGCTGACGTGCAAGCTAGACTACTGAGGATGTCAAGGTCAAAACACGTACCGGCGCGTTTTGTATGTCCTTGAACACATCCTTCGCTCGTTTCATCCGCTGAAGTTGAGCAGTGACCCTCATCTCGGCGGCCATCATCATTGCGTTCACTACAATCGAGTTCCTCGACTACCGGAGAGTCAATATCGACACCTCCATCTTGGTTGACAGGAGTCGCGGAGAGAAGCTGAATGTACGGATGAACATCACATTCCCTAGGGTGCCATGCTATCGTGAGTGCAATTACGCCTTCTGGTTCCCTTGGACCGCCCAAGCCTTCAGTGAATGCGAGAAACTGGTGCCGTGGTCCATCCTGGCCACTTCTGAAGTGCCAGTTTTTGCCGAGCGAGTCTCGTTATCGAGCGTCCATTTATATCCTCGTTTCATGGCTGTACGCATCACCCTTAGATGCGTCATGTTCAATCGCCTTCTCGCTGCTAATGCGTATACGCAGTACTCAGTGTAGATGTAATGGACATCTCGGGCGAGACCCAGACGGACATATCACATAACGTCATGAAGACACGCCTTACATCGAAAGGTGAACAGCTGCAGGCATTGTCCGCGAGCAACGAGCTTCGGAATGATCTCGACAAGATCAATGAACAGCGTGGCGATAACTACTGTGGTTCGTGCTATGGCGGAAAACCCCCAGAGAGTGGCTGTTGCAACACCTGCGAGTCCGTGCGACAGGCGTACCTCGACAGAGGTTGGAGCTTCACCCGCCCTGACTCAATCGAACAGGTACACAATGGTTATTGTCCATCTGTAGCCTATCCTGATTCTGATCCTCCTTAGTGCGTTAGCGAAGGATGGTCCGACAAGTTGAAGGAGCAAGCTGAGGAAGGTTGCAACGTGGCAGGCAAGATTCGCGTGAACAAGGTCGTGGGTAACATCCAGCTCTCGCCGGGCCGCTCGTTCCGTACCGCTGCTCAGAATATCTATGACTTGGTGCCCTACCTGCGCGACGACAAGAATAGGCACGACTTCACCCACACCATTCATGAATTTGGTTTTGAGAGCGACCAGGAGCGCAATCGTGAACGCCAACGCGAGTTCCGGGCCACGTTGGGCATTGAGAATCCGCTCGACAAGACAACGAAGAGGGTCAGTGCACTGAAAATCATATGAGTACGCCTTCTCACGTAGCCTTTCCACAGACCGCGAAACAGCAATACATGTTCCAGTACTTCTTGAAGGTTGTCTCAACGCAGTTCAATATGTTGGATCGTCGGGTGGTGCGTTCCCAGTTTCTTCGTCTATCATGATAAATCAATTTCGGTTTCGGCTACCCATAGTACAGGACACATCAATACAGTGCCACTAGCTTCGAGCGGGACCTCTCAAAGGGAGCACAGGAAGACAACAAGGAGGGAACGCACATCGCGCACACCTCGACCGGCATCCCAGGTCCGGTTGCACACGCCGATTGCATGGCTTCACACGCTGACAATTCCCTCCTCTCCAGGCGTGTTTCTCAACTACGACATCTCGCCGATCCTCATCGTACACGACGAGGCGCGCCAGTCGTTTGCGCACTTCCTCACGTCGTGCGTGTTCCCTGTTGTCTGGGTCATGAATGAGATGCTCACTGGTGCCGCGGCGGCAACTCAGGACGTGTGCGATTGTGGGAGGGGTGCTGACGGTCGCGTCGCTCATCGACAGCGTGCTCTTCAGCGCGACCCGCGCGCTGAAGCATCATGGCCACGGGGCGCATCAGGGATACT
The DNA here is from genome assembly GCA_022606075.1 of Fomitopsis betulina. Lineage (NCBI taxonomy): Eukaryota > Fungi > Basidiomycota > Agaricomycetes > Polyporales > Fomitopsidaceae > Fomitopsis > Fomitopsis betulina. The sequence continues at coordinate 206,061 of JABYQK010000063.1, forward strand.
CCAACGGGAAGCTCATGTAATACGTGTTGTTGTCGTGGTCTGCATGCTATGTATCGCTTTTGGACGGACTACCTGGGCAAGGCGAGCTACGCATTACACTGCATTGACAGCTAGCCAGACCCGGCGACTCGTGACATGCGTTCGGCGCTGGATCGGCGTAAAGAGTTATGTAAGGTAGGCTTCGTTGGAGCCATTGTGAGTCTGCCTTCTAGCTGATCGTCTGTCGGTATCACAGTTTTCATTCTCGGTTTCTTTCCCTGTGAAGATCTCCTCTGAAGCTTGATCCAAGCTTTATACAACGTTAACATGTTCTCTATCTCGGGCACAATACTGACAGCCTCCAATTCGAGAGTGAAAGATGCCGAGAACATGCGGCGAAGTCTAGCTCAGAGTAACGCCGGTCTCTCGGCGTGGCAGTGGCTCAACACGAGTGAACATGCCGTTTGCAGCAGGATCCTCTGCGACTTCTTCACATCGTCGTGCCTTTCCATGGCGACTCACGCTCCAAACACTCGTAGCACACCCCCAGATACGCGAGTCCGCGTGCGCTGAGGGTGCATATCGCGTTGGCTGCGCACCGCCAGTTCCGCCTGCATGCAGGTGCGCTCTTCACTTCCATCCGTAGATATAGCCAGGAGCAAACAATGCAAACTCTTCATATCACTTTGCGCCTCGTCCCGGCGTTCCATCCACAACAACACGCATCGTATCCGCACCACCACCACCCCATCCTTGTTGAACGATGTTGGCATCTCGTCAAGCCAAGCCCGTTCTCGCCGCCGCGCGCCCCTCGCCGCTATGGCGGTTCAGCTCGAGCATGGCGGGCATGCTCAAGACCCAGGCGACCATCGAGCCCTCTGTAACGGGTACGAGGCTTCTCGCGCTATGTACCACATTCCACTCACATACTGAGAGCAGAAACAGACAAACCTCTGAGCGAGAGCCCTAAGGGTTCGGTCGCCTCCCTTCCTGCTGTGAACGGCGAGGAATTCAAAGTCGCAGATACACTGCGCCGCAAGGTATGCCCTCTCACTCGTCGGCTTGTAGTCTGCCCTATGTGCTGACTCGTGGACCAGCTTGACGACGCGAATGAGGCCCTGACAGTTAAAGGGAAGTCCGTGACGTCCCTGGAGGAGCGCGTCAAAGACTTGAGCGCCTCGCTGGATGCTGCTCGCGCAGAAACGAGCAAGTGCCAGTCCGACCTCACAACATCAGAGGAGGCAAGAATTACCGTAGAGAAAGAACGCTCTGAGGTTCAGGCTCTTCTTGAGACTGCTTCTCGTGAATTGGAGGAGAGCAGGGGCGAGCTTGACATCACGCGCCGCGAGGTATGCATTATGCTGGTTTCCTTGTTCATTCTTTGCTGACGACTATACGGTAGCTCGACAACGTGAGGACAACCCTTGCTGAACGCATCGCAGAGCTCGGCACAGAGCGCGAACACCGTGCGACGGTCGAATCGGAATTGAAGACGATCCAACTCGAGTGCGAGCTCCTCCGGGAGGCTCACGCCCACGCCCAGTCGGAGTCGGAAACTAAGACTGCTGATCTCGAGGAGCTCACCAGCCGCATTGAGTCTCTAGAGGCCAAGTTCACCTCGCTGCATGCTGAGCAGGAGGAGAAGTCAGCACGAGTGGACGAGCTCGAGCACCAGCTACTCGAAGCCGAGGTCTCATACGAGCAGTGCGTGCTCGAGCGGACGACTGCAGAGGACGACGCTAGGAGACTCGAGCAACGTCTTGCCGAGGTAGTCGTCTCATTACAGCAGGCGGTGGACGAAGTCGGGCGGAAGGCCGAGGACGCCCGTGCCGCCCAGGAGGCCGCTGCTTCTCTAGCTTCGAAGTTTCAGGCCGCGCGCACGAGGGCAGAGAAGAGCGACGCTGTCAACCACTTCCTCGAGGTCGAGGTCCAGGGGCTGCGCTCACAGCTGGAGGAGTCCCAGAGACGAACCGAGGATGCGGAGCGCGCACTCGACGACGCGCGACGGCGGGCGGGTCTAGACAAGCAAACGAACGACGCGGCCAGCGTGCGTCTTCGGGACGAGCTTGCAAATGCACGTATGGCTTATGCGACTGTGCGGAATCAGTTCCAGGTTCTAGGGCGCCATGCAACCGACCTGGAGGCTGCAGCGCGGAGACACATGCAAGAGACGGGCTGCTGCATACAATGACTGCGCAGACGCACTGGCAGCGGGGATTCCAATGACTTATGATAGCATTATTTATACTGATTGTAGAGATGACAAATGTATATTGAACCTTCCCGGAGATGCTGCCGTCAATACGTGAACGCGCGAATATGCTTCATAAATGTGACTAGGCCAATTGACACGCGTACAGTGGCATGGGCTGTTGCCACTAAGGTGGAGCAACTACAGAACCCTCGATCATCAGCACATGGCACATGGTTTCGTGCAGTGCAGAACTAGCTTTGCCCTTTATGGCATGCAGAAACATCTTGGACTTGGGCACGGAACACCGTAACCTGTGTTTATGACTGCCACTCTCAACTCACTCAGCAGCAGCAACCTGCGCCACTCGTCCCGGCTGGTCGGTGCCTTCATGGAATCATCAATCGGCATACTCTTAGCAGGACTCTGTAGTAAGGGCGGGCGGCGGCGTAGTGCCACGGACTCTGAGTGCACCGTGACATCGATAAATCGGTTGAAAAGTACACCCTCAAGGCAACATTCGACGTTCTGCTAATCCTTGGCGATAATTTTCTACAAACTTTCTAGCCGCTCGATGACAGTCAGGAAATTTACTTCCGAGTCAGTCCTACTAGTAAATTGCCGGGCAGGCGGTGTCCAGTACGCTGCACTGCAACCTGGGAATTATGGCAAATCGTGTCGAGTGGAGTGTTAGTGTCCGTATGCCACACCGTAGGTCTCTCCGCATCAGGAAAGTGCGCCACCTACCTATGTTGCCTCATTGAGACAACGAGGCAATGAGACCGTTTGAGACAGGCTGTCTCAGGGCTGTCTCGTTTGAGTAGATTATTTCTCATTTGAGAGGCTACTGAGGCAGTTAGGTGCATAGACAACATGTATACGAGACACTACGAGACACTAAGGCATGCCACTGGACCGCAAAGAAATGCAACAAAATTGAATATAGATTTGAGCTAGACAGCAGGAGATAAGTCTTGTCCGAGTCCGTAAAATGCTCTACTGTCAAGATCCTGTTCTGCCAAGTCATCGAAACAACAGAATTACAGATAACATGGTGCGGAAGTAGGCAACTGTAAGGTAATGGAACAAAGCAAGGACACAAAATCCTGACATACCGCGCATGTGAGCAGCACACAACCACGATTTTGGGGTTACCCTGCGGTGAACACGGGCCCGCGCGCTGTTACCTGCTGGTAAACAGGGACCTGCGCGCTGTTACCCGCCGGTATACAGGGGCCACGCGCTGTTACCCTGCGGTGAACACGGGCCCGCGCGCTGTTACCCACTGGTAAACAGGGGCCCGCATGCTGTTACCCGCCGGTATACAGGATGACAGTGCCGCTTCCATGTCAATGTCATGTAGAGGTGATGAATACATACGTGATGTTGTCCCGGTCTTTTCCCATCTTATGCTTTGGGTGGCCACACACCTCTTGCTCAGGCGGGGCTTCTGTTGCCATAATGAACGTCAGATAATGAACTCGGAGCAACAACAGAGCATAGATTTATTACCTGTTGATGCCTAGCAATTGCGGAGTCTTAGTAAATGTACACACCAGAAACAAACATATGCTTCTGACCGTTGTGATTGCTTCAATGTCGTGCCTTCGCACACTGTTTGAGTTCTTCTCCTTCCGTGTGGCCTTCGCCACTGGTGTTGCCTGGGCTGGCAGATGAATGGTAGCAAGGGGTGCTGGCATACTGGCTGCTGTTGGTGGGTTGGCAAGGAGATCTGCAACATACGAAGTCCCGGTCATGAAGTGTCAATGTTGCAGCTCAGAAGCTTGATCAAATACCATACCGGCGACACTGTCGGATTGTAGGGTGGCTGACAATATATTCAGTTTCATGGCTGGGTTTAGAATGTACTGTACATACCCTCATACTCGCCCACACTGGGCAGCTCATGCGGTGACTCCAACATTTGCTGATCGTCCTGAGCATTGGCAGACCCAGGACCTGACGAGATTTGCTGCTGTCGATGCTTCGGTGGAACCTTCAGAGTCAGTGTGTGTCTGCTCTGCTCTGCAGCATCACGCTGTCGCAGATGCTCCTGTATCTCCGCGAGGTTACTGATTTTACCGCTGCGGACCAGCGCAGCCGCCTTCTTCTTCTCTGCATCAGCCTTACGATCAGCATCGAGCTCTTCCTTTGAGCGATGTTGCTGTGAGTATTCTTTGACTATTGCGCCTGGACGCTGAGCTTTGTTCTTTGGACGAGTCGAGGGACCAGCCATGGACACAGGAAACTGAGAAAGAGTGATAAGAGATGGAAAACGAGGGGACTTAGAAATGAGGGGGGAGCGGGCGGAAGGAGGGGCAATGGTGGAGCGGTTGGGTCCTGTCGTGCGCGGAGGGCCCCAAAGCAACACACATGCTTGCTAAGCTTGAGCACGGGGTGGATGAAACCGGGACGTCCCCGATAACAGCCCTTGATTGTCAATATTAGTCTCTTGTGCCACTGCCGGTCGCGGCATCACTCACCAACTCCAATCTCTACGCTCTCTACTCATCTCTCCAGCTAGTGTTGATGATGGACATCGACCCTGCGAAGTGATTCATCTGGACACCGTTGTCCGGGCAGCCCACCTTGCACCTATGTATGGTGATCAATTCATTCCACAGGAGCTACAATCTTCGGAGAGCATGGACGCTTTTCGTGCTTATTTGGTGAACAAACTGATTGATTACCATGCTCATCAAAATTTATTCTGATGTCCCTGAGTAGTTACTGCATCTAATAACACTAGTATTGGTTCAATGTGAGATTGTGACTCGGAAAATATTTGCCGTGGACCACGAAGCCTGTATTCTGCTGAGGTGATGAGGCCCAATAGGCCAGAATGAGACACCTTAGACGTTTGAGGCGGCGTAAGACACCTCGACACTTTCCTGATGCGCCGAGTACCACGGTCTATGTCGGAAGAACATGCTGTTCGGGCGGGGCACGCCGTGAAGTTGCAGCCACTGCGCATTGATCAGATCTCAGAGTTGATCTCGGTGGATGCGGCCCGAACGGGATAAAACCACGACGAGTACTTGGTCGCAGCCTGGTTCGACGTAGTTCAGCTACGTGGGCCATGAGATATCTCTACAAGGCGAGGGGCTGCGTGGTATAGTGGCAATCACGCACATGCTCTGTGAACCCAGCACCAGTTTGCAGAACTGGGTTCGAGCCGGCCCCCTCCCGGGAATTAGCCTTCCCATTTGCCACACGGGGTTTTTAGCAGGTATGGGGTGGCGGGTTCTCGCCACTTTGAGTCCTGCACTACTTCCAGAACTCGGCTACGGCCGGTGTCTGGAAGTGTGCTTAAAGTGCATTTCCTCCCTGGTTGGGGTTCAAATCTGACAGGTTCACGTTTCCCTGTCTCCCTTCAGTGGGCCCCGGAGAGGTGACTTTGTCGACTGCCGAGGGGCCGCGCCACAAGGCGCAATGCTCCACCCAAAAAAAAGATGTTGAACAATAGAGAGCGCCTAACTAGGCAGCCGAGTTCACACACCGGTACTCCGGGTAACAGGAGTAACACATGCATCGTAGATAGAATCACATGCATCAGGATTGGTACTATACAGTAGCTTAGTCAGACGGTCTCCTACATGTATATAAGGACCTCTGTAGCGTAGTACAATCCAAGTCGCTCAACAGCAACTTTTGTGTGCATCAAGCCTCACAGCTAACAAACCAGGTAAGCTAGCGTCCTGCTACACTGCGTAAGAGTAGCCTGCTCGTCAGGTTATGAGCCCTGAGCACTGCGCGGTACTGCGCCTTTATGGCTGCGTCCGCTGCGGGTCAGGTTAGCTTGCCTGGACGTCGCCCTTAGGGGCTTTGACGTCAGGGGGAGACTTTGCGCCTATATGGCTGCAGGTCGTGCACAGCTCAGCTGTCGCCATCCCAACAATGAGTCCAGTGTGGTGTCAGCGCCGTCCCGGCAGCATAAGTCAGAGCGCTGATAATGCGTTCACAGAACCTTATCAAAAACCGCTCTACCACCACCTAAACTAACAGAAATGTCGAACTCTCTGCAAAACCTCGTCCCCGTCCTTGACAGATCGAACTACCGTCGATGGGCCGATTTGATGAAGGCGTACTTGCAATCGCAAGGCGTCTGGATTCTCATCGAGATACCCGACGGCTTTGATGAGCCTGTTCTGGCTACGGACGGAGGAAACCGCGCTGAGGTCCTCGAATGGATGCAAATGCAATCCAAGGCCATGGGCAGCATTCAATTGCGCCTAAGCGTCGAAGTCGCGCAGCTCGTCAGAACGAAGACGACTGCAAAGACAATCTGGAATACCCTGAAAGGGCTCTACGGAGGGACTAGCGCCATGGGGGCTTTCGCCTTCTTCAAGGCAGCAATAAACGTCCGTATTCCGGCCAACGAGCACCCCGGCCCTGCGATCTCAAAGATCCAGAGCAATCTCGACGAGCTCGATGGAGCTGGTCTCTCTCTGCCGCCGCAGATGAGAACCCTCATAATTCTGGGGGCCGCTCCACCTCGGTATGAGACAGCTATCCAGCTGGCCCTCAACAAGATTGAGATCAAGGATCTCACACCGAGCAGCGCCCAGGACGCTCTAACCGCCTCCTGGGAACAGTCGAAGAACAAGGGGCAGTCGTCCGCCCAGAAGATTTCTGCTATCAAGCAGAAAAAGGGCAATCCATCCTTCTCGCAGCAGCAGCGCCCTGAGGGCAGCAGCAGCGCGGGGAAGAAGGAGTGGAAGGACAAGGGCAAGGAGAAAGCCAAGGGCTTTACTCCTCGGGGAAAGCGCGGCGGTAAAAACCGTGGTAAGCCGCATTCGCACGACGAGCATGCAGAAATGCACATCGCCGACACCGTGTCGATCCCCGCCCCGACGACCAGCACCGTCGTCGAGTTAGCGCCTTCGGGCAGCAGGACTCGAAAGGCCGCAGCACCTGCCCCTAACAAGGGCAAGAAGCGCGCACGTGGTGACTGGCTCGGAGAAGCCCTCCAGCTCGCCAAGGACCTGGACGTCGCCGGCACGCCGGAGACAATCCGCGCACTAAAGGAAGTCGTGAGCTCCGCTCACATTGAAGAAGTCCCCTCGGACACCGAGTCGCGCGCCTCAAAGCGCAGCAAGCTCAGTGACGACGACATGGCCGATCGCATCGACGAGGTCATGCACGATGAATACATCAGCGAGGACGACGACTTCCGTGATGCCGAAGAAAGGTCCATCGTCTGGGCAACAGACGAAGAAGACATCGACGCGCACGACGCCGAGTTAAACGGCATGATAGCGCAGGCCGCAGGCCTTGCGCCCCCTATCGTCGACGAAAGCTTTCGAAACCCATTAACGGGTGAGCTCCGCTGCATGGAGCCATACGATGGCTACGACGACTGGGGCAATGAGTACGTCACTCATATTCCTAACCCTAAGCAAGTTACTAACAGCGCTGTAACAGCCGCTTCTGACTTGCACAACGGCGCTCGGACATTTGTTAATGTACTTAGTAGCGGCTTAAAAAATGTACAATGTATTCATTCGCGCGATTACGCTGCGTGCTCACGTTGTAAGGGAAAAGGAAAAAGTCGCTTTTCAGCGAATGAGTGGCTACTGGACTCAGGTGCATCTTTGCACATTACAAATGACATAAGAGACTTCTCAGAATTCGAGTATCTCCAAACTCCTATCCGTACTCAAATGGCACAACAAGGAGCGGTAGGAAGCATAATTGCTAAAGGAACTGTGTTCCTAAACTACCAAATAGACGAACAATGGCTGCAGACGCGCCTATATCCAGTCTATTACATGGAAAATTGCTCGGCTCGTCTCTTGTCATTAGGGATGTTCCTCCAAGACGGACTAGACTTGCGCGCAACAGCGCAGCATATTAGTCTGTATGAGCCAGGAGCGCGGAAACCTTTATTCAGGTTTACACCGCAGCACCCGGACACTACCACCTTCACCCTCGTGGCTGAATCGGGTGAAAACGTTCAGAATATTTATGTGAACGTAAATGAAGTCGATTATTCGACTATGCATCGCCGTTTTGCGCACCCTTCAAAGGACGTGCTTGCAAAGGCGAAGGAGCATACATCTGGTTTTCCCAGAAAGGTGGAGATTCCTAAGGACTCACCAATATGCCAAGGATGTGCAAAAGGGAAAATGCACTCTAAGTCTTTCCCGCCGTCCAACTACCGGGCAAAGGTACCGTTTGAACTTATTCATTCGGACTTAAAATCCTTCCCAGTAGATTCCTATCATAAGTACAAATACTACATACTGTACTATGATGACGCCTCATCGCACGCGTGGACTGTAAATCTGCGCAAGAAATCTGCAGCGATTACAGCCACAAGGCAATTCCTAGCCATGGTGAAAACTAAATATGGAAAGACTGTGCAGAAGTGGTTGTCTGATGCAGGGGGAGAATACATCTCCGCTGCATTCAAAGACCTTCTAAAGGATAATGGCATAGAGATCCTTCAGAGCTCGCCGCATACTCCTCAGGAGAATGGCAGAGCTGAGCGTTTCAATAGGATGCTCATGGACAAAGCAGAGGCAATGCACCATGATGCTTGTCTACCTCCATCCTGGTGGGAATTCACTGTGGATCATGCAGTCCATGTTTACAACAGGACACCAATTCGTCGCCTTAATTGGCTTACCCCCTACGAATTAATAAACGGCGAGCCGCCATCTGTGGCGCACCTGCGCGTTTTCGGCTGCGGTGCGTACATCTTTATACCCAAGGACGTTAGAAAAAACGGTTTATCGCCCAAATCGGAGCTGATGATTTACCTTGGGGGAGATGGCTCTACAGAGCGCACTGGCGGATGGCTCTTCATGAGAGCACCAGATAATGTTTTGTTCAGATCATCCACCGCGATGTTTGACGAAACAATGTTTCCTAAGTGCCCCTTGACAAATCGTCGGGGTACAACTCGAGTTTGGCCACCTCGAGAAGAAATGATCCCAGAAAATCAACCAAATACCACACCTCAGGTAGATGAGGATGACGATGATGATCATCCAAAACATCACCTTCCTAAAAGGGGAAACGGTCATGTTCATGACGATGAGCAGGAGCTGCAGGATGCGCCCGTAGACCCAGTACCGCCGCCCCATGCACCGGTAGAACACCCTGCGCCCCCAGTGGAGCCGCGACGTTCAGCAAGGGAGCGGAGACCAGTAACTCGTAGAGGTAATGTCTATGGAGAGCAGCGGAAGCCCCAAGACATAGTAAAGGACATCGAAAATCAGGGGAGATGGAAAAAGATGGTCGGTGAGGATGCGGGTAGCTCCCGTACCAAAACCGGACCACAAAGGCAGCAAAGACAACAGGTTCCCGGACCTAGTTCTGCGCCAAATCCTCCTCCACGCGACGAACCTGTCGAGTCCGCCCCATCCGATGAGGATGAAGCGCAAAGCGCTGAGTTACTACTGGCAGAATTATGCCGGGAAGGGGGAGTTAAGTTAGTCGAGTTGCTGCTTGCAAAAGCGCTACCCACCCTCGACAACGATCTACCAGACGGGACCAGCCCGAGAGAATGGTCATTCCGCGATATACTAAAGCTACCTAAAAAGGAGCTTGAGGAGTGGATGGCAGCGTGTCGCGAAGAACTTGAGGCACTTCGCAAACGCAATGTCTATGAACTGGTTGACCGTCCTAAGGGACGAAAGGTCACTAAAAACCGCTGGGTATTCGACGTCAAAACTGACGGTCGTAAAAAGGCCAGATTGGTCGCCAAGGGTTACTCCCAGATTGAAGGCCTTGACTATGATCAGGTCTTCTCTCCAGTCGTACGCTTTGAGACTGTACGCCTAATCCTCGCCTTAGCTGCGCTTGAGGATATGCACGTCTCCGGACTAGACGTCCGTAATGCCTATCTTTATGGCAAGCTCGACGAGGAAATTTATATGGAGCAGCCTGAAGGCTTTGCAGTACCAGGCCAAGAGCACAAAGTACTCCGGTTACTTCGCGCTCTCTATGGACTTAAGCAGGCAGGGCTTGCGTGGTGGCGCACCCTCAATGAGTCCCTAAAGGAACTTGGCTGTAAACGCCTTGTATCCGATGCCGGAATATTCGTCTATAGGACAAAAGATGGTCGCTTCGTGCTGATCATCGTCTATGTAGACGACGCCATATTTTGTGGCAAGGATAAGACCCTAGTCCTTTCATTAAAGGACCGCTTCATGAAGAAGTGGGAGTGTCGCGATCTAGGCGACGTCAAGGAATTCCTGCACATGCGCATAACTCGGAAAGGCCGCGAAATCCATTTGGATCAATGCGCCTACCTTGAGAAAGTGCTGCAGCGCTGTGGCATGCAGAACGCGAAATCTGCGCCAACTCCACTCCCTGCTGGATACAAGCCTGTTGCCAACACTGGCACAGCTGACCCAGCGCTTCGAAGCAAGTACCAGACCGTCATCGGTTCCTTGCTATACCTAATGCTTGGAACTCGACCTGACATTTGCTACGCCGTGACATTACTTGCGCAATTTGCAGCAAACCCGTCACAGGACCATTTAAACAGAGCGCTATATATCTGCCGCTACTTAATTGGTACAAAATCCTATGCGCTAGTTTATGAAGGACAAAGCGGCAATGGATTATTGGCGTGCACTGACTCTGACTGGGCAGACAGCCCAGAGGCCAGAAAGTCACGGTCTGGGCACTTTTTAAAGTTCGCGAACGGCGCGTTCAGTTGGCTGTCTAGAAGACAGAAGACAGTTGCTCTGTCATCCACTGAAGCTGAGTATATGTCGCTGAGCGATTGCTCGCGACAAGTAGCTTGGATAAAGATGCTCCTGGAGGAGATCGGCTACAAACTCGGACCGCTGCCTATCTGCTCGGACAATCAGGGAGCAATATTCATTAGCTCCAATCCCATCACGGAGCGTCGGTCTAAACACATTGACATTCGCTACCACTACGTGAGGGAGCTAGTAGAAGACAAGAAAGTCGAAGTCTTCTACGTAAGCACTGATGACAATCCGGCAGACCTGTTCACTAAGAACTTGGGTCGTATCAAGTTCCTCAAATTCAGAGGAATGCTCGGACTAAGGTTTTACGATTAGAAGTCCAGCATAGTCGGCTGCACTGTGCGCCATTTAATGCTTGCGCGCATCTACCGCTGCACTTAGCAAGGGGGAGTGTTGAACAATAGAGAGCGCCTAACTAGGCAGCCGAGTTCACACACCGGTACTCCGGGTAACAGGAGTAACACATGCATCGTAGATAGAATCACATGCATCAGGATTGGTACTATACAGTAGCTTAGTCAGACGGTCTCCTACATGTATATAAGGACCTCTGTAGCGTAGTACAATCCAAGTCGCTCAACAGCAACTTTTGTGTGCATCAAGCCTCACAGCTAACAAACCAGGTAAGCTAGCGTCCTGCTACACTGCGTAAGAGTAGCCTGCTCGTCAAAAGATATCTCTACAAGGCGACAACCGAGTCAGACAACGCAGGGAAAGCAGAGTAGCAGGGAGAGCACCGGACGCCGGACGGGGCGGGAAATTCAAAGTGCGTTGAAGCACGTGCATCACTGATTTAAAGTGATGACACACCTTATCATTAGGGTTGTCCTTGCATTGTTCCTCGGGAATTAACCCTCTCCGAAAACAAGGCTGTGGCTATGCGTGGCGGCTCCCATCGCATATATAATCATCATCCAGCTGGTTTGCTTTTGGTACATCTCAATTCTCCGCAGTATGGCCTCACTTCCTCATATGCTCACGACGACTCCAGTGGGAGTAGTTCTCGTTCCCCTCGTGACGCCCTCCCTCAACCGAGTGTGCTTGACCCGGACGATTGGGACGTGGACAACGCTGAAGTCTCGAGTACACGTCCGATAGCGAAGGAGACCCTGCCGATGGTGACGGCTACCTACTGGCTTTGGAGCATGTGCCCAGTAGCAAAGCAGGAATATCGTATTACTCGGACTACGAGCCCAGCGAAGGAGACCAGACCGACCTCGCGCATGACAGATACTCGGATTCAGAGGACTCCCTACAAGTCGTCAGGGCAGTCCGCTCTGCGGCACCGCCTCTGACGCAGAAGCCGTTGGCGACTACTCGAATGTAACTTCACTCACTGAGGGCGATACCTCCCATCACGTCTACTGCTGCACTCACTCCGAGCACATCAAATCTCAAGTGCGCAAGTCAATCCCAGCAACCCCACCCAGAGGGCACACTTCCTCACTCCCTACCTTCCCAAAGTTGCCATAAAACTATCGACCATGCAGTCGAGCGCTTCCTTTGATAGCTGGAAAGGAGTGCGTCAGCTCGTCTGGCTTCGTCAACAATTCACATTGGAGATGAAGGGTCGCATTGCGCGGGCCAGTGTGAACACCTTCATGGAAGAATTCGTACCTGGGACGGATCTTCCCGAAGATCACGAGGTCGTTGCGCTTGATAATGCAAAGCTTTCTGGTAAGGAGGTGCATATATACGGCGAACTGGTGTGTAGCTTGGTTAACGCTGTCTGCTTCTGACTGAAAATATTGTTTAGCCCAAGGTTGCAAACTCTGTATATAGTAACGTCTCAGACGATGCTGGAAAGCCGAAGTTTGTGGCAAAGGACACGCACTGCTACCGCGATGCCTGCGAGGGTTTCGACGGAGACATAAAACGTGCACCTGATCTCGTTGTCTATCCCTGCAGCAAGGGCACCACTGAGGCATATACCATTCCATCAGCCGGTCCATCGAAGTGCATCAAGCTCCAGGCTGAAAAGCGAGAGGACGCAGCCCAGACAGTGTGGCACTGGGCGTCGCTGCTCTTCGAGGTCAAGGCCCGCGTGACTCACCGTTCGATCCCAAGCCAAGCCAAGCCAAGCCCTCGCCGGCCGTTGACACCTCTTCACTGTCTTCCGCCTTGCGCCCGTCATCTGGTGACATCTTTAACACTCCTCCCAGTCCCTGGAATACAGGTTCCGGGGCAACGTCTCAGCATTTCTCCGAATATGCACAACTGCACCTCACCGGTTCAGGAGGTGAAATGACGATGGGACAATTGACGGAGCATGCATACAAAGTGATGTGTCGGGGGTCCCGATTATGTGTCTTCACAGTGTTTGTGTGCAATACTTGTGGTTGGCTACTATGCTGGGATCGTGCTGGTGTCATCGTCTCTGATGCCTTCAACCTGCTGGAGCAGCCACGAGTCCTGCCAAACTTCCTCTACCAGTTCGCTCGCATGATGGACGAGCAGCGCAGCCTCGACCCCACTGTCGCTTTCGCGAGCCAGGAAGAAGCGCAGCTGCTGCGATCAACCCCAGTGTCCGGTATTGAGACGGAATGGCAAAAGAAGGCGTACACCAACATGCATCAAGAGGGTTGGCCCGTGTATACGATCACGATCCCAGAAGCTGGCTTCATCTCGGCCGCTCAGTTGACATTGGGTCGCCAGTCAAATGAGACCAAGGATCATCCTGAACCCCCGAATGATGACCCTTGTCGTTGGACAGGTGCACTTCACGAGTGACTCACTCACTGGCCGAGGAACGAAGTGCTACCTTGCATATGATATGACGGACTGTCAAGTCGTTTTCTGCAAGGAGTACTGGCGCGTAGACTTGCCGACATCGCATCCTGAAGGCGACGTGTATGTGGACTTGCACCAACATGGTGTGCAGTTCATACCCACTCTGATTGCTGCCGGCAATGTTCGCCATGGCAAGACCAGCATGTTCTCCATGCACACGCAAAACCTTTTGCCCGACAAACAGCCAGGGTTGATTCTGTATCAACTCCTGCTCGAGGAGATTGCTGAGCCGCTCGAGAACTATAAGGACTCAAAGGAGCTGGTCTTGGCACTGTACAAATGTATAACTGGTTTGTTCTTCTCTGCCTCACTTACCCTCGCTTATTCCTTCCGAACCCAGCTCACGAACAAGCATGGACGAAGGCGAAAATACTGCATCGGGACATCAGCGTCAACAACATCCTGATATAAAAATACACAAAGGACGGGGCAAAGTTATGGAAAGCCTTTCTAGTTGACTGGGCTTTCTGCAAGTACCAGCACAAGTTGGAGCTAGATGTTGTGCAGAAGAATCATTTGGTGTGTCCTTACAGCTTGTGTTCTGCAACGAAGTCCTAACACGTATGTAGGGTACATGGCATTTCATGTCTGCTGTGTTGCTCTACTTCCCGGGCCACTTCCAGCATGCCGTCTGTCACGACCTCGAAGTGTTCATTCACAGCTTGCATTGGACAACTCTACGTTTCCATGTGACAAACAAGAGAAGACTGGACACTCTCAAAGCATGCATGGACTTCTATTATTTGACCTCTTACGTGCGAGAGGATGGAACACCCTTTGGTGGAGAGTTCAAGCTTGATATGCTCAAGGCGGGAACAATGCCGTTTGAACTTGTTGGCGGCTCTGTGGGCAAGCCAGCGGGCCTGCATTCGCTCCTGGTTGTGCTTTCCCATCTGTACCAGGAGCACTATGCTTGGCTGGCAGCGGAGTCGAAGCTACCTTTCATGCCCCCCGAGCCATGCTTGGAGTCCAGCGCCGCACAGGCCACAGAGAATCCTCAGGAAAACTACATTTCCACAGTAGACTTCGACTTCATGAAAGTCGATGCAGCCGTCCCCATCATTGACCATTGACCGCCCTCCAAGAACCCTGAGCCCGTCCTTGACTATGGACCAGTGAAACTTGCCTTCGGGCAAGCGCTGCGAGGGACCTGGACTGATGATCCCAAGTCTACTGTGGACCACTTTGCGCTGTTCGCTCTGTCCACTGCTCAATCCAACACTGGCGTAAAACGGGCTTCCGGTGACTCAATGGCAAGTGGGAAGAAGAAGCACCCATGTATGTCGAAGGTTACCGTGTCTGGGACGTCGCACACCTCCCAGCTGTTGGGATCTATAGGAGAGCATGGTTCGATGGTAAGCGATGGGAAGGAGAAGGGCAAGCGCACTTAGTAGGCTACTGTATCTGGGACGAAGACGAGGCAATCCTCACGGCCGCTGGGCTCTACGGGGCTGTTGAGGCGCTAGCGATGCATATAGGTGGTGGTCAGTGTCGGTGTGATAGTGTACTACGGTAAGATGATAGTGTTGCATAACTGTATTGGTCAAATGATATGTATGTACCCACTACGCAAAACACTTTCACCATAGATCCTGGCGGCGCAGGAGCCGTCGACAAGGAGGCATTGTGGGACTGACGCCTAGGTGAGGAACGCACAACCACAGACTTCTGCATACAGACGATGATAGTGTTCACTATTCAAGTCGACAACATTACAACTAGCACTATGGTGTCGAACAAGAGACGAAAATCACTGAACAATCGGTGAGCATAATCGTGGCACGTGTACTGCCTCTGACTTGCTTCATCAACCTATCTCCTCAACCCAGTCTTCTTCATTCATCATCTGTCAAATCCTGGCGATATAGTTTGCCTCAATGCACGATCACATGGAGCAGATAGACATCAAGACATTCATGCATGAGTTTGCACCCCGAGGGCATTGCTGTGTGCACTTTCCGACAGGACATGCTATTCGTTGAAGAGGAGTCGAATTGCAGCGAATTGGTGTGTACCTGGATGCGAGTACTTCGGGATGGTACTCATTGGTCGCCATGTAATTAGCTCAGAGTGGCAAACAGTCTTTTTCTCTGTGTTCAAGACGACACTGGAAGGCCGAGATCGACTGCAAGGTGCATGCATTCCTCCAACGCAATGGGGGTTGACTCGAGTCGGACTCCCCATGGCACCGTGGACCTCAACAGCGAAGGCTTTGTGCAGGCCGATGTTGTCAAGCAATTTGTTCGGTCCGGCCACACCAAGAAGTCAGATAACGAGGATGAGCAACCGATGAACAGCCCAGGGTGGCTTTCAGCATCGCTATTGATCGAAGTGGAGTCTAGGGCGAAAGACTCGCCGTTTATCATCCCGGCTGCCACTCAACACTCCCCACGGACGAATGCGTCTAGCACGACAATGGGCAGATCACAATGCGACAGCTAAGCGAACATGCATGCGAGGTGATGCGCCAAAGCCCCCGACTGTGCGTGTTCACCGTGTTTGTCTGCCACGACTTTGCTTGACTGCTCTGCTGGGATCGAGCTGGTGTTGTTGTCTCTGATGCTTTCAACCTGCTGGAGCAGCCACAAGTCCTGCCGAACTTCCTCTACCGGTTCGCTCCCATGACTGATGAGCAGCGCGGCCTCGACCCCACTGTCACTTGAGCGAGCGAGGAAGAAGCACGGCTGCTCTGATTAAGCCAAGTGTCAGGTATCGAGACTGAATGGCAGAGGAAGATGTATGGCAACACAGATCGAAGGGGCTGGCCGGTGTATACGATCACGATCCCGGAAGCCAACTTCATCTCAGCTTCTCAGTTGGCATCGGGTCACCGGTCAAACAAGAGCAAGGACCGTTGCGAACCTCTGAGTGATGGCGCCAGGCGTAAGCTCGTCGTTGGAAAGGCGCATTTCGCGAGCGAATCTATCACTGGGTGAGGAACTAAATATTATCTTGCCTACGACGTAACGGGCCGTCAGGTCGTTTTCTGCAAGGAATACTGGTGCATGGACTTGCCGACGTCGTATCCTGAAGGCGATGTGTACATGGATCTGCATCAACACGGCGTGGGCTCCATACCCACTCTGATCGCTGCTGGCGACGTCTGCCATGGGGAGACCAGCCTTTTCTGCACGCATACGCAGGATTGTCTGCCTGACAAGCAGCCGCAGTTGAATTTGTATTGACTTCTCCTGGAGGAGATTGCTGAGCCAGTCGAGAACTACAACGAGTCGAATCAGCTGGTCACCATATTGTGGCAATGCATAGTTGGTACGATGCTCTCCGTTATGGTCTATGTCTATCTAGACTACAGACTTACCTAACACCGTCATAGCGCATGAACAAGCCTGGAGCAAAGCGAAAGTGCTCCACCAAGACATCAGTGTGAACAACATCTTGATATACAGGTTTTACGTTGACGGGGAGCTCTGTTGGTCGGCGTCGTTGGTCGACTGGGCTTTCTGCAAGTATGCGCACGAGTTAGGGCTAGAGATCGTGCAGAAGACTCGTTCAGTGTGTCTGCAATGCGCATAGCTATGCTCTACGAACGATACCTGACACGTGTGCAGGGTACATGGCATTTTATGTCTGCTGTATTGCTCTGCTTCCCGGGCCACTTCGAGCACGCGTTCTGGGCCTAGTAATTTTCATTTGTGTTGCAATGCCGGTGTGTACGTTGGGCGTCTAACCACTGTGTGGGTTGAAAGTGACTTTTGTACACATCCATGACAACGGACCTTCGCAACCTCTATGAGATAGCACCGTCGTCGAAGTGAGCACTCACTAGCACTCGCGGGCGATTGTCTTTTTTTTATTTTTAAATTCTACGAATTTATACTCCATACCCTAAGTACATGCAGAGTATCTACTGATTCAATCAGTCATTTCTTTCCGCCCCCGCAGGGGGTGGTGTTGCAACAAGTAGGATGCCGAAGAAATCGATCAGCCTCTCATTATTCCTCTCCTCTGCGTCTAACAACCACCCTTCAGGCAGAATGAACCCCCGATGAGGGAGATCCACCCACCCCTGGTCTAGATGCGCAGAAATAAGTTCCTCCTCCTCCATTTGAGAGGCTCGAGGGGTGAAGTCGAGGACAGGATCCTCGTGATTGACCGGGGCAATTTCATACTCCTCCGCTTGTGACGGAGGAACTACTTCCTCTCCCAATGCTCCATAATCGAGGTCCATGACCCCGTGGATAGGAACGTGGGCAAACGGCTCATCCACTAGTTCATTTCGTTCAAGCGCTTCGCGCCTGCCTTCTTGAATTTCTTCAGTGTCCCTGTACTGCCACGTTCTGTACAGTTCTTCTGCGAACTTCTCTGCCTTCGATGGATCAAATGCCACCACGTATTTCCTATGGGCTTCCCTTTGGGTCCTTTTATGTTCCTTTTCAGAAATCCCATCCCATTCCTTCTGGAATTCCAGAACTTTGCCAGCGCGCCACACTGTGTGCGCTTCCAGCCTAGCCCACGCCATGGTGTGCTCATTGCCGTGGGCGCGATCCTCCTTACATTTGGAAAGGATCTCTGCCCACTCAAAAGTACCAACCATAGGGTTGATCCGAAGGAATTCCATGACATCAGCAGAGGACCACCCCCGCTGTCGCCTAGAATACCATGACTTGCCTTGAGCAAGGTCCCGTCTGGAAAACGGGCCCACAAAAGGCTTGCGCTCATACTTTTTGTGCCTCATGTAGTACGGACACTTAAAGAGTATATGATCTCGGGTTTCCCGGTACCTGTTTCACAGGAGGCACAGACATTTATCCGACTCTCCCGGCTGAAGAAGCTTAAAGCACTTCTTGTATTCCCCACATGGGAAATGTTCGGTGATAACCCGCATGAATCGGGCTACCTCCTTGTTACAAAGCTTTGTGGGGAATGCGAGTTCCTCATAAGTCTTATCCTCGCCGTCTGCGGTTTTCTTGCTCAGATCGACTTTTCCTATACTTAGGAAGGGAGCTTTACCCGTGGTACAAGGCTTTAACCCCTTGTCCCACCATAAACCATACCCTAGATAGGCACTATGACAAGTGTGAATGGATTTGTCAGGAACACCCGGGACTCCTGCCACCGGTGTGCGCTTGACCTTGTACTTGAGGCCGGCAATGTCCGACCAATCATCTATTACTTTCTGACGGATCTCTTGTCCCCGGAAAGCAAATGATTTGAAATCAGGCAATGGTTCGTCTGATTTATTTATGTCAGGAGCAAGTTTATCCACATACTCGTTCCATTGAATCCCAACATGAGATGGGCTCCATAGGAATACAACCTTACGGTTCATTTCCTTCAAATACTCGCTAATCCACACACCGTGGAGTTGACCGGAGCCAACCCCACTAGGTTTCATAGTGCACCGTAAGTTGCCAATGTTGTCACTGGCAATTACTATGGTGTGATCCGATGGACGGATCACTTCCATGGCTGCCTTGACGCCGAGGTAACATGCCTGTACCTCCGCATCAAAGCTCGTGCACTTCCCGGACATCCAAGAATCCTCCGAGACTAGTTCGTCATTGTGCGTAATGACATACGCACCCGACACTCTTGTTTTTTGCAAGTTTGGCTTGCCTTTAACCTGAAGATAACCCTCATCCTCTCCAGGGATGACAGACCCGTCCGACCAAATCATCAGAACATTTCTGTCATGTATGTATGTGGATGCAGCAGGCGTCCAAGTATTATTCACGGGCGATTGTCGGTTGAGACCACCCACACTACCAGCATTGAGTGACATGCTTGTTGCTGATCCCGTCGAAGTTCCCAGGATCGGGTTGCATCCCACTGCGATATGTCGCTGATCGGATGATGGGCGACCGTTCGAAGTGAGATTGGTACTACATGCATCAGGAATCGCGGTCCCCTTGAATATATGCAAGGGGTCTCACCAATATGTAGTCGTGAGATCATCGTCTTGCGCGAGAGCAATCGAGAGGTCATGGGATCATGTATGAGGTCGTAGGCTCACAGGTGCTCAAATTTGAGGACACATCTCATGTCGTGAGATGCTATCTCACGCCATATATTTGGTGCATATTGCTGCTCACCCGAGACCATTTGTGAGTTGACAGCCTGCATCGCCGCCACTAGCGCATCCACAACTCAGCTCAGCATGAGCACCGCAGTGTGAAGTCCTTGTATCAGAATAATTGAACTATAAGATGAAGTAGTACATTAGTAATTCACTTCCATTTGCTGCTGCACCACTGCAGACACCAGCCCTTTATGTTATTCTGCCGCTGTTCACCGTAATGTTTACCATTGGACGCTGATGTGTTCGTCACCTAATACTACTCGAACTTACCTATAAGTGTCTCGCTCGCATTGACGAGCAGGCTATCTTACGCAGTGTAGCGGGTCGCTAACTTACCTGGTTGCTTAGCTGTTAGGCTTGATGCACGCAAAGTTGCTGTTGAGCGACTTGGGATTGTACTACGCTACAGGGGTCCTTATATACATGTAGGAGACCGTCTGACTAAGCTACTGTATAGTACCAATCCTGATGCATGTGATTCTATCTACAATGCATGTGTTACTCCTGTTACCCGGAGTACCGGTGTGTGAACTCGGCTGCCTAGTCAGGTGCTCTCTATTGTTCAACACTCCCCCTTGCTAAGTGCAGCGATAGATGCGCGCAAGCATTAAATGGCGCATAGTGCAGCCGACTATGCTGGACCTCTAATCATAAAATCTTAGTCCGAGCATTTCTCTGAATTTGAGAAATTTGATACGACCCAAGTTCTTAGTGAACAAGTCTGCCGGATTGTCATCAGTGCTTACGTAGAAGACTTCGACTTTTTTGTCTTCTACTAGCTCCCTTACGTAGTGGTAGCGAATGTCAATGTGTTTAGACCGACGCTCCGTGATGGGGTTGGAGCTAATAAATATTGCTCCCTGATTGTCCGAGCAGATAGGCAGCGGTCCGAGCTTGTAGCCGATCTCCTCCAGGAGCATCTTTATCCAAGCTACTTGTCGCGAGCAATCTCTCAGCGACATATACTCAGCTTCAGTGGATGACAGGGCAACTGTCTTCTGCCTTCTAGACAGCCAACTGAACGCGCCGTTCGCGAACTTTAAGAAGTGCCCAGACCGTGACTTTCTGGCTTCTGGGCTGTCTGCCCAGTCAGAGTCAGTGCACGCCAATAATCCATTGCCGCTTTGTCCTTCATAAACTAGCGCATAGGATTTTGTGCCAATTAAATAGCGGCAGATATACAGCGCTCTATTTAAATGGTCCTGTGACGGATTTGCTGCAAATTGCGCAAGTAATGTCACGGCGTAGCAAATGTCAGGTCGAGTTCCAAGCATTAGATATAGCAAGGAACCGATGACGGTCTGGTACTTGCTTCGAAGCGCTGGGTCAGCTGTGCCAGTATTGGCAACAGGCTTGTATCCAGCAGGGAGTGGAGTTGGCGCAGATTTCGCGTTCTGCATGCCACAGCGCTGCAGCACTTTCTCAAGGTAGGCGCACTGATCCAGATGGATTTCGCGTCCTTTCCGAGTTCTGCGCATGCGTAGAAATTCCTTGACGTCGCCTAAGTCGCGACACTCCCACTTCTTCATGAAGCGGTCCTTTAATGAAAGGACTAGGGTCTTATCTTTGCCACAAAATATGGCATCGTCTACATAGACGATGATCAGCACGAAGCGACCATCTTTTGTCCTATAGACGAATATTCTGGCATCGGATACAAGGCGTTTACAGCCAAGTTCCTTTAGGGACTCATTGAGAGTGCGCCACCATGCAAGCCCTGCCTGCTTAAGTCCATAGAGAGCGCGAAGTAACCGGAGTACTTTGTGCTCTTGGCCTGGTACTGCAAAGCCTTCAGGCTGCTCCATATAAATTTCCTCGTCGAGCTTGCCATAGAGATAGGCATTACGGACGTCTAGTCCGGAGACGTGCATATCCTCAAGCGCAGCTAAGGCGAGGATCAGGCGTACAGTCTCAAAGCATACGACTGGAGAGAAGACCTGATCATAGTCAAGGCCTTCAATCTGGGAGTAACCCTTGGCGACCAATCTGGCCTTTTTACGACCGTCAGTTTTGACGTCGAATACCCAGCGATTTTTAGTGACTTTACGTCCTTCAGGACGATCAACCAGTTGATAGACATTGTGTTTGCGAAGTGCCTCAAGTTCTTCGCGACACACTGTCATCCACTCCTCAAGCTCCTTTTTGGGTAGCTTTAGTATATCGCGGAATGACCATTCTCTCGGGCTGGTCCCGTCTGGTAGATCGTTATCGAGGGTGGGTAGCGCTTTTGCAAGCAGCAACTCGACTAACTTAACTCCCCCTTCCCGGCATAATTCTGCCAGTAGTAACTCAGCGCTTTGCGCTTCATCCTCATCGGATGGGGCGGACTCGACAGGTTCGTCGCGTGGAGGGGATTTGGCGCAGAGCTAGGTCCGGGAACCTGTTGTTTTTGCTGCCTTTGTGGTCTGGTTTTGGTACGGGAGCTACCCGTATCCTCACCGACCATCTTTTTCCATCTCCCCTGATTTTCGATGTCCTTTACTATGTCTTGGGGCTTCCGCTGCTCACCATAGACATTACCTCTACGAGTTACTGGTCTCCGCTCCCTTGCTGAACGTCGCGGCTCCACTGGGGGCGCAGGGTGTTCAACCGGTGCATGGGGCGGCGGTACTGGGTCTGCGGGCGCATCTTGCTGCTCCTGTTCATCGTCATGAACATGACCGTTTCCCCTTTTAGGAAGGTGATGTTTTGGATGATCATCATCGTCATCCTCATCTACCTGAGGTGTGGTGTTGGCTGATCTGCTGGGATCATTTCTTCTCGAGGTGGCCAAACTCGAGTTGTGCCCGACGATTTGTCAGAGGACACTTAGGAAACATAGTTTCGTCAAACATCGTGGTGGATGATCTGAACAAAACATTGTCTGGTGCTCTCATAAAGAGCCATCCGCCAGTGCGCTCTGTAGAGCCATCTCCCCCAAGATAAATCATCAGCTCCAATTTGGGCGATAAACCGTTTTTTCTAATGTCCTTGGGTATAAAGACGTACGCACCGCAGCCAAAGACGCGCAGGTGCGCCACAGATGGCGGCTCGCCGTGTATCAATTCGTAGGGGGTAAGCCAATTAAGGCGACAAATTGGGTCCTGTTGTAAACATGGACTGCATGATCCACAGCGAATTCCCACCAGGATGGAGGTAGACAAGCATCATGGCGCATTGCCTCTGCTTTGTCCATGAGCGTCCTGTTGAAACGCTCAGCTCTGCCATTCTCCTGAGGAGTATGTGGCGAGCTCTGAAGGATCTCTATGCCATTATCCTTTAGAAGGTCTTTGAATGCAGTGGAGACGTATTCTCCCCCTGCATCAGACAACCACTTCTGCACTGTCTTTCCATATTTAGTTTTCACCATGGCTAGGAATTGCCTTGTGGCTGTAATCGCTGCAGATTTCTTGCGCAGATTTACAGTCCACGCGTGCGATGAAGCGTCATCATAGTACAGTATGTAGTATTTGTACTTATGATAGGAATCTACTGGGAAGGATTTTAAGTCCGAATGAATAGTTCAAACGGTACCTTTGCCCGGTAGTTGGACGGCGGGAAAGACTTAGAGTGCATTTTCCCTTTTGCACATCCTTGGCATATTGGTGAGTCCTTAGGAATCTCCACCTTTCTGGGAAATCCAGATGTATGCTCCTTCGCCTTTGCAAGCACGTCCTTTGAAGGGTGCGCAAACGGCGATGCATAGTCGAATAATCGACTTCATTTACGTTCACATAAATATTTGAACGTTTCACCCGATTCAGCCACGAGGGTGAAGGTGGTAGTGTCCGGGTGCTGCGGTGTAAACCTGAATAAAGGTTTCCGCGCTCCTGGTTCATACAGACTGATATGCTGCGCTGTTGCGCGCAAGTCTAGTCCGTCTTGGAGGAACATCCCCAATGACAAGAGACGCGCTGCACAATTCTCCATATAATAGACAGGATATAGGCGCATTTGCAGCCATTGTTCGTCTATCTGGTAGTTCAGGAACACAGTTCCTTTAGCAATAATGCTACCTACCGCTCCTTGTTGTGCGTTTGGGTACGGATAGGAGTCTGGAGATACTCGAATTCTGAGAAGTCTCTTATGTCATTTGTAATGTGCAAAGATGCACCTGAGTCCAGTAGCCACTCATTCGCTGAGAAGTGATTTTTCCTTTACCCTTACAACGTGAGCACACAGCGTAGTCGCGCGAATGAATACATTGTACATTTTTTAAGCCGCTACTAAGTACATTTACGAATGTCCGAGCGCCGTTGTGCAAGTCAGAAGCGGCTATTAAAGCGCTGTTAGTAACTTGCTTAGGGTTAGGAATATGAGTGACGTACTCATTGCCCCAGTCGTCGTAGCCATCGTATGGCTCCATGCAGCGGAGCTCACCCGTTAACGGGTTCCAAAAGCTTTCGTCGACGATAGGGGGCGCAAGGCCTGCGGCCTGCGCTATCAGGCCGTCTAACTCAGCGTCATGCGCATCGATGTCTTCTTCGTCTGATGCCCAGACGATGGACTTTTCTTCGGTGTCGCGGAAGTCGTCGTCCTCGCTGATGTATTCGTCACGCATGACCTCGTTGATGCGATCGGCCATGTCGACATCATCGTGCTTGCTGCGCTTTGAAGCGCGCGACTCGGTGTCCGAGGGGACTTCTTCGATGTGAGCAGAGCTCACGACTTCCTTCAGCGTGCGGATTGTCTCCGGCGTGCCGGCGACGTCTAGGTCCTTGGCGAGCTGGAGGGCTTCTCCGAGCCAATCACCGCGAGCGCGCTTCTTGCCCTTGTTAGGGGCAGGTGCTGCGACTTTCGAGTCCTGCTGCCCGAAGGCGCTAACTCGATGACGGTGGTGGTCGTTGGGCGGGGATCGACACGGTGTCGGCGATGTGCATGTCTGCATGTTCGTCGTGCTTGTGCGAATGCGGCTTACCACGGTTTTTACCGCCGCACTTTCCCCTAGGAGTAAAGCCTTTGGCCTTCTCCTTGCCCTTGTCGTTCCACTCCTTCTTACCCGCGCTGCTGCTGCCTTCAGGGTGCTGCTGCTGCGTGAAGGAGGGACTGCCCTTCTTCTGCTTGATAGCAGAGATTTTCTGGGCCGATGACTGCCCCTTGTTCTTCGACTGCTCCCAGGAAGCGGTTAAGGCATCCTGGGCACCGCTTGGTGTGAGCTCCTTGATTTCGACTTTATTGAGAGCAAGTTGTATAGCTGTCTCATATCGAGGCGGAGCGGCACCCAAAATAATCAGGGTTCTCATCTGCGGGGGCAGAGAGAGGCCAGCTCCGTCGAGCTCGTCGAGGTTGCTCTGGATCTTTGCGATCGCAGGGCCGGGGTGCTCGTTCGCTGGGATACGGACGTTGATCGCAGCCTTGAAGAAGGCGAATGCCCCCATGGCGCTGGTCCCTCCGTAGAGCCCATAAAGGGTGTTCCAGATCGACTTCGCAGTCGTCTTGGTTCTGACGAGCTGCGCGACTTCGACGCTTAGGCGCAAGCGAATGCTGCCCATAGCCTTCGACTGCATCTGAATCCATTCCAGGACTTCAGCGCGGTTCGACCCATCCGAAGCCTGGGTAGGCTCAGCGAAGCCGTCGGGTAATTCGATCAGGATCCAGACTCCCTGCGACTGCAGGTATGCCTTCATCAGATCGGCCCAACGGCGGTAGTTCGCACCGTCGAGGACGGGGACGAGGTTCTGGAGAGAGTTCGACATTTTTGTTGGTTAGTGGTGATAGAGCGGTTTGTTGATATGGTTCTGTGAACACATTATCAGTGCTCTTATCTTATGCTGCCGAAATGGCGCTAGCACCACACTGGACTCATTGATTGGGATGGCAACAGTCAAGCTGTGCCCGACCTGCAGCCATATAGGCGCAAAGTCTCCTCCTGACGTCAAAGCCCCTAAGGGCGACGTCCAGGCAAGCTATCCTGACCCGCAGCGGACGCAGCCTCTAGGGCGCAGTACCGCGCAGTGTGCAGGGCTCATAACCTGACGAGCAGGCTATCTTACGCAGTGTAGCGGGTCGCTAACTTACCTGGTTGCTTAGCTGTTAGGCTTGATGCACGCAAAGTTGCTGTTGAGCGACTTGGGATTGTACTACGCTACAGGGGTCCTTATATACATGTAGGAGACCGTCTGACTAAGCTACTGTACAGTACCAATCCTGATGCATGTGATTCTATCTACAATGCATGTGTTACTCCTGTTACCCGGAGTACCGGTGTGTGAACTCGGCTGCCTAGTTAGGCGCTCTCTATTGTTCAACACGCATCAGGATTCATGAAAAACAGCCACGACAAGCACCACCGGTGCGATGTGGCACTAGCTTCAACTCCGCCACAGTCCCATACGAACAAGAGGCTCTTGTCTGAGATGTCAGTCTACCAATCAATGACCCATGAGGCTGGTGTCTCACTGTTGCTCATTTTCGAGCTACGTGTCTCACCAAGGCTCATCCCTGAGACATTGTGATCCGATCGCAGATCAAGTCTCATAAGTGACCCTCGTGCTCACTGAGGGTGCCCTATGAGCTCTTTGTCGGGGTCCGGTTTTCCTGATGTGAGGCTGGTACGACGCGGGAGAGAGGAAGACGAGGGCGCGGGGAGAAGAGAAACGGCACGTGCTCCATATTGCGTCGCCTCGGAGGTTCGTCACTTGCATTATATGCATACCACCTCCCTTCCCGATTTGTCACCCAGGCCTTCGAACCCATCCCCTTCACTCGGTGGAGACACGACAACGTACAGGCTATAGTTACTGCTCAAGCTCCAAGTCCCGGGCTTCCCAAAAACATCACTCAAGACCATCCGGGACGTGCTATACGCAAGGAAGAGTTCTTACAACAGACCAACAAATCGGATGCCATGGAGCTGGAGGGAAAGATTGCCCAGGTCCCTATGAAGACGCTCTTGAACGAGTTTCTTCCTGGGCCTGACATTCCTCCAAGTCCTGACTCTCCCATATACTTGTTCGATCGTGGGACATTCAGACAAGAACTAGGAGTCTATGATGAGCTAGTGAGTTGTTTAGGATATGCGTAGGTAGGGCAGCTGATTCACTGACTGCTGTAGTGCAAGGTCGCAAACTCTGCCCTCGCCATTGCCGCAACGGAAGCAAAAGCTCCGTTGTTCATAGCAAAAGACATACATATCTGGAAAGACTGCACAGACAAAAACCGTCGAGGATCCAACCACCGCCCCAGCGTCATCTTGTTCCCCAAATGTGACGAGGCCAAACGAGCGGACATGATTGAACCTAGAACGCGCTCGGAAAGTGACGACACCGGTCGTGAGAACAAGGAGGACAGCACGTTGTGGACCGGCGCAGCTCTCTTGATTGAGGTCAAGATGAATGAGGAGGACTCTCTTTATGATGCCAAAGGTAAAACGAAAGTCGGCTACTTGGTCAGACCAATCGCCACAACTCGAAGTGATACCCTCCGTCGATGCCCCTTCTTCCGAACACCCTGCTTCGGTCACCCATCCCTTTGCGCCCGCAAGCCCACTCGCTCCTACTTCTACCCCTGCTGATCAGGCACCCACAACGCCAGGATCGGGTGCTGACGGAGTCTCTCTCCCTTTCTTGCGCCTTAAATACTCAAGGAGGCTCGCATACGATGGAGAAGATGGTTGAGTACATCTTTAAAGTATTACGGAGACAGTTCGTCCTATTCTTCTTCACAGTATTCTTTTGTTGCGACTATGCTTGGTTACTCCGCTGGGACCGTGCAGGGTTTGTCGTTTACGAGTGTTTTGACATCCTGAACCAGCCGCAGCTGCTGCACCGCTTCATCTACCGGTTTGCTTGCCTCAACGACGTTCAACGGGGGCGCGACCTCACTGTCAACCCCGCAACCCATGAAGATCTCCAAGCTCTACATGCCTTTGACTCGAGCAAACTTGATACCGATTGGCAATGGGACGCGTCCCGTCCCAAGTAACATTCGGATCAGGCCACCCGATATTTCGCATCGATGTCTCACAAGACGATACGATCGCACCCACCGACCTCAAAGCTGGCATGAAGACGCCGCCGAGCATCTGGAGTTCGCCCAGTAAGGAGATACGCTGTTTTCTCGTCGGAAAGCCTTCCTTCACCGGCAGCTCTGTGGTTGGTCGGGGAACGCGCGGTCACATCGCGTACGACGTCTCGGGGAAACGGCTGGTCTTTTGCAAGGAGTATTGGCGCTTGGACGTGGCGTCCCACCACCCGGAGGGTGCCGTCCTCATGCACCTCCACAGCAAGGGCGTCCAGTTCATCGCCACCCCTATTGTCGCAGGTGATGTTCGCAGCGGTGACCACATCCACTGCACCCGCTCGCAGGCCTTCCCTCCCCATTCGCGTGCTCAGTATATCCAGTATCACGTGATCGTGCTGGAAATCGGAGAGCCATTGAAGAACTACAAGACGTCTGAACATTTGGGCGTGACTCTGTTTCACGCTATCTTAGATTTCGCTCTACAAGGAACATTATAGATGGTTTGCGCCGAGCCTCTTGGAGGCGACGCAGAGCGTCGCAGAGGACGAGAGTACCGCGGCAGAACCACTTCAAATTGCCTCTGATTGGCCTGAATTCTACGACGACGACAACGACCCCGACGACAACGACAACGACCCCAACGACGACGACAACGACCCCAACGACGACGACAACGACCCCAACGACGACGACAACGACCCCAACGACGACGACAACGACCCCAACGACGACGACAACGAAGTCCCACAGTTGATGGCGTCCTCGGCCAGCGCCCCGCAAGAATCAAAAGAAGCCATTCCTGCGCTCAGTCATAAAAATGTCCTCACGGTCTCTAACGCAAATCTCAACCCCAAGAAAGGTACTCGGTGGGTCGATGACATGAAGCAGAAGGACCAGTTCTTGGCGGTAAAGAACTATTTGTGGCAACAGGAGGTGGACTGGCTATAGTACTCATCCAACCGCAAACGTCGTTCTGACGATCGCTACTGCCAGGGTCGGATCCTGGTACCCCTCAATTAGGGTCGAAAGGAGCGGAAGGGGGTCAGTGTGATAGTGTGATCACGGATGTACTAGTCCTGCAGTTACGGTAGTACATATTTCACAATGGGCGCGTTCTCCGATCTCAAAGAACAGGCGTTATAATTACCGATATAATGTAGGCTACTCGATTCTACAGGCTTGAACTGCGCAGGGACTGCGATCGTATAAAGTTCACTGAATGGCACAACTACCCCCGGTAGCTGCGTCCGCTTTCCTCATCTCCTCCCGCAACCTCCTCATCTCGCCCCTCAGCTTCCTCATCTCCTGCGCTGCGTCGTCTTGCGCGGATCTCAAGGCCTCTTCCAAGTCCCGAGAGCGTTGAAGTAGAGCGCTCTCAGTCTTCATCGCCTGCCATCGCACCTCAGTCAACTCATGCATCGCGGTCTCTGCTACTCGCTGTCTGGCTGTCGAGACCTCGGACAACTGCAACTTCATGACGCTCATCTCAGAGAGGGCATCGTCGCGCGCACGAGCAGCCTCCGCGAGTTGGCCAGCCAAGGTTTCCGCATTCGCCGTGTACGCCTCAGCTTGATTGTGTAGGAGTGCAACTTCCTGGTCCTGGACTACAGTGCGTTGGCGCAACTCTTCTAGCTCTGATGTCTGTGTCTTGAGCTCCGAGGTCAACTTCGTGCAGGTGCCATCGAGCTGCGTGTTCCTCTCTTTCACTTGCACCAGCTCCGCCTCGACTTCCTCGCACCACTCGCGCTGTGTCTTCAATCGCCTTGACATTTCCAGTAGGACTCTGCCAGTTTCTTCGAGCTATCCACTGTCACTCAGCTCAATGATCAGAAGATCTACTGCGGGACCAACCTTCACATCGGCGGCCTCCAATTCCTTGGACCGACTCGCAGCCTCACCTCGGAGCTGTGCGATAGTCGCCCTCAGTTCTGTATTTTCATCCTCAGACTGGCATTTGGCCCCTCTGACAATCTCGAGCTCGTCTTTCGTAGCCTGCACCTGGCTATGCAAAGAACTGCACATGGTGCGTTTCTGCGCCAGCTGAACCTCGATTTCTTCCATCGCTGTGGACCTCTTGGTTATCTGTGCGGTCTTGAGATCAGCGACCTGCGGTGCACCCGAAGTCCTGG